>CM060697.1:19016920-19618587 GCA_030686995.1 Artemisia argyi | reverse complement strand
AATAAACGTTATTTATAAAAATTAATTCGCGATACTTAGACTATCTAGGTTCGTGTGTAAGCACGTTCCAAGGTAAACGGTGATCACAAATGACGTTGTGATTATAAAGGTATATCTCGACTAACAAACAAAAATTCTGTTATCGGTAAAAGCGATTTTTAATTATCTTAATGATTCGTAAATCATAAGTTTGTATTTACTATTCAGGAGGGAAAATTACGGGTGGTTACATCCAACAATCAACGATAAGGTTCTAGTGGTGAGTCATTTGGTGGTGTTGGCGGTGGTGGTTATACAACAACAACAACAACAACAACCGGTGACGGTGGATGGATTTCAAGAATCAGATAAGGTGGTTTTAGTGGTGAGTCAAGTGGGGGCGATAGGTTCGAAGAGTTAGGTAGTGGTGATTCATCCATTAATTGGACGACTATTATTTCTTAGGAATGTAACAAATCTTGCCGGATATCTTTAGGAAAGTCAAATGGCATCACCTCTATCGTGTAGTATCGTGGAGTCATACGTCATTATCATTTTTATTCCACTAGTATCATATTGTTATTGACTGGTATCTTATTAATATCAATTATTATCTTAAATCATCGTTTTCATATTGTGGGGTATCGATTAGAATATAGCGATAGCTTTTTTAGGAAGACCATAATAGTTTCATGTTCCAAACGCATAATATGGAGAGACATATAATAGTCTTCATATTTTTTATTTGAGCTTTGATATAGATACCTAACTAAATGGACCTAAAATGTGACCTAACACATAAATGACTTGTACAGTTATGCAACTCATTTATGCATTAGGCCACCTTTTAGGCCCCTTTAGTTAGGCCCCTTTATCATTTTTGTTTTTTTGAAGTATGGAAATTAAAAAAGTGCACTTTTAAAAAACTTGGGTTAGAGAGTGTGCATAGTGGAAAACCTTTCATCAGATATCCCTATTAAAAGATAAAATTTGATATTTTTATTTGTATTATTTTACTCCAAGATAGTGCCAAAATACACGTGCACTAAAGAATAGTACACTTGAAATAAAGTTTTTTACTAAAGTTTTGATATATACCTTTTAAAAGTAAATGTTAATTCATAAAAATTATATTCAGTTAGCTTACTACTCGATGTCATAAAAATGAGTCCAATATATAGTTTTACTACCAAGTACTATCATCTACTATGTCATGTTATCTCACAATACCAAGTATAATGAACATTCGAAAATGTGCCCTCCCCTAGAAAACGCGTCATCATTGTTACACCTGCACCAGCATGACGTGTGGTGGTGCGTTTATCTTGATAACATTGTAGTGACCACGACCATGTTATGGAGAGATGAGCCAACAAAGCCAACAGATTTTTTCACTTGTAAGTGATTTACTTAATAAAGCAATTGACTAATTTTTGTTGGGGCAACATTTATTAGGTCTCCTTATGTTTTAATGATGACAAATAAATATTCGCAACACATTAAATCACAAACGTTAGCCAAAAACCAATCGACCCAATTACTGGGTCTGGCGCGCTGCTGGCGCTCTGACGCGTAAGCAGCGAGCCAGACTACTCTATTAGTCGTGACGGTTTTCGAAAGTCGACTTTACCCTTACCCGACAAATGTAAATCTTTCATTACAGGTATGAATATAATAAGGGCTTCATTAGGAACACTCAAAACGGGTTTTAGACTTAAAGGGATTTAAAATCACGGCCTCTCGTTTTTGACAAAACGACAACTCAAACATTTTATCAAACGCCTCTAGCCAAGGCTTTTCTAAACCTAGGAGACTCACACCTTTCACGTAACATCAAATGAAACTATTCATATGACCATAATCTGTATCTACGTCTTCTCTAATCACGAAATGGGTTTCTCTTATTGGTCAAACAAAGTCAAAGTCTCTTTACGTAAACGCATCCTTTCCCGTTATGGAAGATGCTTTATTTATGATGAAAAGCACTTAGCTTGTTTGCATCAATATGATTAATGCTTACGTCAAGTGTTGGTTAATCACGGATTATGATATTGTGTGGTATTTGAAAGATTGGTTATTCTTTGTACTTTCCGGAACACATTTCATAATCATCACTGTCAAACTCTTTTCTATCTTAATGACAATATAATTATTTTATAATTAATCATTTGATTATCACTTTCATCAAAATAAACTTAAAATCATTTCAAATCCTCCAAACCTTATCCTCACAAAAACCAACTCACACATCCAACATTCTCTTAAATATTCCCTTACACATTGTACATTCATGTACTTTATGTCTCCCACATTTCCACACCAAATCCTCTAAACATTCTCTTTACAACATTCTCATCCAACCACTAAGAATCCTCCACCTTTTCATCCTCATCATTTCCACGCATTTCAAACATAAATAAACCTTCCTCACATACACTCACACACACTCTCATTTGGATTCAAATTTCACACACATCCTCTCACAAACCTTCTCCCACACACACTACCTTACTCACAACATTTCAAATTTGAATTTAAGCCAAAAGGCTCTCCATCAACTCACTCTTACATCCATCATATCCTTTTTCACAATCCAACTCATCTCTTACACACTCCAACAACTATATTTTCAAATTACACACACTCCCCTCACAAACCCTTCTTACTCTCGCACACACTTGCCAACTCACTCCTTCTCATTTCATCACATGCCTAATTCAAAATTGAATTTTCCTCAAAGGCTTCCCATCACATCTCCAATCTCATTCTTCTTACACAATCCAACTCACCACCTTATCTCTTCACTCTCTCACACTCAAACATTCAAATTCAAATTTGAATTTCAAACCTTAGACTCCCTTCTATCACATCACTTCCAACTTACCAAAACTCATCTCAACACTTCATCTCTTCTTTCTCTCCAAGGATGGCATATTCCCTTGGATATTCTATTGTCACCCAACCATGGTTACTCTTCTTACTCAACCATGGTTAGTCTTTAGCCCTCATTCAACATCCATCTTTTCTTACCAAGGAAAGCATATTCCTTTGGCATATTCTCTTCTTAACTTAACCATGCTTTCTCTTCTTACCCAACCATGATTTGATCTTAACCTAACTTCTCCAATACACTTCCCTTTCTCACATTTGAATTTCAAATTCAAATCTTCACTCTCTCTATCTCTAATATACACACTTCCTTTTCAAGCAAAGGAATATCCCATGGCATATTCTTTATCTCTTTTATGTGCCATGTGAGGAATACCTATTCTACCCCTATCCAATTATTCTTTCTACCCTTCTCTCTTTTATAATTTGTTTTCACTAAAACACTTCACAAAATGATTTTTCATAAAATGGCTATTTGAGTTGACTGACCTTGAAGATGAATAATGTTAAGGTCAAATGTGAAGTACAATTGGTGGTTTAGCAAGGTTGGGTATTTAAAAGACAAAAATCCCAAGAAAAATGTTACAACACTCTTGGCGCGTCACTGGTGCTCTGACACGCCAGCACCGTACCAGCCGCGGTAAACTTTTTCTAATTTGGGATTTTTGCCCATAAATACCCTCCTTTGCCTCTTGTATTACTCACCCCTTGAAAAACATTCATTCCCTCAAATTTCTTTTCTCTCTACCCTCTAAGTCTACTACACATCTTGTGTTCTTTAACTTTCTCTCTTATTATCTTTGAAAGAACACATTCTTCACAAGGGAAGGATCACAAGAACCTAATCCACTTTTATGATTGTGTCGAGGGTCTTCTTCTCTATACCCTTTATATTACAATCGAGTCTCTAGGTTAGGTTAGGGCTTGGTTGAACAAAGCAAACACTTATTCTTTTAATTTGTTTGTAAGGGAAGTCTTGTGTCTTAGTGATCAAACCTAGATTATTGGGGATCTAGTTGGAAGTCTTGAGTCATGGTGACCAAGCCTAGTTCATTGGAGATCTATTTGGGTTTTGATACTTCCTGTGGGAAGTCTTGGTAGTGGTCTTAGTGACCTTTGTTGAAGTCAAATCGCAAGATTCTTTTGGGTGGTTTCCGAGGGCGGAATACCGTTGGGAGTAGCTCCTTCTTTGTGAGCATCCATATTAGGGTATGTTGGATCGATATACTCTGACCAAACTACTTTGTAGCTTGTAAGGTGTTAACAATCTTGAATGACTCAAAACCGTTAATATTGAAACACTGATATTACTTTGTAAAGTATGCGAAATCTACTAACACAAAGCTAAGAAGAACTTTGATTTATATTAAAACAACTCTTAAACCTGCCTCTCTAATTACAGGTTCACTAACAATCCCTAACTTTCTCTAAAATCGTTTTTGTAAAACTCTAAGACTCTTAGAGAACTTCGTATGACTTCGTCTAAAACTTGTACGTCTAACACCATCATAAGGCTCCTTATATAGATAACCTTAAGTTGGTTTACATTATCTACATGAACGACAAGTAATTATCCCTAACTTATTCTAGAATATTCATACAATATTACATTATAATCCTTTAAACAATATTGCACTTAAGTCCTTGTTCTTCAAAGTACTTTGAATAATCTTCAATAAGTAGCAGTACTTTGACCATAATCAGCACGTTGACTATTGAGCAGTACTTTGACATAGCAGTACTTTGACTTCATATCCCAACAATCCTCCCCTAACTTGAATTCCACTTGCTTGATTTCAAGTTTCTTTGCTTTCTTTGATCTCCAAAATCTTTATCATTCAGAAAGATTGTTTCTTTATCTCTTTTGAATCCTGCATGTCAAAGTTCTCTTGATCATCATCTTCTCAGCAACTCAGCAACATTTTGACAAAATGTACATCAAATTCTTTTAAAGTTTCATACTGTTCTCATCACTTCCAGATGTGTAAACTTCTGTTAGAGGTGAATCATTGAACTTTTAATGGATTTTGATGTCTCTATACCAAAGCCATTAACTCTGGAGTAGCCAATGTTTAGGTTAGAACAACAATGGTACATTGATAACCATATGATTTTTAGCAAATCATCAGCTATCAACAGATTTGAGTAGTTTTTACCAATAGCCGTTTGCTTTTGGACTAGTTAGTTCTTTTATCTCAACCATGGTGAACTAATTACCATAAATGGATTTTCCACAGCCTTTACCACAAGCCATTTTCTTGTGGGCTAGTCAACTCTTCACTTTTACAGATATGGTGAGTTGAGCACCATACAATTTTTAGTAATTTGTCAACTAAAAATGGATTTGATTATCACATCAGTGCCGTACCCTCATGATGAGTCAAACTCTTTCTTGTCTGTTAAACATGGTGAGTTGATTACCATTTGCTGTGCAGTACAAGTACTAACACCATGTTTTTCTGTTCAAATCATCTTAAGCTTTTAAAAACTTTTTCTTTATTTTTCAAAAGGACTTTTACTGGTTTTATGCAGCAAGCAGTACTTTGGTAAAGTACTGTTTGTCTTGCAGCACTTTGAGAAAAATACTTTTTATTCAAAACAAATCATACCAGTACTTATGCAATATTATTCTTCTGATTTAGTCCACCTGATAAATAGCTTAATCACCATAAAAGCTACTTCAGTTTCATCTTCAAGCTCCATTCCATGATCCAACATCCTGAGCATAAGTTCTCTTATCAGAGGATATCTTATTTCAGCTAACATGTGAATCATGGTACCATCTTCCATCTCAAGTGAATGAACTCCTGATGACTCAAAGAATCTCCATCTTGTTATCTCCCAGTTTTCTTGATCATTCCACAGAGTATCATTACTTATTTCTTCTGTTTCCCAGATGGTTATCAAATCTCCAAGTAAGATTAATCCCACTCCTGTTGCTTCAATATTCTCATAGTATGTCTGCACTTGCAAGTATAAATTGTATAGATCTTCTCTGTCAATTAAGTGCAAAACATCCCATAACATATTAAACACTGTGAAGCTTTCATCTTCTCTGTTGAACATGAGATAGTTCCATTCTTTTGATTCAACCACAGAGAATGAGATAATCTTTGATTTCTTTCCAGAGTCTTCTGTTTTCTTGTTCTCAAAATCAACCACTCTGAAATAATTCTTCAGTTCATCAATTGTGTCTTCATGTATCATTTTAAGTCTCTTTGACAATTGATCATCTTGAACAGCTTTCTTTCATTTTAACTTTCTTTTCTCAGCTTGGTCCTTACTTATTTCTTCTAACTTCTTTCCCTAATCAACATCCATGGGCACAAAACTTTCTAAATCTTTCTTAATAGACTCTTGTACTTCATCCCATAGAGCTTTCACTTCTGGATATCTTATTTTTTGTAGATTCTTGAATCCTCTTCTTTTCAAGAAACCAATCATCCAGTTTCTTTCTTGAGCAATAGTCATAGGCTTTCTTGTCACAGCAACTGACTTCTTTATTTCTTCCAAGTACTCTGCATCATACACAGCTTGTTATTGTCTAGCAATCTCTTCATTCTTTGCTACCTCTATTTCTCTCAGTTGTGCAAGAGTAAACTTCTTCTTTTTCTTCTTAATTTTCTTCTGCTTCATGGTCCCTTTACCTTTGTCTTTAGGATCTAACTCTTCAGATTCAGAAGAAGACTCAGAAACTTGTTGTGCAGGCTCAGAAATATGTATACCTCTTGAAGGTCTATCCAAATTGAGCATTATTTGAGCTATAGTCTCATCATCACTTGTTGTATGCTCTTTGACTTCTTCTCGCTGAATAGGATTAGAAGGACCAGCTTCATCTTCAAAAGTCTTTGTAGAAGGTCCAGCTGTAGAAGTTCCAATTCTATCAATATCCATTGCAGCAGTACCTTGCACATCAGTACTTTTAGCAACAGTACTTTTAATATCAGTTCCTTCTAAATCAATTTCTTCTGTATCTCCACTTTTAACAGCAGCATCCTAAACTTCAAGATTAACTTGTTCAGTCTCATCACTTTTCCTTTCAGTGATATCTTCATAATTAGTATCTTGTTGAGCAATGTTCTCTGCTTCAGCATAATGCCATAGATGAGCATCTTCAGAATATTGAATTATTACATCATCTTCATTCAAATTATCTTCTTGATTCCTCCCCAATTTGAAAGATGATGACTTCTTGTGATTCTTCTTGGACTTAGAAGATTTCTTGGTTGATTTAGACTTTTTCTTTTGGGATTGTTTCTTTTCTTTCACATACAACCTAAAATTCTTCATAAGTGGCCACACAAACCTCTTTAATCTTCTGAACTTGTTTCTCAACCTTTTAATCTCTACAATCTGATTATCCATGACTCTCTTCATTCTCCATAATTCCCTAGTCAAGGCATAATTATCCAAAGGACCATCAAATCCCTCATCTCCTCCAGGTGTTTGAAACCCACCTGTGGAAGTATAATCATTGGGAGAAGGTATTGGAGTATGCTTTGAAGCAGTACCTTGCAGAGAAGTACTTTGTGGATAAGTACCTTCAGCAGAAATAGGTTTTTCCCTAGAAACAGATACTGAGGGATTTCTTTCACTTAAGTCATCAGGCTATGGTGACGCAATTGGTGGTGTAGGTGTATGTACTGATGCAGAATGCTCAGAATGATCAGATTGATCAGCATTATCAGAAGTAGCAGAACCACTAGCTTCAGCAACATCATCCCTAACATCCAGTGCTACCTCTAACATATAAGCATTAAGAGGTGTATTGTTACCAGAAAAGTTAACTCCCTTGTGAGACATAAAGGTGAACACCTTTGGTGGCATTCTAACAGTAGGTATATAATCCTGAGTTTTTTGTATCCCATCAAGTGGATTCTCTAAGAAAAGTTGAACAAATCTAGGATACATCAGGAAAGGTGATCCAACCTTAATATGTGCAATATGAGGACTTACCATTGCTTTCTGAAAAGTAATCCTATTCAAAGGACCTTCATACCCAATATCTCTCAGTACGTCCCAAACTTCTTGTTTAGCAAACAAAACAGAGCCTCCCTCATCATCAAACAGCAAAACTTCCCTGATTGTTGTCTTAGTTATACGGATGGCTCTCCCAGCAACTGTAGCATGAATAAAATCCTCTCCATCTTCTATCTCAGCCCTAGCCGTAGCCCAAAACGCTTGTATCCAAGGTCCAATAATTGGGTTTACCAAAAGCGACTAACTGATGGTGGTTCCGGTGAGAAAATCAATGATTCCATGAAAGTCAATGTTCCTCTGTGTTTTCTCAAGGTTTGCAATCATGTTGTGTTTGGTGATGGTTGGTCGGTGTGCCATTGCGATTATGAGTTGAGAGAAGAATGGTAATCGTTGATGAACTTGGTGGATTTGATGAATGATAGTCGTGAATGAATACGGGTGTATAAGTATGAAAAAGATATGAGTAAAAAGGGATAATATACAAAGAATCATGGTGAATTAATTATTTTACCGTTATTTTTGGAAGTTATCTTCCCCATATCTTTCAAAAGTTTGTTACCCGCATTTTTGACCATTGGAATAGTATCCTGACACGTCAGCGAACCCTTCTGAACACCAAGCAGTACGTTCCATATAACATGGAGTAGTACTTTCAGTTGTAAAACAAAGCAGTACGTTGGGCAAAGTACTTTCCAATCAAAATATCTTTAGCGTTGACTGTTTGACCAAAATATCTTTGAAAGTCAACCCGAGATAATTAATACCTTTCCAAATTAATTCCCAAAGCTACCAAGGCAAGTAGAATTCAATGAGCTTCATTAATTACCCTTATAACGTTTCTTGCCTATAAAAGTAACTTTCCACCAACACATCTCTTTCATCAACACTTGTATTACTTTCACAAAAACCCTAGTGAACAACAGGAGTCACTTCCCTTTGGTGTACATCTCTTCTGATTCAGATGGCTCCACAGATTCAGAGATCATCTACTATTCTGACTCTGACTTTGATGATGATGCAGGATAGAGTGGGTGCTTTCCTCCTGATGTGTCAACCTCTACCATCACAGATGCAGCAAGCACTACCAATCCAAAACCCAAGAAAAAAGTGTCTGTCCCTGCTGCTGGTTCATCTTTGGCGAATGAACTTCCACATGCCTTGACCCAAGCCCTTGAATCAGCCATAAAGAATATGAAGTGGCCTACTCCAAGAAAATAGAGACTTCCCAAACTAGTACTTGGCTTGGCTTTCCCAAGGAAGCAAGCTTCTTTTGATGACAAAAGAAAGACTACTCAAAAGGGAAAGCAAAGTTATCAGGGTAAAGGAAAAAGGCCAATGGAGTAGGGTGTGTTGGGTAGGGTAGGTAGGTTTAGTGTAGGGTGTTTGTGGTAGTTCACTGTGTGTCTTGGTTGTGTCTTTGTCATGGTTGTCTGTATCTCTTGGATGAATGAACGTAACTCCTATGATAATAATGAACAAAAATCTTATCAGTTGAATGATACATGTAGTCTCCCCTTAATTAATGACTAACTACTAATGCCTCCCCTAAAAAATAGCTTAATTATTAATCATACCAATACTCACAACTAAAAAGGTAAATCTTGAAACATCAAAGCCCTTTGTGAGTAGATCTGCTACATTCTCATCTGTATGGACTTTAACCACATTGATAAGCCTATGCTCATAATAATCTCTGATAAAATGATGTCTGATTTGAATGTGCTTTGTTTTGGAATGATAGACTGGATTCTTCACAACACAAATGGTACTCTCATTATCAATGTTGATAGGAGTATTCTTGAAGTTGAATCCATAATCCAAAAGCTGATTTTGCAACCAAAGTACTTGTGCACAACAACTTGCAGCAGCTACATACTCTGCTTCTGTGGAAGATGTTGCTGTAATTGTTTGCTTTTTGCAATGCCATGAGACTAATCTACTTACAAGATACTGACATCCTCCAGTTGTTGATCTTCTGTTATAATTATCACCAGCATAGTCACGGTCTAAAAAAACTTGTAGATGAAAAGGTGACTCCCTAGGATACCACAATCCTAGCTTAGGTTGTTGCCTAAGGTACCTAAAGATCCTTTTGACAGCATTTAAATGTGACACCTTGGGATGAACTTGATGTCTTGCACATAAACAAACAACAAAAGTAATGTCAGGCCTAGATGCAGTTAAGTACATTCGGCATCCAATCATAGACCTGTATAATGTGACATCAATATCTTCACCATCTTCATCTTTTCCCAAAGGCTTGTTAGCATCAACAGGTGTAGAAGTTGGCTTGACAGTTGTGAAGTTGAATCTCTTAAGAATATCTGCAACATACTTATCTTGGCTTATAAATATTCCACTGCTCGATTGTTGCACTTGAAGTCCCAAAAAGAATGTTAATTCACCCATTGAACTCATCTGAAATTCTTTTTGCATAAGATCTTCAAATTCCTACACCATAGATTGCTTAGTTGCTCCAAAAATAATATCATTTACATAAACTTGGACAAGCATGATATCCTTTTTGTCTCTCTTGATAAACAAAGTCTTGTCAATAGCACCTCTCCTGTAACCATGTTGTAATAGAAAATTGGAGAGTCTTTCATACCATGCTCTTGGGGCTTGATGAAGGCCATACAGAGCCTTGATTACCTTGTAGACTTTGTTTGGATGTGCAGGATCTTCAAAACAAGGAGGTTGTTTAACATAAACTTCCTCTGTGATGATGCCATATAGATGAGGCGAAAAATGATCCGTTTATAGGGGGTCATTTAAGCCCGGAATTGAATTTATTTGATCAAATGTTGCCCTAAATTGTTCCTTTTGTGATTTTAGGTACTTTTGGAGTGAATTCTAGAAAAGGAAGCATTTTGGACGTTTTTGGAGCATAAAAGTGAAGAGAACGGCTAAGTCTTAATTTTCCTTGCTGGGAACAGTACCTGACGCCGTCACCAAATTCTACATGATGGCGTCAAGAAGTAAACCAAGAGGTGAAGTGGGTAGAGTCCATGACGATCCAGAGAGTTTTTACACTAGGGGTATGACGGCGTCACCATAGGCCGTCATGGTCCCATTACACGTGACGGCCAGAGGAAAGTTGCTCTTAACGGCATCAGATCTGGATCTAGGCAATCCGATATTATTATGGGCGGCGAGTTGAAGGCGTCAGATTTCTCTTCTTGACGCCGTCACGTTGGAAAATCTATATATAGTTTTGTAATTTTCATTCATTAAAAAGAGGACAATTAGAGGGATAACTTGGAGAAACCCTAGCACGATTTTATCAGTATTTTCAAGGGTTTTTACCCTTTGAAACCCTTCATGTTCAATTAAGATAAGTATGCTTTCAATTCATTCAATATGTCTATGTGTTGTTTGAATATATCTTACGCTTGTCTTGATTTTAACATGCTAGGCTAGATCTCTTGTGTGTTTGCTTAGATGTAGTGAAACCTAGATGTTGATTATGGGTTGATTGCTTGTTTATAGTTGTCACGGATGAATGATTTCGATGTTAGGCTTAAAAAATCTGGCAGACTTCCATAGGGTAACTTGCTTGAACGTCTTAAGAAACATGAACCAATGCGTACTAGGTTTTTATGGTTGTATTTAATGCATGAGCGAATTCTAATGATCCCATGTTAGGAGCTTCTTGCAGGCTCGACATAGGAGTGAAGTAGGAGCTTATAGAGTTGGGGAAGTAAGTAGGCCACCCCACGATTGGTATTAAGGAATATAACCCGTCATCCACGCAATTGTAACAAACTATCAACCTGTAAAAGATATCTAGGGAGTAATGAAATCTAAGTAAACACAATTTTCCCATTTATTGTTCACACCACTAGTTTAATTAGCTTTATTCACATTTTTGTTATTTTATTTTGATTGCATCTTTAGTTATTGGGTTAGTTGATTAGCAACTAATTCCACCCACTCTTTCAAAACCCGAGATTTTAATTGCTTTTATAAAAATATAAAAATACAAAAAGAATCATCACTCACCTCTAGACTTAATTTTTAGGCTTTCTAATCCTAGCGACACTATTCTTGAGTTGAACGATCAATCTCCCGGTACTTGTCACTATACTATACTACAACGATCAGGTACACTGCCTGGTGGGGGTTGTAAGCTTCTCGAGATCCCTTGAGAGGTAAAGCCTGGCGCAATTCCCACGCATCAAGTTTTTGGCGCCGCAGCCCGGGGAATAGTTATTTTCTAGGTTAGAATTTCTTTTTATTAGGTCTACTTGCTAGATTCCTTTCTAGTATGATTTTATTTTATTTTTAGGTTTTCTTTAGTCTATCTTATTTCTTCGTGTCGTTGTTCGTAATCTTTACCATCCGACATCATGGAAGGTGGTAACATATTTGAACCCATCAACCCACCACAACAAAATCACCCACAAAACCCACCACTAGTAAACCAACCTCTTAGGCCCCGAACTCTAGGAGAGTATTCCCGTCCTAGCCACCAATGCTATCGAAACACTATTGAGCTCACCCAAGGAGCCAATGTGTCCCCCTTGCGATCTGACACCATCCGGTTGGTGCAAAGCGGATGTGCATTCCATGGACTTCGTTTCGAAGATCCTAACCAATATCTCAAGGACTTCCTTAAAATAGTAGATTCTATAGACCTTGATGTTACAACTAGAGAGTCGACCCGATTACGCATATTCCAATTCTCTCTACGTGATCAAGCTAGTCAATGGCTTGAACGTTCACCCGCGAGATCCATCACCTCATGGGATAATCTCACCACTCATTTCCTTGCTCAATTTTCCAACTGGGGAGAACTACCAAGCTTAGAAATGATAAATTGATATTCCAACAACGTCAAGGTGAAACTCTATATGAAGCATGGACTCGTTTCAAGGACTTAGTCCAAAAAGTCCCTCATCATGGTACAGATCTTTGGATCCAAGTCCAAATCTTCTATGACCATATCGATCTCTCCACAAGGCGAACCATTGACCAATCGGCCGGTGGTAAGCTACGTGATCTAAGTGTGGAAGAATCATGGGAACTAATAGAAGATCTTGCTCTCTATGATAACGAAAGTTGGAATGATCCCCGTGATTTGAACAAAACGGTGTAACAACCGTGGTTTTAGCAGGTCAGTTTGACTGATAGTCTTGACTCGGTTGAAGTTTGTTTATTTTGTCCTAGGTGTTTGAAGTGATATAAGTGTGATATAGGTGAGTTTTAGCACTAAATCTCTTTGCGTAAGTGGTTTTATTGTGATTTGGAAAGTTTGGAATTTGAGAAAGTTCATTTTGATCACCTTTGTGGTGTAGAAATGACTTGTGTAGTTTTGGTGTTTTGTGTTTTTGCTTAACGAGTCTTCGTTCAAGTATTTGAGCGTTAGCAAGTTACGAGGAGTTTGTTTTTATGTGTTATGCTTATAAAAGAGTGTGAAAATCTATTTTTGGAACTTTGTTTTGAAAATGATAATTTTCCAGTTTGTCGTAAAAACTGAGGTTTATCGCGTACGACGTTAGGATTAGCTACGGGTATTTATAAACTATCAAAAGTATGAGGTTTTGAGTGTAATTAATTAATTAAATATATATATATATATATATATATATATATATATATATATATATATATATATATATATATATATATATATATATATATATATATATATAGGAAAAATCGACTAGAAGGGATAAGGGGAAAAAGGAAACCCAATTTGAGTCCAAATATGACTCTTAAGCCCAAGGATGATCCATAATTAATATATATACCAAACCAAACACCCCTAAAACGTTTTTTCCTGCATATTGGTCGATCCCAAGGAGAGGAGAAAGAGGAAAAAATTAAGGTTTTGCTTTTGAAGCCAAAAATCAAGTTTAAGGTATACTTTTGATACTAGTTTTCATTCAATTAATTAATTATTGATCTAATTCATGTAATATAAATTATGTTGGATCTAGGGTTTGTAAACTTCTATAAATTAATGAAGTAAAATATGTTAGGATCATTAGTTAATGATAGTATGGTAATTGGTTAAGGGAATTGAGTGTAAAACTTGTTAGATTATGTGTTAGGGTTTGGGCAGAAAACTATGGCTGTAAAGATGTGAGTGTAATTAACAGATGATGAAGTGTTAGGTCACAAATTTTTAGTTTAAATTGAAGTATAATGAAAGAGCTTTTCAAAAAGTCCAGCCACGATTGATTTCAAGGTCGGGAAGTTGGTCTTTTGATTTTTCTTTTTTAAGGTGTCAAAACTGTCAAACTAGGACAGATTTTGGGTAAAAGTTTGAGGGTGTTTTGTGGTTGTAAAAGCGGTATTTTGACTAGCCCTTCTGGAATAGCTAAGTATTATGTTATAATAGACTATCACGAAAAGGATTCGCGATAAAAACTTGTGGAAGTATTTTATGTTAATCAAAACTTTTTGGTGTGCGTTCAGATCCAAATTTGAGTAGTTGACAATTTTGATTTTCTTTTGAGTGCTTGTGTGTATTATTGGTCCATGGCCTTCTGGGATTAGCTTGTATGCTTATGAGAGACCATGGTAAATTTTTGGTGTGAGTTTTTGAGCTTTATTTGTTGTGATTTCATGTGGGCGAATGTACCCAAAAATATGCGTTTTCTGATTTTAAAGTGCAAGGGATTTAGTGAGTATTAAGTTATGGTGGTGGTTAGTATGGTGTCTAGGAGATCCATGGTGGGTCATATGAGTCTTAGACATCCATCGTATATGTATTACATGTGTTGTAGCTTTTAGCTTGACCTTGTGTAATGTGGATTATTTTTGTGTGTTATAGATTGTGAATTGTTTTTGTGGAAGCTGCGGAGTTTAAGGTGAGTTCATAGTCCCATATTTTTACCTTGTTTTAAACTTGGGATAGGAATGATGCTTGTCTTAAATGGTTTGAATTACTGTGATTATGTGTGTGTGTCAAAGAGCTTGGACTTATAATGTTATTGTCTGTATGCTATATGTGAATGATATGTTATGTGATGTTATTGTGTGGTCCAATTGGGGGGGAGCATCCAATAGGAGAGTAATACTCCTACTCGTACCAGATTATGTGTATTGGATAATGTGATGATAATGTTGTGTGGTACAATTGGGGGGGAGTATCCAATTGGAGAGTAATACTCCTACTCGTTACTAGTTTGTGTGGTCCAATTGGGAGGGTGGTTACCCTGTTGCTCGTACACACGACCTAATTGGAGAGTAGCATCCCTACTCACTTTTATTCTGTGTGGTCCGATCAGAGGGTATTAATTTACCCATTTTTTTGGAGCGGGGGCCACACGTTCCGGCCCGGTATGTTGTGAATTTGGATCGGTGGGCACGTTCCGCCCGATGGTTGCCTTATGTGTGTTGTTACCTTGCGAATACATGTAGCTTATATGATAACTTTAATTATTTGTCCAGCTATATTTTATAATCACAGTGATTTTGGTTGCCTAGTGTGTATGAGTCTTAAACATATGAATCTCACCAACGTTATGTTGACATTTTAAGCATCATTTTCAGGTGAGCATTCTAAGGCTATGATAGAAGGAAGTGATTAGACGAGACCTTAGTTGCATTGGAAGTGGTTTATTTATGCGTTTGGAGTTTATCATGTTGTTTCCTTTCGGGTATTGTTATGACACTTTGTGTCTATACTTTGCCATTTTTATTGCATGTAGTTATTCTCTATATAGACACCATGTGTTGTGATGATATCCATGAAGTTACACCCGCGCGTTTCCGCCGTGGCGGGGTATGACAGATTGGTATCAGAGCCTTGGTTATAGAGAATTTGGTGGTTGAACCTAGACTATAGCTTAGGAGTCCCTCATATAGTTGCATTTAGGATCTATGTATAAGTATAGTATTTTATATGTCTATTTTCCTATATTTATGAGATGTTTTATTGAGTTTCGGACGTCTATTCTATCCCCTATACGTAGAATTGTATATATTGACTTTATTATATCGACTTCCACGCGTAAGATGCTTCGTTGGACTACCGTTGTCGCTATCGGATGCGAGAGAAGCGGTCGGATGAAATGGATTAACTGCAGAATCCGAGTTCCCGATAGCATGTATCTATGTTTGGACAAGAAGAGGACGTTTATGGGAAACGTTGGTGGAGAAGAAGTGGAGAGGTTTGGAACCACGGTGACTTCTGGAGATGGAGCCATTACCAAATACCCTTGGTAGTGTCCTCACTTCACATAGGAAGGAGATGTGGTTTAGTCTAAACCTCGTGATTTGAATGCGCTTGTGAATCATGTGGAATTGGAAGAAAAGAATATAGACGGTTTTGCATGTTTTCGACTACCTCAACATGTAGGAAACATGAATGGGTGGTTGAGTAAAGATGAAAGGGAGTTAGGATGGAATGGTGTGGATTCGGATCTAGAGTCCACAGTGAGTAGTAAGTTGAATTGATTTGAGTGGGGACATAAGTGCGAGAATGGAGTATGAGCCATTATGTGATGTCTTTTGTTTTGTGTTATGTTTTGGAATTCATATATTGTCTTTCGCCGTCAGGAGCCATGTTGGAGCGTGATTACTCTTGGATATTGGATTGACCTTATCCAAGTGATTTTGATTATAGAATTTACGTGATCGATGGAATTGTTCCATGTGAAAGGATTTTTTGCGACGTCATTTGTTTTTGTTTGCGTGATTGTTTGCATGATGTGTTGTCATAGGAGGGAGTACACTTATGAAAGGGGGCATAGATAATTATGGTGGCCAACATAATTATACATGTGTCACAACACAAGTGGACTTGCAAGTATGATAGCATGGATCGCATAGTGTGTTAGGTGCTATGTGGTATATGTGTGTTATCATCGAGATGTGTGGTTTTGGAAGTAAGTATGCGTGTGGAATAGGCTTATAACTATGGTCGCGAACATAATTATAAGGGTATCAAACACGTGGACTTGTGACCATTATTGCATTGATTGATGTTTGTTGTTATATGTTGTGGAAGATGGTATGTGATATCATGTTGGTGATGGCTGTATGGTTAGAGAAGTATTCTCTTAACCGTTTGGGCAGTCGTTATATGTTGGGGTGTGTAGGTGGTAAGATGCCATCCTACCTATCATATGTTGATACCTCAATTATCAGTGGGTACTTATGTTGTCGTATTTAAGTTGATTCGTTTGCTAGACGCTCCGTTTGTATACCCAATTCTTTGGTTGGCATTCCTATTCGTACCATGATGGTACAGATGCCAAATTCTTTCTATTTGACGTCGTGATAGGTGTTGGGTAATCAAATTCGTTTTATTTGGATATTGTTTTCTTTGGTTATTCCATACATTCATTCCTCGGAATGAATGTTATACTATTCTTCAAGTATTGTTCGTTCGTGACGAGTTGGTGTAGATATTTAATCCCTCATTTACACACACCAATTGAATTTCGTGACATGTTTTGTGACCTGTTAGTATCGGTGTTTTTCTATGATTTTGGTTTGATCGTTGTACGAATGAGTCTGTAAGTTCATCGTTTGGTTTGCAATGAATTTGCGTGAGTGTTCACTGGTATGAGATTCATTTGATGATTATTTTGATTATGTGATTCTTCTGTGTTTTTCATATCCAGTAAAGGGGTTGTGTTGGAGTCCTTATGGTATTTTAAAATTCGTTTTGGGTATTTCAAGGTCATTTGTTGGAAACTGTTATTTTTATGGTGAAAATGAAGTGTGGAAAAAAATGGTTATGTTGATGTCTTACATAAAATGGTTTTTATATATATATTTTATAAAAATGTATAAGTTTAAGATATGTCTTGTAAAAAAACGGTGTTCATTTGTTTTTGTGAAGGTTGAGTACGGGAATAAGAACTGTCTATGGTTCTCATTTACCAAACTTGTTATGTATTTAGTTCATTGAGTGTTTTTTATTTCGTTGAGGTACGCTTGTGGATGTTTAATGGGTATGTGTATGTTATATTTTCTTTGTATGGGTTTTGATGAACATTTTATCTGTGTCTACTTTTATTGGGAAAATTTTCTCATTGTGTTTTTTCTAGCTTTGATTTTGATGTTCGTTACTTCGTTAGTCGGTAATTCGTACCCCTTTTGAGTTCGTTAATGTACGTTTTAGTTCGACCGGTTTCATGGTTCGCGTCATTTACTTAGGATAGATTGTCGTTTTGATTATCAATTTGTTCGTTGAAGAAGAAGAGGGTGTTTTCTAAGTTGTTCAAGTGAGAGGTGTAACTTTAAGATGTACGTTCTTCAGGAAGGTGGTCAACGATAGCGAGTGTTCGTGGACATTAGTAAGATAAAAGTGGTGAAGAGTACCTAAGACACCATCTGAGAGACGATTGTCCTTAGGAATGGCAGGTACTATTGGCGATTCATTTCTATCTTTCTATAGATTGCGTAGGCATCGCGGAGGTGGAAGATCCATAAGAGGAACTATGTGATACATGGTTTAAAGTTGGGAAATAGAACTTGGAGATGAGATTTGTATGGAGCAGGAAGTGTTATCTACACGGATCATAAGAATCTTTAGCATATATTTGACAAGAGGTTAATATATGTTGAAGAGAAGTTGGGTGTGGAATTTCTCAGTGACTACGATTGTCTGATTCACCACTGTCAAGGAAGGGCATACATCGTGGTAAGAGCGCTGAGCGGGAGGGAACGAGTGAAACTGAAATGTTGAGAGCAATGATTATGATAATTCAGCTCGGAGTTAAGAGGATGATATTGACAGCCTAGAGAGAGAGGTTCAAGGATGAGAACATGTAAGAAGAATGATTACTTGGTTTAGACTAGTAAATAGAAAGGAACGAAGATGGAGGAATGTACTTTGCGGACCAGCTATTGGTTTCATTGAGAGGAAGCGTAAGGACATCAATCATGCAAGGTATTTGATACATCAGAGAATGGATAAGACGTATTATTACCTTATCAAGAGATGTATGGAGGAGTGGGTATGAAGGAGAATACCGATACTTTAGCAAGTGTTTGAAATGCTTGAAGGTAAAGGTTGTAGTCAACGATTATTAGGGTGTTGCAACAGCCAGAGGTACCTGGAGATTTTATTAAGGAGGAGTTGGTGAGACTTTTTGCTCGGTGAGTTGGTAAAGAACCTTGGGGTGTCGCGTTGATCATCTAGAAACAGGATGAAATACTTACTTCGCGATAATGGTAAACGTGTTATGGAGTCTTGAGAACGCGTATGTAGATGAGTGCGACTTATCATTCTCTAATGAGTGAACTAAGTGAGCGTACAAATCAGGCGTTGGATGGTGAGGTGAGAGCATGGGTGTGTTTGATTTTGGTAGAAGCCGGGGTATACATTTACCCTTAGCTAAGTTCTTCTATGTCAACAATTATAATTCTAGTATTGAGTATGTGTCGTGTGAAAAGTTATATGGAAGGCAATGTAGGTCACCTATTCAGTGGGTAAAGGTTGGAACAAGTCAACTAATTGGTCCTAAACTAGAATGAGAGACTACGAATAAGGTTTTCAGATTTAAGAGAGAGATTTAAGGCAGCAAGAGATCGCCAAAAGAGTTATGCGGATTATTGTTGTAAGCCCTTAGAGTTTGGTTTTGGTGATATTGTGAGGATAAAAGTATCTCCTTGGAAGGGTGTTGTGCGTTTCGATAAGAAAGGCAAGCTAGCACCGAGATACGTAGGACCATTTGAGATTTACGGAAAGGATTTGATTTGTGGCATACCGATTGAAGTAAGCTGAGGAATTAAGTGGTGTACATGATATGTTTCACGTATCTAATTGAAAGAAGTGTTTGATGGATGCTAGTCCGCATGTGCCAATAGATGAAAGTAAGGTTGACAAGACTCTCCGTTTTGTCAAGAAACCTATTAAGATTATGGATCGAGATGTTAAGGATTTGAAGTTTGGTGAGATAGCGTTGGTAAAGGTATAGTGGGATTCTAAGCGTGGTCCTGAGTTTACTTGGGAACGTGAGGATCAGATGTAATTAATGTTTGTTTTGTGTGTATCCATTATATGTGGTGTTTCCTGCAGTTACCATTTGGATTTTCTTTTGGTTCGAGGGTATCGTACCTACCTGTGAGAAGTCGTTTTGATCATTGGTGTTATTGATCGGGGAGTGTATCTATTTGCGTGTATCGTTGGAGTGACGGAATATTTTCTATTGTGTGAATTCGAGTATTTAATCGGTTCACATTTTTGTGGTTCTTTCTCTGTGATTTTATGGAGTGGTACTTTTTCGCTTAAAAGTCCATAAATTTTCTTTTGCTGTTTTGAGTGGTGACTAGAGTAGTTGAAATCTCGGGACGCAATTTCCCTAAGTAGGGGATGATGTAACAACCGTGGTTTTAGCAGGTCAGTTTGATTGATAGTCATGACTCGGTTGACGTTTGTTTGGTGTGTCTAGGTGTTTGAAGTGATATAAGTGTGATATAGGTGAGTTTTAGCACTAAATCCCTTTGCGTAAGTGGTTTTATTGTGATTTGGAAAGTTTGGAATTTGGAAAAGTTCATTTTGATCACCTTTGTGGTGTAGAAATGACTTGTGTAGTTTTGGTGTTTTGTGTTTTTGCGTAACGAGTCTTCGTTCAAGTATTTGAGCGTTAGCAAGTTACGAGGAGTTTTTTTTTTTATGTGTTATGCTTATAAAAAAGTGAGAAAATCTATTTTTTGAAACTTTGTTATGAAAATGATAATTTTCCGGTTTGTCGTAAAAACTGAGGTTTATCGCGTAAGACGTTAGGATTAGCTACAGGTATTTATAAACTATCAAAAGTATGAGGTTTTTGAGTGTAATTAATTCATTTAAAAAAAATAACATATATATATATATATATATATATATATATATATATATATATATATATATATATATATA
Source organism: Artemisia argyi (assembly GCA_030686995.1). Lineage (NCBI taxonomy): Eukaryota > Viridiplantae > Streptophyta > Magnoliopsida > Asterales > Asteraceae > Artemisia > Artemisia argyi. Next base: position 19,597,910 of record CM060697.1, on the reverse strand, counting down.
TATATATATATATATATATATATATATATGTTGGGATTCTTGATTTGATGTGACAAAATAGATAAAAGAATGAAACAAGAAGGGCTAAAGATGACAAAGAGAGAAAGCTACAAAGAATAAAGATACAGGAAATATTCTATTATGAAGAAACGATTTGATAATATTCTGTATTTTAGTTTTATTCTTATCTCTTTGTAAACCCTAATATCTCTCTATATAAAGAGACATAGGGTACGTAGTTTAATATGTCTTTCACAATGTAGTCGACTAGAAAAGTGTGTGTGTGTGTTCTAGGGCGTGTAAACTATAAACGCCTAGAACTAGTTAGTGTTGTTCGTATCCTCTAAGGTCTGAGAGTTCTTAGATCCTTGTTACAATTAGGTAACACGTTGTTATTCTGATCAAATAATAATTGGAGGTGATGATGGAAAAACCTTGTGTCAATAACATATCCTCTAAGTGTGTGTGTGTGTTCTAGGGCGTGTAAACTATAAACGCCTAGAACTAGTTAGTGTTGTTCGTATCCTCTAAGGTCTGAGAGTTCTTAGATCCTTGTTATAATTAGGTAACACGTTGTTATTCTGATCAAATAATAATTGGAGGTGATGATGGAAAAACCTTGTGTCAATAACATATGATTTGTTTTTATTCCGCTGCATGTTATTATCATTGTTATTGTTGAACCCTAGTGCTCAAAACGGTCCATGGAGTCTAACAAACTCCACAAGTGGTATCAGAGCTTGGGGAGCTCGTTACCTAGGGATTCACAAGGTTTTTAGTCGAAGAATGAAGAAGAAAATCGAATTTGGTTTCTATTTTCGCAACTTTCTGCAGCTCAGTTTTCAAATGGCGATATCTCCTTCGTTAACCGTTGGATCGGGCTGAAATTTTTACTGGAGCTTCTCTATATATCATGGAAGATTTCCACCGGAGGGATCTTCAATCTGATCTTTTATGTGGAAGTTCTGGTGTGTCGAAAACTGCTGCAGACAAAGGTTTTGAAATTCGAATTTTTAGGGTTTTCTCTATATTAACTTCTTTGATTTTGGTTTCTATTGCATAAATTCATCATATAAGTTGGTTATATGATGTTTAGTGTTTATAATTCTTGAAGGAAAGCAGTTGTGGAGGTGTATGAGCGATTTTTGGTGATTTTAGGGTTTTCGCGACACTTTGAAGTGTTGTCTTTGATCGTTATTCACTAAACCCTAATATGGTCATGAACTTTGATCGTTATACTGCTATGCTTCTGCTAGTATTATCTGCATTCTGCTGCTTAAATTCATTCTGCTGCTAGCGATAGATCATTCTGCTGCTACATTCCTGAATCTGCTGCTACGCTTATTGTACACTCTGCTGCTACGAAGTTCACTCTACTGCTACGCTATTTACTCTGCTGCTCTACACTTCTGCTCAGTATTACACTCTGCTGCTGTGTTATTTATTCTACTGCTGCGTTTTGATGATTTATGAGCAGTAAGGGGAAGTACGTATGTTTGATTGATTTTTGGTTTACACACACAAGAAGGTTTTTGGTTTATTTGCTCGTAAAAGATTTATGGCTTGTTCTTATTGGATTAATTGATTACGAAGAAGGTTGATTATTACATATTTGATGTTGTAGTTGAGTTTCACAAGTTTGTGTTTTATTATATCTTTTAGCGGAGGTAACTTGTTTGTGCATTCAAGATGTGACGAAGAATTGACAAGACACTTGAAGGAGTTACGTTATTGTGCTCAGTGGTTATTGTCAAGGGATTGCGATCTCCTTATACATTGGTTTACGTATACGTTCCAAGTCACGTGGTTAGTACAAGACATGAGACACAAGTTTGGGAAATTCTACTTCTTCAACAAATTCGTTATATTTGATTTTCTTCACATGTGATCATTACATATAGCCTACAGATTTGAAGAATCATGAAAATAGTTAACACATTGATTTCAGGGGAAGCTTATTCTTATGATGTGTTTATTCATTTGATGTTCATGCACCATTCAAGGGGAAGTGTTTGATGTTTGCTACTATTGATCACTATTTCTACTGCTAGTTGGAGTTTTCTATTGTTTTGGGTTCATTATTCGTTTTGTGCTTCATGGAGGGCAATTTGAAACATTGGAAGGCTTGGATTGGAAGTTTGTGATATTGGTTCGTGGTGGTAAAGATCATATTTCATATGTTCCCTATTTGTTGATAACAAAAAGGGGAAGAGATGTTGGAGTGGCATGGCATGACTTAAGGGGAAGACAAGACTTGTTTCATTCAGGGAGATGTCTACATCTCAACTTCTCTACTTTGATAATAATATTCTAGATAAATATAATGTTTACACAATCTATTCTATATTTATCTAAACCGTATACATCCTTATCCCATTAGCAGCAGATTCTATCAGCAGCAGTTTCAGACCCAACATTAGTATCATATCCTGTAGTTACTTTGATAATAGGATATTTGACACCAATTGGTTTAGCATCAACCACTTCAGGATCTTCCATTCTGCCAACCACAGTATAAACCTTCAATTGTTCTTTTAGATGCTCTGGAGGAATATGATCAAAATCATGTTTAAATTCATTAACTTCAGGCATAGAACTGCTTCCTTCTCCAATCTTTCTCTTCTTCTTTGCAACTGATTTATAAATAACACCTTTTCTCTTATCACCTTGCATAGAAGAAGTAATCTTTGATGCATCACTTTCAAGCTTTTCAACAACATTAGCTTCTTGAATTTGCCCTGCTTCAGCTATCTTTTCAGGTACCAACTTCTTGTTCATCTGAGCAATTTGTTCCAAATCCTCAGCACATCCCATAGCATAAAAAGTATATGTTCTCTTCTTTGTTTGTTGATACAAATCAAAAACTTCTTTATCAGAATAAGCTTTCAACTGCACCAATGTCCATCCACCCATATTCTTTAGATACCTTTCATACTCTTTCCTTTGCTGTTTAACAGTTGGACCTTTAAATATCTTAATCTTTCTTCTAGCAGCAGCATTCTCTTTTCTCTTCTTAGAAGTAAAGTCACTAAACCAAGATTGCACATTAAAAGTTGGAACTTCATTATCTTCAATCTTGATCAGCTTGTTTAGTTCAATATCAGCAGCAATTCTGATCTTTTCATCTACCCATTCATCATAATTCTTTAAGCCTTCAGCCTCCTTCTCAGCCAGCTGTTGATCTTCTAAGTTAATCAACTCTTGTGCTTTAATAGCAGCAGCTTCATCATGTTCAACTTGCAATGGCTTAGGCCAAGAATCAAAAGGTACATCAGTAAAGTCAATCCCCTTATACATTATCCTTGGGGTTTCAATTTGCTTGCCCTTTCCTTTATCAGTAGAAGATGCAATAATAGTCTTCTTTTGTTGAGCAGCAGATTCTTTAATCACAATCCCTTTTTCAGGTTTTCTAGAGACTGATGATTTGATTGTTGTTGTTGTGAGTTGTGATAGTGAAGGAGTTGGTAATGGGATAGTCTTCTTGCTCAGCAAAACCATAGCTTCAGCAACAGCATTGTCACCAGACCCAGCAGCAGAATCTTGTGCATCAGATCCACTAGCAGCAGAGTTAGTGATTTCCTTAGCAGTAGGTTCTTCAGCAGCAGAGTCAAGATTATCTCCCAACTTCATCAAAGTTTCACCCATCAACCCTGTTGCCTTTACTAATTGCTCAGGCTCCAAAGTTGTGAGTTGTTCTACCACCTTGTCTTGGGTAGCAACCACCTCTTCCATAACAACCTCATTCCCTGATTTATCAGCAACAACAAAGTCTTCAGCATCCTGAGGACTTTCAACATCCATATCACCAATCCTGAGGACCACTTGATTGTTAGATGTCCTGAACACCAAAAGCCTGTTTGGAATCAATACACTAGGGTGAATCATAAATATGTAACTAAACAAGCTCACCCACATCCAAATAGAAACATGGTTCCAAGAGCTGTTTTGTTGAGATCTGGTGCTACTAGATCTATTTATGCTGCTAAATCAAATGGTGTTTTCAAATCAACAACTAGTTCTTCTACTGGCTCTACTGCTAGTAAGCATTCTGCTGCCAGTATGCACTCTACTGCTAGCAAGCAATCTGCTGCTAGTACAAAACTTTCTACTTCTGGGCCAAAAGTTTTAACAAACACAGTTGTTGGAAATCACTTTTATGCTGTTAAGGCCTCAGCTTGCTGGACTTGGAAACCAAAAACAAATGTTTCAAATTCTGTTTCCAAGGATAGCAGTGCATCAAGTGATTTAAAGAAATTTGATTATGTTGATGCACGGGGCAGATCCAAGTCAGTAATGGCTTGGGTCGTCAAGAGGAACTAATGTCTCTATTTTTCATGTGCAGGTCAATCTACTGGATGAGCTTAAGGATATGGTTATTGTTGACAGTGGATGTTCTGGTCACATGACAGGAGATGAGTCTCAACTTGAAGACTTTGAGGCTTTTGATGGTGGTTATGTTGCTTTTGAGAATGATCCAAAAGGTGGAAAGATTGTTGGAATAGGAACTCTAAAGACTGGAAATTTGGACTTTGAGAAGGTGTTTCTTGTGAAAGGACTTAAGTTTAATCTTTTTAGTGTCTCAAAAATGTGTGACAAAAAGAACTTTGTTCTTTTTACAGACACTGAGTGTATGATCCTTTCTCCTGACTATCAATTGCCAGATGACAAATCTGTACTTTTGAAGGTCCCTAGAAAAGAGAATATATACAGTGACCATATTAAGAACATTGTTCCTAAGAGGACTTTGACTTGTCTAATTGCAAAAGCCACTGTTGATGAGTCCAAATTATGGCACAGAAGATTGGGACATCTGAACTACAAGACCATGAACAAATTGGTAAAAGGAAATCTGGTCAGAGGAATGCCTACAAAAACTTTTGAAAATTGTGAAATTTGTGTTGCATGTCAAAAGGGTAAACAACACAGAGTTTCATTCAAGTCCAAGACTGTGAATACAAATACTGAGCCACTACATCTATTGCATATGGACTTATTTGGGCCTGTATTTGTCAAAAGCTTGAATAAAAAGTCATATTGTCTTGTTGTCACTGATGACTTTAGCAGGTTTACTTGGGTATTCTTTCTTGCTACAAAAGATGAAACTCCAGAAATACTTAAGGCATTTATTACAAGAGTTGAAAATCTGTACAATCACAAGGTGAAGATTATCAGATGTGACAATGGTACTGAGTTCAAGAATAGTGTGATGAATCAATTCTGTGTGGGGAAAGGAATTCTAAGACAGTACAGTGTAGCAAGAACTCCACAACAGAATGGTGTTGCAGAAAGAAGAAACAGGACACTTATTGAGGCTGCAAGAACAATGTTATCTGACTCAAAACTACCAATTCCTTTTTGGGCTGAAGCTGTGAACACTGCATGCTTTGTGCAGAACAGAAGTAAGGTAGTCAAGCCTCATAATAAGACTCCGTATGAGTTATTTCATGGAAAGAAGCCACTGATTGATTTTCTTAAACCTTTTGGATGTCCTGTTACTATTTTGAACACTAAGGATCAGCTAGGCAAATTTGATGAAAAAGCTGATGAAGGAAACTTGGTTGGATTCTCTGTGATTAGTAAAGCTTTCAGAGTATACAATAAGAGGACCAAACATGTAGAGGAGACTTTGCATATTAAGTTTTCTGAGAACACATCAAATCCTGATGGGAAAGGACCATAATGGCTGTTTAATGTGGATATGTTCACCAAAACAATGAACTATGTACCAGTTATTGCTAGTGTTGACAAGCCACAAGAAGAATTTGTTGTGATAGAGAAGTTAAAAGTTGGTCCTACCTTATTTCCCTTTCAGTCAGCTCCAAGTCCTAAAGAAGATGTGGACACTCAAGAAAAACCTAAGGAAACTGAAGAAGGTATTGAAATACCTATTGAAGCAGAAAAAGAAACTAATGAGCCTCTCAAAGTAGTTGTTGATGTCTCTCCTACAAAGCCAGAAGACTCTGCTGCTGACTCAGAAGACTCTACTGCTAGGCCAAAAGTTACAACTACTGTTCCACCACATTCTGCTTCCAAGCCTACTAACTCTACTGCTACTTCAATGTTTCCTAATTTGGACTCTCAGGGTAGACCTATTGCTGAATCTATCTATCTATCCTGATGATCCAAATATGCCTCCTCTTGAGAATATTTACTATGACACAGATGATGATGTTCTTGATGGTCAGTTATTTGGAGCTTCTGCAGATTTTACTAATTTGGAACTCAATATTCCTGTTAGTCCTACAACTACCACAAGAATACACAAGGATCATCCAAAAGATCAAATTCTAAGTGATCCACAATCATCTATTCAAACTAGGCAGATGACTAAAGCACTGAAAGATCTTCAACATCAAAGTTTCTTTGCCAGATCACTGCATCAAAGAAATAGTCATAAAGATCTTCAAAATTGCCTGTTTGCATGTTTTCTTTCTCAAATTGAACCCAAAAACACTTACAAAGCCTTACAAGAAGCAAGTTAGGTGGAAGCAATGCAAGATGAGCTTCTACAATTTAAGCTGCAAGAGGTTTGGACTTTGGTTGAACTGCCAAATGGAAAAAGAGTGATTGGCACAAAATGGGTTTTCAGATGTAAAAGAGATGAGAGAGGAATTGTCAAAAGGAATAAAGCAAGGTTAGTAGCACAAGGATACACACAACAAGAAGGTCTTGATTATGATGAGGTATTTACTCCAGTGGCAAGAATAGAAGCAATCAGAATATTCTTGGCTTATGCTTCATACAAAGATTTTGTAGTGTATCAAATGGATGTAAAAAGTGCTTTTTTGTATGGGACCATTACAGAAGAGGTGTATGTGTCTCAACCACCAGGCTTTGAAGACCCTGATCACCCTGACAAAGTTTACAAGGTGAATAGAGCAATGTATGGCTTACATCAAGCTCCTAGAGCTTGGTATGATACTTTGTCCACATATCTGCTAGAATCTGGGTTTAGTAGAGGTAAAATTGATAAAACTTTGTTTCTCAAAAGACAAAAAGATGATATTTTGCTGGTTCAAATTTATGTTGATGACATCATCTTTGGGTCTACAAACAAAGCCATGTGTGTTAGTTTTGAGAAGCTTATGAAGGATAAGTTTGCTATGAGTTCAATGGGTGAACTCACTTTCTTTTTAGGTCTGCAGGTTACACAGAAAGAAAATGGTATATTTATCAGTCAGGATAAGTATGTCAATGATATTTTGAAGAAATTTGGTTTTGATGATGCTAAGCCAGCCAAAACTACCATGGACACCAGTAAACCATTGCTGAAGGATGAATATGGAAAGGAAGTGGATATACACTTGTACAGGTCAATGATTGGCTCATTGATGTATCTTACAGCATCAAGGCCTGATATCATGTTTGCTGTGTGTGCCTGTGCAAGATTTCAAGTGTGTCCCAAAGAATCACATCTTAATGCAGTGAAGAGAATTTTTAGATATCTGAGGCATCAACCTAAATTGGGCCTTTGGTATCCTAAGGATTCCCCATTTGATTTGGTCTCCTACTCAGATAGTGACTATGCTGGAGCTTCTTTGGATAGAAAGTCTACAACAGGGGGTTGTCAATTTCTAGGAAGCAGATTGGTGTCATGGCAATGTAAGAAGCAAACTGTGGTGGCTAATTCTACAACTGAGGCTGAGTATGTGGCTGCTTCAAGTTGCTGTGGACAAGTTCTTTGGATGCAGAATCAATTATTGGATTATGGGTACAATTTCATGAATACCAAAATTCATATTGATAACAACAGCACACTTTGCATAATTAAAAACCCTGTTTTTCATTCTAAAACAAAACATATTGAGATAAGACATCACTTTATCAGGGATTGCTATGAAAAGAAGTTGATCCAAATTGTTAAAATTCATACTGATAACAATGTTGCTGATCTTCTCACTAAACACTTTGATGTGGGGAGGTTTCAATTTTTAATTGCAAACATTGGTATGATAAATCTTTGAAAAAAAACTTATCTCTTTGTTTTTGTATAAGTGTGTAAAGACATTGTGTTGCTTGTTACTCTGCTGCTTATCATAAAGCATATATTTGTATTGCAATGTATTATGCTGCTAACACTACTGCTAGTACATATGTTTGTTTGCTTTGTGGTGTTTTGTCTAATATTGTGCAGGAATAAGTCTTGATGCTGATTTGCAAAGAACAATATTTAGATAACAAAAGGAAGCACACTTATCATTCATTAAAATCAGAAGTCTTTACATCAAAAGAGATTACAAAAACAACTTCTGAAACTATAAAAGTGTGCAAGCACATCAGATGACTACACCCACTATTTCCTAGGGCATGGCAGTCCAAGAACAATCTTTCTTTCTTTTGGAAGGGGAGAGTTTGTCTTTCTTGTTCTCTTTGCCTTGGTGGACTTTCTTGGTCGTGGCCTTGATGACTGAGGCCTCTCTGGAGTTGAAGGAGGTTCATTTGGAGGTTCATCTTCATCTGATGATGTGTAGATGAAAGGGGATACAAGCTCTTTTGGGGATAGTTGTCTGACAGGTATCCAAGCTGTATCTTCTGATGACTCTGCAGATGATGGAGATTTTGGGGACATCACAGCTTTACCCCTGGAAGTGCTGGGGGTTTGATTCAAATTGAGGAGATTCTTGAACACCGGAAGATCATGTTTTCTCTTCATTGCTTGCTCCTTGGTTCTACAACCATCATGAGGAGGACGGAATGGTGGAACATAGGTTTCAAATGGGCTCTCATCTTCGGATGATGAATCAGAAGAGATATTGATGATTTCGGGGGTTGATTTCATGATTAGTTGATTTGATTTGGGTTAAGTGAAGATTTGATTTGGTTGATTGGCGTTTTGATTACGATTAGGGTTTGATTGTGATAAATTAGGGAAAAGATTTGGTCCGTTTTTATAGAGATTACGGTCTATCATCACATTAAATGCTGAGGATCTTTGACTTTTTGACCAAGCTTGTTTCGTCAACTCTGCTGCTGGATTATTTCACTCAGCTGCTAGTTATACAACTCTGCTGCTAGTGTTATTATGCTGCTACGTTTGAAAGTGTAAGGGTGGGATGTGTAACTTCTTCAATCAGTTTAAAACCTAATTGATCTTCATAATTGGTTTTCTCATATTTCAAATTGAAGTTCACACAAACCCTAACACTCTAATTTTCTCAAAGTCAATTCTTCCCAATTTCCCTAAACCCTAATTCATGGATTGCGTTCGTACCTGGGCAAAGCAACATAATAGTGTGGTCGTTTTGGATGCTGAATCAGTTAATGAAGAATTCACAGACATGGTAAAGTTTTTGAATGCTACTTCTCTTAGGTATGCACTCACTGTGAATCCTACTATATTTGCTTCCCACATCAAACAGTTTTGGCTTACCGCTAAAATCAAAACTATGAATGGGGAAAAATATGTTAGTGCCTTAGTAGATGGACAAAAGATTCGTGTAACTGAATCATTCATAAGAGAAACTCTTCTTTTAAATGATGAAACAGAGACCACTTGTCTTGCCAATTCTGCTATTTTTGCTGGGTTAAAAGATTTGGGATATGAGGGGAATCATACAAATTTAAAATTTCAAAAATCTCTCCTCTGTCCTCAATACAAGTTTTTGATACATCTTCTTCTTCATTGTTTGAGTCCTAAAACTTCTGGATGGCATGAGTTTAGTGCTACTATTGCATCTGCCATGGTATGTTTAAGCAAAGGTCATCCATTTAATTTTTCAAGAATGATTTTGGAAGGGATGTTTCAAACTATTAAAGAGTCTGGTTCATATTTGATTTATCCAAGGTTTATCCAACTCTTTGTTCTAAAACAACTTACAAAGTTTAGAGGCCATGTTGCTACTTATGATGCTCCAAAATTGGTTTCTAAAACTTTTACTTTCTTGGTTAAACATGGAAAAGGTTTTTCAGGGAAAACTACAAATCTTACACCTTCCATGGTGCAACTTGTGCAAAACAATCAGGGTGAAGGATCAGGAAATCCCACTGACTCCCATCACACACCCAACTTTTCTGCATCTGCTACACAACCAAAAATACTCTATACCCGTAGGAATACCAAAAAGAACATTGATCTTCCTCAGGATAGTGTTAGTATGGCTGTACCAGATGAGGCTGTCCTAGGTGATGGAGAGGACATGTTGGCAAGGGCTGTCACTACTGCTTCTAGCTTAGCAGCAGAGCAGGATAGTGATAACATAAATAAGACCCAAACCAAGGCAACATCTAGAGATGATGATTCTTCTTAATCAAATTCTCAGGATGGTAACCCTAGCCAAATGGCAAAAACAGGGGGCTCAGATGATCAAACTAGGTTTGATACTGAGTTTATGTCCCAAGATTCACCTCTCGGACCAGGTAATACAGGTCGAAGTGATGAGGACAGACCAGTGACCAATGAATTGACGGAAAATCTTGTACATGATGACAATGTCCATGATTCACCTCTCGGACCAGGTAATACAGGTCGAAGTGATGAGACTATTATGCAACTTATTCAGGAATTGACGGTTACTTGTACAAACTTGGGGCTGAAATGTACTACCTTGGAGGACAAAGTTGTTACTCTTTAATCTGTTGTTGCTGATCAGGACAAGACCATCATCAGTTTGCAAAAACAGATAAAGAAATTACAAAGATCAAGACCTTCAGCCTCATTGAAAAGATTGAAGAAAGTGGGCACTTCTCAGGTTGTCAGTTCTCCTGAAGTTTCTACTCACTTGGATGATGATGCTTCTATACAGGGGAGGAATGTAGAGGCAATGGGTTCAGGGGAGGCAAATACGGAAAAGGCTGATAGTGCTCTGGGTTTAAATGATGGAATAGTTTCAGGGGTGCGTGTTCTTATCATATCTCAAGGTGGGTGTTACACTTTGGAGATAACTTGTACGACTTTGTTTGTTTTGTCATCATCAAATAGGGGAAGATTGTTGGGATTCTTGATTTGATGTGACAAAATAGATAAAAGAATGAAACAAGAAGGGCTAAAGATGACAAAGAGAGAAAGCTACAAAGAATAAAGATACAGGAAATATTCTATTATGAAGAAACGATTTGATAATATTCTGTATTTTAGTTTTATTCTTATCTCTTTGTAAACCCTAATATCTCTCTATATAAAGAGACATAGGGTACGTAGTTTAATATGTCTTTCACAATGTAGTCGACTAGAAAAGTGTGTGTGTGTGTTCTAGGGCGTGTAAACTATAAACGCCTAGAACTAGTTAGTGTTGTTCGTATCCTCTAAGGTCTGAGAGTTCTTAGATCCTTGTTACAATTAGGTAACACGTTGTTATTCTGATCAAATAATAATTGGAGGTGATGATGGAAAAACCTTGTGTCAATAACATATGATTTGTTTTTATTCCGCTGCATGTTATTATCATTGTTATTGTTGAACCCTAGTGCTCAAAACGGTCCATGGAGTCTAACAAACTCCACAATATATACATACATATATATATATATATATATATATATATATATATATATATATATATATATATATATATATATAGGAAAAATTGGCTAGAAGGGATAAGGGGAAAAAGGAAACCCAATTTGAGTTCAAATATGACTCTTAAGCCCAAGGATTATCCATTATTAATATATATACCAAACCAAACACCCCTAAAACGTTTTTCCCTGCATATTGGTCGATACCAAGGAGAGGAGAAAGAGGAAAAAATTAGGGTTTTGCTTTTGAAGCCAAAAATCAAGTTTAAGGTATACTTTTGATACTAGTTTTCATTAAATTAATTAATTATTGATCTAATTCATGTAATATAAATTATGATAGATCTAGGGTTTGTAAGCTTCTGTAAATTAATGAAGTAAAACATGTTAGGATCATTAGTTAATGATAGTATGATAATTGGTTAAGGGAATTGAGTGTAAAACTCGTTAGATTATGTGTTAGGGTTTGGGCAGAAAACTATGACTGTAAAGATGTGAGTGTAATTAACAGATGGTGAAGAGTTAGGTCACGAATTTTTAGTCTAAATTAAAGTATAATGAAAGAGCTTTCCAAAATGTCCAGCCACGATTGATTTCAAGGTCAGGAAGTTGGTCTTTTGATTTTTCTTTATTAAGGTGTCAAAGCTGTCAAACCGGGACAGATTTTAGGTAAAAGTTTGAGTGTGTTTTGTGGTTGTAAAAGTGGTATTTTGACTAGCCCTTCTGGAACAGTTAAGTATTAGTTTATAATATACTACCACGAAAAGGATTCGCGATAAAAACTTGTGGAAGTATTTTATGTTAATCAAAACCTTTTGTTGTGCGTTCATATCCGAAATTGAGTAGTTGACAAGTTTGATTTTCTTTTGAGTGCTTGTGTGTGTTATTGGTCCATGGCCTTCTGGGATTAGCTTGTATGCTTATGAGAGACCGTGGTAAATTTTTGGTGTGAGTTGTTGAGCTTTATTTGTCGTGATTTCATGTGGGCGAATGTACCCAAAAATTCTGCGTTTTCTGATTTTTAAAGTGCAAGGGATTTAGTGAGTATTAAGTTATGGTGGTAGTTAGTATGTTGTCTAGGAGATCTATGGTGGGTCATATGAGTCTTAGAAATCCATCATATATGTATTACATGGGTTATAGCTTTTAGCTTGACCTTGTGTAATATGGATTATTTTTGTGTGTTATAGATTGTGAATTGTTTTTGTGGAAGCTGCGGAGTTTAAGGTAAGTTCATAGTCCCATATTTTTACCTTGTTTTAAACTTGGGATAGGAATGATGCTTGTCTTAAATGGTTTGAATTACTGTGATTATGTGTGTGTGTCAAAGAGCTTGGACTTATAATGTTATTGTATGTATGCTATATGTGAATGATATGTTATGTGATGTTATTGTGTGGTCCAATTGGGGGGGGGGGGGGAGTATCCAATTGGAGAGTAATACTCCTACTCGTACCAGATTATGTGGATTGGATAATGTGATGATAATGCTGTGTGGTCCAATTGGGGGGGGAGTATCCAATTGGAGAGTAATACTCCTACTCGTTACTAGTCTGTGTGGTCCAATTGGGAGGGTGCTTACCCTGTCGCTCGTGCATACGACCTAATTGGAGAGTAGCATCCCTACTTACTTTTATTCTGTGTGGTCCGATCGGAGGGTATTAATTTACCCATTTTTTTGGAGCGGGGGTCATGTTCCGGCCCGGTATGTTGTGAATTTGGATCGGTGGGCACGTTCCACCCGATGGTTGCCTTATGTGTGTTGTTGCCTTGCGAATACATGTAGCTTATATGATAACTTTAATTATTTGTCCAGCTATATTTTATAATCACGGTGATTTTGGTTGCCTACTGTGTATGAGTCTTAAATCTATAAATCTCACCAATGTTATGTTGACATTTTAATCATCATTTTTAGGTGAGCATTCTAAGGCTATGATAGAAGGAGGTGATTAGACGAGACCTTAGTTGCATTGGAAGTGGTTTATCTATGCGTTTGGAGTTTATCATGTTGTTTCCTTTCGGGTATTGTTATGACACTTTGTGTCTATACTTTGCCATTTTCATTGCATGTAGTTATTCTCTATATAGACACCATGTGTTGTGATGATATCCATGAAGTTACACCCGCGCGTTTCCGCCGTGGCGGGGTGTGACAAACGGTCAAGGCAATATCTTTGCCTTCGAACAATTCTAGCACTATCGACCGTAGGATCATGGAACTTGAGGACCAAGTCAAGTTTCTCATGAAATCTTACGAAGCTCCTAAGCCTTCAAGCCAAGTGAACAAAATCACTTCTTCATGCGAATTATGTATTGGTCCCCATGACACTCGTGATTGCGTTGAACTCCCCGGAACAGCTTTTGTGGACTACGCATCTTCGCGTACCGACGAAGCGGGAGACAAGTGGTACACTTTCAAACCCGAGCCAAACCCTTACGCTGATTCCTACAACCCTTCTTGGAAAAATCACCCCAACCTTAGGTGGAAACAAAACCAACACAATTCTTCCAATCCGCCTAATCGTTACCAACGAAACGGTTTCACCCTCCAACCGTACTTTCAACAACAATCCTTCTAATAACTATGATAGTACCAATAATCTTGAAGGATTGATGTCCAAGTTTATGGCATCTCAAGAAGCTCGCATAGCTAAGTTTGAAACCAAATTCAATCAACAACAAACGGAGATGACCAATAAGATTGGCAACTTGTTGAAAGCCCTCAACAACTAAGCGCTAACTACACCTAGACTAGGGACGCCAATAGCCGAATCCAAATTAAGGACCCCTCATCATCCAAACACGTCCACTTTGTCAATGTTGTCACTATTAACCCAAAAGATAAGGATATAGAAGAAAGTGACAAGGATGAAGTTGGAATAGAAACCGAGACTAGGGATGAAATTGAGGAAGTTGAGGTTAGTAAGGGAGAAAAGTTAGAGGAAGTAGAAAACATAGAAGAGTACTTTGACAAGTTGCCCACCAAGGAAGAACGGGAATATCACAAGGATTTATTCAATGATCCCGAGACACCATATATCCTTGGTTCACCCCTTATTAAAGTAGGTGATCCCTCTAACATCAACATACCATGCAACATTGGGCATATGCATGTATGTAAAGCTTATATTGATCCTAGGTCTCCTATAAACATCATGACTAGGACTTATTATAATTGGGTAATGAAGAAGCAACTTGGTTATAGGATGATGCCCAATAAGAACTTGATAAGTAATTTTATAGGAAGAGTGAAAGGATTGCATGTGATTATTGGAAACTTCACTTATGAGACCGACTTTGTGATAGTAGAGGATACTCGTCCAGTGATAGATGATTTCCTAAGTCAAGTAGTGTTCGGAAAACCATTCGTTGAGACCTCTAAGATGAGTTATGATCCGACTCTAGGGATAGTTAGATTCAAGGAAGAGAATGATGAGATTGCTTACCAAATGCCCTATAAGATTGAACAATACCGCCTCCTATCAAACATAGAAAAGGAACACAAACAAGCGGTTTACTGTAGGAATGATGAGGATAGACGTAGAGGAGTAGAGTATGTTATGAATAGAATACTTAGTTTCTACAAAGAATGCTTGCAACTAGGTCCGGAATACAAAACTAATATAGGAGATGACTTAGAAAGTGAGACCAACGATGAGGTCACGTAATTACCCATGACCTTGAGTCTAGTTACAAGACTCGTAAAATAAAGAAAAGCGCCTCTTGGGAGGCAACTCATGCTTTGTGTGATTTTAATTGTTTGATTGTTATTTGCTTTCGTATGCATGCTTTATTTTTATTGTTGGTAGATCATGTTTCAAAATAAAATGGTGAAAATACTTTATTTTGTCGTTTGACTTCGTCTTAACTTCATCCAAAGGTATTTCGCAAAAGATAAGTGTAAGGGGAAACCCCAAATATGTTTTTAAGAAACAAAATCGATCGTGATTCTCCACTATCGGACTAAAAATTATCGAAACGAGAAAATATGAAGCAATTCATTTCTCAACAAAATAAAATATTGAGATACAAAACCTAGGAAATGGGAGTAAGAAGTTTCCACAAGTAATTGTTATGAGTAGTGTTAGCATCTAATTTGTAGATAAGCTGTGATCTCGTTTGTACGCTTAGTTTGGGGACTCGTGAAAAATCAAGGATGACGATTTTTATCCATATGGTCACTTCTTAAATAGAAGTGTTTCTACTCGTTGACCCTAATAATTATTGAAAAATAATGAAAGTTCAACAAACCGTCACAAGTATCAAATATGAAAAGTCCAAAAATAGAAGTGTAAGTGGAATAAAGGAATAAAATGAAAAATTTTGGAAAACGGAGCGTTTTCGGGAATAAATGATTTAATTACTTCTTTCGAACCTCCTTGCTAATTTTCAAAGTTAGTAAAAAGAGTTTTGAAATTATTTATCCCAAAAGCGTGAATTGATCACATTGCGTGAGGACACGGCAATACCTTAGTCGGGGGGATTTTGGTGAGTGCTTATTCACTCACTATTATATGACCAAAAACCGATCCAATACGACTATTTGAGCTAACAAATGCCAAGAAAATGTGTGTTTTTATGTTGTGGATGTGCAGGAACGGATTTATCATAAAAAGACGAAAAATCACAGGAAAACAATGAAAACGGGCACGAGAGTTGAAGTTGGTCAAAAAGTCAATGCCGGGGGTCCAAAAGTCAACTACAGTCCTTCATCTATTCAGACTTTGTCAAAATCAGTCCTTGGATCACATTTATGGAGAAGTGCAACATCAGCCCTTGCATTTTTAGCTATTTACATAATTGGTCCTTGTAATCTAACTATGCTAAATTTGAAAATTCACTAAGTATTACAAGCCTAGTCCACCAGTTTTACCCAAAGCCCATGTACCTTAATAATCCAGAAAGCCCACCCAAGCCCATTTCCACCACTGGTCAACACCCACAATCCTTGGTCAATGGTAAATAAAATGGTCAAACAAATAAAAGTTACCAAACGTATCTGTTTTCCCCAATATTCCCATTCCCAGAACCCCCAAAACTTAAATGAACCCTAGTTCATAGCCATGACTCCAATTGGCTTATACCCTCCAATTAACCATGATTAACTTTTCATTGGAGCTTCTAGAAACCTTATCACGTGATCAGGAGGATGTTAGAAAGAGATTAAGCTCAAGATTGGTTCACATGGACATGTGGCAGCTGGTAATTGGACACACCACATCATTCTCTTGCATTGGATACTTATTCTAGAAGGTGTCAGCACATGGCAGAGATATGCACACGGATGGCCAACATGGCGATATGTGATTGGTTCTCACACGTCACAAAATCTGATCAAAGGGTTATTATTAGAGTGAAGAAACACAAATTGGATCCAAGGGCTATGATCAGAAGGGAGAAAGCACAATGAGGTGTGGATCGCCAACCTGGAAAATCAGACCCAACCCTTCACCTCATCTATAAATAGGGTAGTATTTCAGCTTATTTGTGTATTAGTTTTAGTGTAATGTAATGCTGCCAATTTTATTTTAGAATGTATTTAGTTTAGTGATTGTAATTTTCATATGAATTTTAATAAAATTTTTAGTTATTTCAAATAATTCTCAACTTATATTGTTCTTATCTCAGCTTATTTTCTATTTCTATCAGCTTATTATCTGTTTTATTTAGTTAAATCTACTTCAATCTATTACTCTTATTTCAGTTTTTATTTTCATTTACATTAAATAAAAGAATAATAAAATCAGAAAAATAAAAAAAATATTGTTTACAAGTTCTTGTTTAAAGTTTCAAAATCAGTTCGTATTTGCTTATTGATGACTCACATTAGCTAACTAATAGCTTTGTGAGTCATCATCTGTTCTTATTTCTCAAAAAACACAAAAGTCAACTGTTGGTCAACTGATTCAGCTTATTTCATAAGCTCAGCTTATTTTGGAGTTTGGCAGCCTTAAGGTGTCCAAAGGCCTGTCTAAAAGACAGGCAAGCTTAGTGAATCCCCCTCTATTTGAGCTGAGGGGGAATTGGAGTTGTGAGTTCATTCCATTTCAATTACTGTTTCATTGATTAGCTTAATAGTAGTTTATATTTAGTATTTGTTGTTTGCTTATTGATTATTATAGCTTTTATAATCTGTATTGCTTATTATTTGTTGTCATAGTTGATATTTGAGCTTTACAATATCTAGTTTTACTGTTTCATCATTCATATACTATCATACATATGTGATATGTGTTACTTGCTATTTAGAACTTATGGATCTATGATTTCTGAGTAAGATTGGTGTAATTGGATCTTATATTGGTACTAGGTTGCAGTTTGGTTTAAGTTTGAATAAGATTTGAGGAGTGGTTAGTGTAGACAGTAGTAATCTAGGGTGTTTGGATTTCACTGGTTTGCTAGTATTAGGTCTTACACAGAGGTTGTTTTTGGTTGTAGTAAGTCACTTAGGTTGAAACTAGAGTTAGTATAACAAAAAAACAGTAGGTCATAAGTATTAAGAGTCAAAATTCAATTCAATTCTTCATATCAGTTAGTAGTTAGTAGTTTTTGGTTAGATAAGCTCTTAAGTAGGTGTAGTGTAGTTAATAATAGCTTATTTCTATCACACATTAGCTTATAAGCATCTCAGTAGTGATTTAGGAGTAATCAAAGATCAAATTAGTCAAAGTCTCTGTCCATTTCAAAAAAGTCAAAATCAGTTGAGTTCAGATTTTTGGTCAAATCTTTGTGGGTGGCTGTAGCATTCATTTTCCATTGAAAATACCTTTGGTTTGTGAATATTAGAATTTTGGTAGTAAGAAAACAAATATCAAAAAGAATTTTCAAATTTGGAGCTTATTTGCTTATCTAATAAGCTCATTGAAGTTGACTGTTTGGACTTATAAGTCTCCTGCACCATCAGTGGTTAACTAAGTCTAAGGCTCTCATTAGGTAATTAAATTAGTTCATAAGTGTGGTTTCTTGGTTATTTTGTGTTCTCAGGTTGGTAGTAAGTCAATTGCCCACATAAGCTCACTCTTACAAGCTTATTAGGATTGCTTATTTAGCCTGCCAAGTAGAATAGTTCACTATAGTTTCTGATTTCTCATTTAGGCCTGCTGATTGAAATTTGAGTTTAGTACTTTGTAATTTTGATTGTTTCTTGTTCAATTGCTGTTGTATAAGCCTTGTGATTGTTCAATTTTACTTCTGGATCAGTTTTTGCCTATAAAGCTTTTACTAGTGCTTATTGCTTTAGCTTATTACTTAAATTTTGAGCTACTGTTGAAATTCTGAGTTAGAATCTGTTCTTACATTGCATTATTGTGTTTATAGCATCAATTTCATCTTGAGTGTCAAGTTTCAGATTGATTGGATCTCAAGTGCTTAATAATAAGCACTTGAGATAAGCTGTTTTCCTTTAATAAGCAGTTCGACTGTTCATTTTTACTTCAAAATTTTTATCTGAGTTCTTTTTAATATTTTTAATTTTCTGGAATTTTTCCAGATTTTTCTAAGGCTTTTTGCTACTTTTCTTAATTTCTTTTGGTTTTATTCAATTTTTAAATAGTTTTTAATTACCAATAATTCATAAAAAGTCATAAAAAGGTCTGTAAAATACAAAAAGATTTTTAGAAATTCTTTTATAGTATTTTAGAATTTTCAAATTTGAATTTTTATTTTTCCACCTTATTTTTCTATTTTTCTCTAATTTTAATTCATTTTTAATTCAAAAATTCAATTTTAATTCATAGAAAACAAAAGAAAAGTCTAAAAAAATATTTTTCTTTTTCTAGAAATTTTTTTTCATAGTTTAAGATTTTTAGAAAAATTTTCAAGTTTGTAGGATAATTTTTAAATAAACGTCGCGTTTTAAATAACGCGGTTGCATTACCGTTTGTACGTTTTAGAATTCCGTGCATTGTTAGCTTGTACTCTTTGCATGTTTTATTATTGTTTGTGAATAATTGAATACCTTGATTGCTACTTTCACTTTATCACTTTTTCACTATTCACTTACACTACACGATTCCCAATTCGATAATTCGGATTTTCCATTCGAGCATTCGTTGGGAGAACGACCCGGGAATTACTTTCACAAGTATTTCTTCGGAATATAAATATACTATAATTGACACGAATTACAGGTTATGTATGACAAGAAGATGATTTATATTTCTGGAAGGGAAGCTTTGATTGTTCATTTTCTTGGAAGAAGATCTAACCTTGTTGACATACTATCCACACCGAACGAATCAGGGGAGTATTTGATTTCATTGTTTTACCTGTTTTACTTTTTCATTCTTTAATTGAACATTGGGGACAATGTTGATCCTAAGTGTAAAGGGGGGGGGGGGGGGGGTAAATGATGACACCTTATAGGATAAACTTGCACTTGAGTTTGTTTGTTTGATGGTAGGTGTGTAATAAAACTAAGAGAAATACTTGTTAGTGTAATTTTAGCGCCAAATTTAAAATTTTTTACAACATTTAGGAGTGAAACTTTAGCCATAGCACGCATCTCATGGATAAGAGTTGTACGACTAGCACAAAACCATACCATTCAGAAAAATTTTCCACCCAAATATGTGAGGTCCGCCTTTAGATTTGATAGGAAAAGCATTTACTATTAGTGCTTATGAGCGTACCGGTAGCATTTAGATTCTAGAACTTGCGTTAGTGATGCATCCCGAGACCGCTAGTGAGACTACATTCGTGTAGTAGGATTTACTACATGATAAGAGGCATTAGATCACCCTTGTGTTTAAACCCGTATCATAATTACTTGACCATTTAAGTCATATTATTTGGCTAGTTAAGTCAATTAATTTTTCCCACACCCTTAGCGTTGTACTCATTTTTAGTACACGAAACCCCTAGTACACCCCTCCGAGCCTATCTTTTCGTTTCTAACTTTAAGCATCTTACTTAAAGGAAGAATTGGTTACAACCCACTTAAATGTACACCCAAATCACCTTAGCCTTCCGTGTATGCACTCATCTTAAGTGCATTATTGTTACATGTTTAAACCTTTAGTTAATTATCTAATTGATTACATGGTTGCTAAGTCGAGTCATATCCTTATACATATTGTTTTGGGACTCATGGGTAAAGTACTTGTGTTATGGAGTAATGGGGAAGGACATCATATTATTACCCCCATATGTGTGTTAGTCTTAAAAGTACTCCAAGTGTTTTGATTATCTTGATTAGAGTCATTAGATTAGTTTATTGTAAAGTATGTAAAAATTCAAGTGTAAGGGGAATGTTCATTCCCTATGATGTATTATTTTGGATGGAAGGGTAAGAGTGTATGCAAAAAAAAAAAAAAAAAAAAAAAAAAAAAAAAAAAAAAAAAAAAAACAGAAAAAAAAAATATACGGACTACCATCCCGTTTCATTCTATGTTTATTTTTTGTCTTTGTTATTTTTGATTTATTAGCTTAAGTCGAGTCTAGTCTTGGCTTAGCAACGCCATATTGTACATGTAATTAACCAAGATGATTAACCCGCCACCAGTAAAGATTTGCCTTTGTCCAACAAAACCGTGTATTCCATATCCTACACCTAACGTTATAACCCTTTAAAAGACCTCTTTGATAGTTTATCCTAAGTGCTTACGCCATGTGGTGGAGGTTTGATCCTTTCCCAAGCCTATGGTAATCTATTTTGTTATGACAGATAGTGAGAGATGTTTTCCATTTCCATATTGTGATATATACTTTATTACACCCGAGAGATGTGAGTATCTAAACGCTATTTATGAGGTGCTAGTGTATGACCTCCGTGCTTGTCTTTGGTCTTTAGTGGAACGATTATTTGTTGTAATTACTTTTATATTAGTGTTAAATGACCTCTAACTTGTATTTTGATTAGAATAAAAGCGCATTTGCTTGAGGACAAGCAAATCTCAAGTGTAAGGGTATATGATGAGGCGAAAAATGATCCGTTTTTAGGGGGTTATTTAAGCCCGGAATTGAATTTATTTGATCAAATATTGCCCTAAATCGTTCATTTTGTGATTTTAGGTACTTTTGGAGTGAATTCTGGAAAAAGGAAGCATTTTGGACGTTTTTGGAGCATAAAAGTGAAGAAAACGACTAAGTCTTAATTTTCCTTGCTGGGAACAGTACCTGACGGCGTCACCAAATTCTACATGATGGTGTCAAGAAGTAAAACAAGAGGTGAAGTGGGTAGAGTTCATGACGATCCAGAGAGTTTTTACACTAGGGGTCAGATCTGGATCTAGGCAATCCGATATTATTATGGGTGGCGAGTTGACGGCGTCAGATTTCTCTTCTTGACGCCGTCACGTTGGAAAATGTATATATAGTTTTGTAATTTTCATTCATTAAAAAGAGGAATTTTTTAGGGATAACTTGGAGAAACGTTGCACGATTTTATCAGTATTTTCAAGGGTTTTTACCCTTTGAAACCTTTCATGTTCAACTAAGATAAGTATCCTTTCAATTCATTCAATATGTCTATGTGTTGTTTGAATATATCTTACGCTTGTCTTGATTTTAACATGCTAGGCTAGATCTCTTGTGTGTTTGCTTAGATGTAGTGAAACCTAGATGTTGATTATCGGTTGATTGCTTGTTTATAGTTGTCACAGATGAATGATTTCGATGTTAGGCTTAAGAAAACTGGTAGACTTCCATAGGGTAACTTGCTTGAACATCTTAAGAAACATGAACCAATGCGTACTAGGTTTTTATGGTTGTATTGAATGCATGAGCGAATTCTAATGATCCCATGTTAGGAGCTTCTTGCAAGCTCGACATAGGAGTGAAGTAGGAGCTTATAGAGTTGGGGAAGTACGTACGCCACCCCACGATTGGTATTAAGGAATATAACCCGTCATCCACGCAATTGTAACAAACTATCAACCTGTAAAAGATATCTAGGGAGTAATGAAATCTAAGTAAACATAATTTTCGCATTTATTGTTCACACCACTAGTTTAATTAGCTTTATTTACATTTTTGTTATTTTATTTTGATTGCATCTTTAGTTATTGGGTTAGTTGATTAGCAACTAATTCCGCCCACTCTTCCAAAACCCGAGATTTTAATTGCTTTTATAAAAATATAAAAATACAAAAAGAATCATCCTTCACCTCTAGACTTAATTTTTAGGCTTTCTAATCCTAGCGACACTATTCCTGAGTTGAACGATCAATCCCCCGGTACTTGTCACTATACTATACTACAACGATCAGGTACACTGCCTGGTGGGGGTTGTAATCTTCTATAGATCCCTTGAGAGGTAAAGCCTGGTGGAATTCCCACGCATCACATATATAAAAGCACTTTTAACATTCATCTGATATACAGGGAATCCCATATAAGATGCGAAAGCCAAAAATAACCTTATGGCTTCAATCCTTGCCACAGGAGCAAATACTTCATCATAGTCTACTCCTTCTTCTTGTCTATATCCTTGAGCAACTAATCTTGCTTTATTCTTGATTACATTCCCTCTTTCATCTCCTTTAACTCTGAAGACCCATTTTGTTCCAATCAGTCTCTTACCATCAGGTAAATCACATAATACCCATACTTCTTGAAGTTTAAACTGTAAGAGTTCTTCTTGCATAGCTTCAACCCAACTCTCTTTGGCTAATGCTTGTTTTACTGTCTTAGGTTCTTCTTGAGACAGAAAGCAAGCAAATAAACATAATTGCTGATCCTTGTGATTCACCCTGTTCTGCTTGTATATAAAGCTAAGTAAAGAAGTATGTTGTTGAGACATATTCTTAGCTTTAGTTCTTGTAAGTACTCCTGAACTAGAAGGTCCAATTTTCTTACTGACAGGATGATCTTTGTGAATTCTTAGAGTAGGAGTTGGTGGTACTTCAAGATTATCTTCCAAATTTGTAAGGTCAGGGTCTTCATTAGAATTTGAGAAAATTCCTTCTTGTTCCAATTCATCATCAGTATCTTCTAAGGCAGGCATGGTTTGATCATGTAAATCATCAGCATTCTTCCAATTTGAAGTATCTAAGACTTGAGAAGTACTTTCAAATGGATCAGTAGTACTTTGGAGCAAAGTACTGTCAGTGCCTTTAGCCTTCTTCTTTTCTGCTTCACAAGCTCTCCTTTTATCAGTAGTACTTTGCAATTGTTTCTTGAAGAAGCATCCTATTAAATTCATCTTGGATAGCTTGATCTTCATCAGATACTGTAGTCTTTGGTGGAACAGTACTTTGAGGATCAACAGTACCTTGAGGTGCAGCAGTACTTTTCTTCTCATCATTGGGTGCTTCATCGGAATCATCTTCAGATCTTATGTTAACTCCATGAACAATGTATTGTAACTCCTCTTCATTAAGAACAACTTGATTTTCTTCTCTGACAGGTACATAGTTCATGGATGATGCCATTAAATCAAGATCAAACCTCCAATCAGGACCTTTACCTTTTTGATTCTCTTGTTCTTCTAGAAATTCAACATGAAGACATTCTTGAACCTTTTTGGTGGCCTTGTTGTACACTCTGAATCCTTTGCTACTGGTACAGTAACCCAATAAGTATGCTTCATCAGATTTACCATCAAATTTTCCCAAATTATCAGCAATGTTCAAGATAGTCAGGGGACATCCAAAAGGCTTCATAAACTTAATTTTTGGCTTCTTTCCCATGAGTAACTCATAAGGTGTCTTCATTTGAGGTTTTGTCACTGATACTCTATTTAGCACATAACAAGCAGCACTTACAACTTCAGCCCAAAATGGAACAGGTAATTGGGAGTCTGCAAGCATTGTCCTTGCTGCTTCTATCAAAGTTATGTTCTTCCTTTTTGCAACTCCATTTTGCAGAGGATTTCTAGCAATACTGAATTCTCTTTTAATCACTTTCTTAGCACAAAATTCATCCATAAGCTGATTCTTGAATTCAGTCCCATTATTACATCTAATTCCTCTAACCTTGAGTCTTAACTGATTTTCAAGTGCTATTATAAGATCATGAATAGCATCAAAAGTTTCATCTTTGAATCCCAAGAAAAACACCCAGCTAAATCTGCTACAATCATCTGTTATAACCAAATAGTACTTCTTCTTGTTTAAGCTAACAACTGAAACAGGTCCAAATAAATCCATATGCAGCAACTCCAAAGGCTCCCTAATAGTTCTTTCTTCAATCTTCTTACCTGAAGCCTTGTGTTGTTTACCCTTCTTGCAAGCCAAACATGAATGGTTAAGCTTGAATGTTTTAGAAGGTAAACCTCTAACTAAATTTCCTTTGACCAGCTTGTTGATGTTTTTGAAATTTACATGCCCTAATCTTCTGTGCCATAGATGTGCTTCCTCCATTGTTGCCCTTGCAATTAAGCATGTTGCTCTTTCAGCAGAATTAATGTTCTTCAAGTCTATGCTATACACATCATTGGTTCTTGGTGCTCTCAGCATCACCAAGTTTTCATCTTCTAATCTAAACTCAGGGGAGAGAATAAGACATTCTGTGTTAAGAAACAACACAGGGTACTTCTTGTCACAGATCTGAGAGACTGACAAAAGGTTGAATTTAAGCTCCTTCACATATCTGACATTCTCAAAATCAATAGATCATGCCTTAATGGTTCCTTTGCCAGTGATTCTCCCTCCATCAGGATCATTTCCAAATGCAACTCTTCCTCCAAAATAAGCCTTAAAATCTGACAAGAGCTCATTTTCTCCTGTCATACTTCCAGAGCAATCACTATCCACAATAAGATGATCTTTAAGCTCCTCTACTGGGTTGCCCTACATAAAAATGAAAAGGGTTAGTTTCTTTTAGGAACCCAAGCCATTAATTGACTTGTGTTCCCCTTGTGGAGTAACATACTCAAAATTTTTGAGTATGTAATTACCATTGTTTTTGAAAATACTATCAAGAACTTCTATTTTTTATTCCAAAACCTGTGTTGAATTGTTATCAACACTCCCTTTTTCACCCTTATTTTCTGAAAGTACTTTGTCACCCTCAGTAGTACTTTCTTTCTTAACCCACTTATTTGTAACTTTTGGTGTTGGGTTCTGTGTTCTAGCAGCTTTTCTTGGATTGTAAGGCCTTCTATATTTGTAAGAGTTGAATCTCCTAGGTCTTACACTTGAGTCTTTGCTAACAGTACCTTGATTAGGAAACTTCCTAACAGTACTTTGAGGAAGTACTGTGGGTTTGGAGAATGGTCTTTTCTGATGAGGGTACCTATAGTCTTTTGACTATGGTTAACCCTATTTGTGTAATTCCAAATTGGTTTATTCTACATTGGTTTATTCTCTCTGTGCTTATGGTTTGCAGATGTGGTCTTTGGATATTTGTTCAAGTATTCTGAATGATAATCAAAGTCCTTGATCAAATGATGAGGACTGTAACATACAAAACATAACTTTGGACCCATCATCCCAAATCCATTCCCAAAAGGTTTTCTGTAATAAGCAGTATTTTGAAAAGAGTTTCTTGTAGGTACTGTTGAATGATCAGCAGTACTTTGAGAAGTTTTTGGAAGAACTGCTTGTTCTGAAAAATCTTTTTCACATTCAGAAACCTTATTATCATCCCTAGGTGTCTCAACATATTTTCTTAAAGTCTCAGGACTAGATTGACTTGAATTAGTTTGACCTTAAAGCTTTTTTCTGAATTCTAGGTTGTCTACTCCAAAACAAGAAACATCTGTCCTAGGTGGTTGAAAACTACCTATGGTGGAGGAACTTCATTATAACCTTTGTTTTTCTTAAACTCAGGAGGTGTTGAACAAGGTGATTCCTCATCACTATATGTGTTTCCTTCTAAACTTATGAATTCTTCATCACTAGTTGAGGTTTCCTGAGAAAGGTTTAATTCTTGGTTCCTAGATGAAAGTACTTCTGAATCATAACCTAGGCCAGTTTTAATGTTTGTTGTGCTATGTTTTTCAACAAAACTAACATGTGACAGACCCGATTCTTTCCAAACAGCAAGTTTTTCTAGCAACTTATCTCTTTCTTTAGTGACCTTTTCTAATTCAGAAACTTTACATCGTAACTTCCACTCACTTAGCTTTAATTGATAATCTTGTTGTTCATATTTTTCAGCCCAAGCTACTTCATTATTCTCATGTGTGATTATCCAAGCTTCCATGGATTCTAAAGTCAATTGGTAACCAGCTATCTCAGACCTAGCTCTTCTATAGTTATCTCTTTCAGTTTTATATTCTTTAAGCATCTTTTGATAAGAGATACTACATTTGGAACATACCTCAGAGATAGTGGATGAACTTGGTGAAGTAGCCATCATAGCAAGCTGAACAGGTTCTTCTTCATTTTCCATGCTCTAATCAAAGTTTCCTAGACCATCTCTTGACTCCAAAGCTTCATATCCAGGTTCATCATCAAAAGCTGTGCTCCAATCAACCTCTTCCAATGCAACCATAGAATAGGTTACTGGTTCATCATCAAATCCTTTACTCCAGTCAACTTCTGACAAGTCTTCTTGAGCAACCAAAGCTTGTGACTTTGGCTCAGCAATAGGGACTTCTTTTCTTTCAACCTTGGGTTTAGGTTGTTCAATCATCCTGTTTGCTTGATACTTTGCAAACTTGCATTCCCTTGCAAAGTGACCAGTCCTTTGACAATTAAAGCATTCAATTTTGGACTTGTCAAATGCTATACCCTGCTTAGCCTTGAAATCAATACCTCTTCCTGTCTTGTTCATAAACTTCTTGATCCTTGCAGCAATCATGGCAACCTGCAATCTTATGTCAATTTCTTCCATAGCATCATCATCAATTTGCAAAAGATCTTCTTGATAAGTAACAGGTAGAGTAGCTTGTTGGGCAAAGAATGAACACAGAACATCATCTGAATTAGGGGTATGTGATGAAGTGGTAGTGATCAAAGTTGTACAGGGATTCTGTGTTTCTACAACAGTACTTTGGACAGGATGAGCAATACTTTTAGTGGAAGTACTGCTTCTGTTTTCAGAAGAGACAAAAGCAATGTTGTGAGAACTTGAACCTTTATTACCCTTCATCTCATGCTCATACACCTTTAGGTTGTTGTAAAGATCATCAAAGTCCATAGTGTCCAAACCAGGTTGTCCTCTAATCATTGTAGCAACCACATGCCATGCAGAAGGGAGACTCCTCAAGAACTTGAAATTAGCATCTTCAACTGTTGCTTCAGCTCCATATAACTCTAGCATGCTGAGTAGATTTTGATATCTATCATAAGCAGAGTCAAGACTTTCTCTTTCACCAACAGTGAAGGTTTCAAACTGTTGCTTCAACAGGTTCCTGTGCATCTTTTTGGAAGCATCATTACCTCCAAATCTTATTTTAATAGCAGCTCATAGTTGTTTTGCATCCTTGGCATCATAAAACTTTATTAAGTGGTCATCAGGAATAGCAGAGAGCAGTATGTTGAGAGCCTTGTCTTGATTTCTTTTGGTAGCAGCTGGTAAGGTTGGCTTAGGTGGTGTTGGTTGTCCAGGGATCTCCAATGGTTCTTCAATTTGCATATTACCATTGACAATCACATCCCATAGTGCATGGTCTGTGATGGCAATGTACTGCCTCATCTTCATGGCCCATAAATCATATTCTCCCTTCTTGACAATAGGAATTCTGACAGTAGTGATGGATGGAGCAGGTGCAACATCTGTCGACATCTTTAAGGGTTTTTAGTAGAATCGGTTTAATAGGTTTTCTTCTTAATCAAAGTTTCCAACACAAGCTCTGATACCACTTGTTGGATCGATATACTCTAACCAAACTACTTTGTAGCTTGTAAGGTTTTAACAATCTTGAATGACTCAAAACGGTTAATATTGAAACACTAATATTACTTTGTAAAGTATGCGGAATCTACTAACACAAAGCTAAGAAGAACTTTGATTTATATTAAAACAACTCTTAAACCTGCCTCTCTAATTACAGGTTCACTAACAATCCCTAACTTTCTCTAAAATCGTTTTTGTAAAACTCTAAGACTCTTAGAAAACTTCGTATGACTTCGTCTAAAACTTGTACGTCTAACACCATCATAAGGCTCTTTATATAGATAACCTTAAGTCGGTTTACATTATCTACTTGAACGACAAGTAATTATCCCTAACTTATTCTAGAATATTCATACAATATTACATTATATTCCTTTAAACAATATTGCACTTAAGTCCTTGTTCTTCAAAGTAATTTGAATAATCTTCAATAAGTAGCAGTACTTTGACCATAATCAGCACGTTGACTATTGAGCAGTACTTTGACATAGCAGTACTTTGACTTCATATCCCAACAGGGTATATCGGTGGAGTGAAGTTGTAGCGGTTTGTAGTCCACCAAAATGATTATACTTAGTGAATAGTATAGTGTCTTGGATTCACAACTGGACGTACGGATGGTATAAACCCTGTGGAAAACTAGAAGGGGGTTGAATAGTTTACCGGTTTTTAAGTTAATTATCTTGTAAAACTTTACGTTTAATCAAAGATCTAAACTACAAGACAATATATAATATACAAGAGTAACGAAAGAAACAATCAAACCACAACACGATAGTTTATCGTGGTTCGGCTACAAGGACACTTTTTCCTTGCCCTACTCCACGCCTCGAGTATCCAACTCGAGAGTTTCTTTCACTAGTCAACAAGCTCCTTTCACTGGCGGAGAAAACCTTACACGTCGCTTACACAAGATTACCGACACAAAGCTAGATGTCGAGTTCTTTTACAAGGGTACAACCACTCCCGCCACACTATGTATTTTAAGGCCTAAAATACTAATTGATCACTACTGAATATACACAATCAAATGAAGTATAAACTACACGAAGTCTACACAATGCTAAGCTAACAAGTCTTGCAACGTTGTGTTGAATACTTGTAACTTTGATATGAACTTGTAAACTTTTTTGCTACAAGAGAACTTCACACAAATGAAATGTTAATGAGTTAGATGAATGATATGAATATGTATGTGCAAAGTATATATGAGAAGTGATGAAAGATTTCTTGCAAGTGGCTTGGTATTTATAGCCAAACAAACCAGACCACTGGCGGATCCGGTGGAACCCAAACAAGGGTTCATCCCTTGTAACCCTAGGGTTCCGCCAGTGTCTGAAAGTCAAAGCCTTCAAGAAATCTTTTCATATCTAGCAATGTGAAATCAAGCTTCTTCAAGTCAACACACAATAGATAGAGTAAGAGACCATCTATAATGTGTAAGAAGTCTTATGGAAAGTCAAACACTCAATCTTTCCATAATGCACATGTTACATTTTCTATATTTAGAAATATGAAAATGTTATGTTAAATGTGAAATGTAAATGTAGCAAGTAAACTCTAGTTATGCAAGACTAAAACTAAAATCATGTTTTACTAAAAACTAAAGTTTACACTTTGTCGTTAACAAAACTTAGCAAAGATCGTAAAATATAAATAACGTTTTTAGGCGATATTTGTATTAACAAACCCCCCATCCCAAATCAGTTTATATCGTTGTCTCTCTTATGCTTTATATACTTCGGTTATAATTGTGGTTGTAATTATTATTGTAAAACAACTTGGTGATCTTTGAGGCTTGAAGTCAATAAACTTTGAAGAAGCAAAAAAAAACCGTATTCACCCCCTATGGTTCTACAATTTTAAATATTTATATATACTTCTACATACCCAACACCCTTTCATTTTTGTTCACATTTTCAAACACATTCTTTCTCATTATTATTATTATTATTATTATTATCACACACACATACACATACATACATATATATATATATATATATATATATATATATATATATATATATATATATATATATATATATATATATATATATAAAATCCTCAGTTTTTATCTTAATGAATTTCGAACATTTCATATTTACGTCCTCGGATGAAGAAGAAGTAGTTAATACTATTAATTTTGAGTGGCCTAATTGTCCAAATGCAGATTGTGGTCGATATTGTAGACGTGTTCGTGGTTCGCATCCATTCATTTTATTAGAAGTGGTTGTCTTACAAGACTTGTGGATTTGACATGCATATTTTGGTGACTCTGGGGTGAACAACGTCATCAACGTTTTACATTAGTCGTCTTTGTTCAACGATCTCAAAGACGGGAAAGCACCAAAGATTTCGTTTAAGGTTAACTGCATAAGGTATAAATGGAGATATTATCTTACTGACTCGTTCTCACTGGAATGAGCTACACTCGTAAAGTCAATTTCACAACCTAATGTGAATTACATAAAGCGGGTAAGGTATAATCAAATACATGAAGCAACAAGAGAAGATGTGAAACAAGCGTTTGGTATATTAAAAA
Organism: Artemisia argyi; assembly: GCA_030686995.1. NCBI lineage: Eukaryota > Viridiplantae > Streptophyta > Magnoliopsida > Asterales > Asteraceae > Artemisia > Artemisia argyi. Next base: position 19,567,183 of record CM060697.1, on the reverse strand, counting down.
TGTGCTATATAATAATAATAATAATAATAATAGTAATAGTAATAGTAGTAGTAGTAGTAGTAGTAGTAGTAGTAGTAGTAGTAGTAGTAGTAGTAGTAATAATAATAATAATAATAATAATAATAGTAAGTCCCTACATATCCAATGTTTTTTTAAGAAATAACGAATATGATGCACGTATGCTTAATATTATGTAATATTAAACATCTCTCGACTTTTATCTAAATGAACAACATCACAAGGATGATCCATACGAGTTGAAGAACAAATGCTACAAGTTATTAGAGAATTGGTCGACGAAGATAGTCATTTAAACCTTCATTTCGATATGGTGGAAAACCTTGCTCATTGATCAAATGTTACAATAATAATACTCCGTAGTAATTTATTTTAGTATCTAATTCATGTAATCTTTTTTAATTAATAAATTTTTAATTTTGTTATTTTATAAATTGATTAGAAAAAATGATTTTGGCGGTGAATGTGATTGTTTTATTAGGCGACTGGGTGTAGCTTATTGGAGCACCTCGTCAGTCCAACATGACACCTTGTTGGTGCTTGCCACTGCACCCCCACTCTTCATCTTTTCTCGCCACTGTGAAGCCCATAATTTGCACGACGAGACAAGTTTCCTGACAATTGTCAGTTTTTCTTATTTACAAAAAAAAAAAAAAAAAAAAAAAAAAAAAAAAAAAAAAAAAAACCCTAACTTGTAAACATTGTAAGTGTTTTTAAAAATGTAAGTGTTTAAATAATGTTTTGTAAACTTGTAAATATAATGTTTTGTAAAATTGTAATATTTTATAAAACTTGTGATGTTTTTTAAAGTATGAAATGAAAATATATTAAACATCTAAATAAAAATACATTAAACATGAAATTGAAATTACATTAAACAATGTACGGTAACTAAAACATTAAACTATGATACGGTAATTACAATAAACTGTGAATTAATAAAATGTAGACATGTTCAACGATCAAACTGTTGGTGTCAATTGTAACATAAATATGGTTAGGGGTAAATGGATAAGAATTAACTTGGACTATATACAATTCAACGCTATTTTCAATCAGTTGTAGCATACAAGTGGAGAATATTTTCAATCAGTTGCAGCGTACAATGATCGTCTGAATAGGCAAAGACCATTTTTGAACAATGCTCTATTGGTCGGAGAAGCTTCCAATATGTTCACGTGCGGGAGGTTTTGAGAAACCACCCCATATGGCTAATTTATTGTTAACGGCGTTGTATGATTTGTTTTTCGTATCGTGTTTTTTTTTTTTTTTTTTTTTTTTTTTTTTTTTTTTTTTGTGTTGTTTTTTTAACTGTATCGTTATTTTATGTTTCGTATATTTTGATTATGTTGTATTGTATTTTTATATTTAATGAAATGAATTTAGGGTACATTTGGTTGGAGGGTGTAGATTCTAGATTTGGGAATAGGATTAAAATGTGTTATTTGGTTGAAGGGTGTAGAATTGACCATTGAGATTAAATCAAGATATATGAGCATAGGATTTTGAGTGTCATTCATATTTGTGGGCCCAAGTCATTTTTTCACTCTTACACTTTTTATCTAATAATATTTTATATAATACATTCTTAACTATAATTCTTGTGCCAAATGTAACCAAACATCTCTTTTAAAAACCCTTATTTTTCTCTTCAAAATTTCTTTCAACCCAATACCAAATTCTAACCCTGGATATAAACCAAACGGCACCTTAATTTATTAAATGAAATGAATAAAAAAAATAAAATTGTAAATGATTGACCCTAAATGATTAAGTTGAAATAAAGGTGCTCACTGCCAGGCCCGGTTTTGGGCAAGGGCAGTACAAGCAGCGGCCCAGGGCCCAACATTTTAGGGGGCACCAATATTTACAAAAGCCCAATATACACGTGTGTGTTTAAGGCCTCTTTTAAAGCCCAACATTTTAGTTTCATATTAATATGCAGCGCATTTATCGATGTCGGTTACTGGTTACTATCAAAATATTCTCTATATAAAGTCCAAGAAAAGAAAAATTAGTAGTATTTCATTAACAGCTTTTTGTTGAATTGCTATAGGTTTTTCACTTTTTTTTTTTTTTTTTTTTTTTTTTTTTTTTTTTTTATATATATATATATTCTTAAATATTTATAATAGCTTTTGGCAAAATTATTAGAGCTTTTTTCATAGATATCGAAACAGAAATTGTTTATTTAGGGGGCCTATTTTTAGGTATTGCGCAGGGCACTCGAAACTTACGGGACGACACTGCTTACTGCATCCAGTGACTTTATAGATGTTCAGTGAATGTAAAAAAAGCTGATGTGATTTTGAGTTTACTATGATAAACACAATCACTTGCGTATCTAATCTGAATAGTTTTGATTATGTTTTGTTATCACTAGAACGTCGCACGTACGCTATATTAGTAGTTGGTTATGAAAGAATTTTGGGTTTTATAACTTATTATTTTTATTCCTTATTATATGTGTCAAATATGTTTAAAATGCATAAATTTTCTAGTCAACTCATGTTAGCTAGGGTTACTGTATTATATTTGTGAAAAAAGAGAAATAGTACTAGTAGTTGTGGTGGGGAGTGGAAAACACCATAAGTTTTAACAAGAACTATTCTACCTCAAAACCCATATGTGTGTTGCAGTATATTTATTGGTAACAGACTTGAAACCTCCCATCTTTTCATGTCTTTTTTTCTCTCTCTATCTCTCTCTCTCTCATCAAACACTCTATACTAGTTGAAGTGAATGCATCTTCTTTTTCTTCACTTTCAACACAACTCTTTACTGTGTGTTAGTTTACACCTTCACTGTGTGTGTGATATAAATAAACTCATAGAAAGCTAGATTAGCTAGCTAGCCATGGGGTCTCATGGAAATGGCGAGTTCAAGAAAGCAATGTGGTTGTACCCAAGAATCATGGGGTTTAACCCTTCTGAAAGATGGGGTCATTCTGCTTGCTTCTCTAATGGCTTCCTCTACATCTTTGGTGTATGTATATACATATGACTTTCTCTTATTTTCTATGTCTACATGTTCATGCATTTATAGCTTTAAATGTGGCATCAGCAAGCAACGCTTTTGCCATCTTGGTTTAGTTATATACGTAGTACTATTTTCATACAAATCTTTGGTGGTTTATAAATCATAGTGTACCTTTTGATAATAACATGTTTGTGATGGTGTAGGAAAATCCATGAGATTTAAATTTAAAATATTACTCAAATGTTTAAGTTCAAAGAATTTTAGACAATCTCTCAACCTGGTTATATTATCAAATTTGGAACTTTTAGGTATATAAACCTCTCGCAAGTTTTGATCAAATAAAAAAACCAGGTAACTGGGCAACAGTTTTTTATTTTATTTTTTTACCTGTAATGGTTACACGGTGAGGTTACTTTTTATGAACTTTAACCCTTAATTTTGTCGTTTGTTTATTTATGACTTTACAACACCAATTTAATACCAACTATTTTCATATAGAACCACTATTCATATTGATTAGAGGGTATTTTGGGCATTTCCTGTATTTTTATTTTAGAACATCCAGTTTAGAATTAATGTGTAGTATACTATTAAAACAAAATTTTTAATGTGCAGTTCATTGAAACAAATTCTTGACTAATACGAGTAGTAGTAACTCTCTAAAATGCCTTTAATAATTAAGAGAAAAACTATTTAATTATAATGGGCTAACACTAATATCTGCGCATAAGCTTGCTTAATTTGACTACCACATATTACGTGTTAAATGTTTCACTAGGTTTTAACCCCACAAATTGTGCAATATGGTAGTAATAAACATAAAGTGTTTGTATTCTTTATGGATAAACAAATTTCGACATTCTAACGGTTGCTTACGCTTTCCATTAATCTAGGGATGTTGTGGAGGTCTACATTTCAGTGATGTTCTTGTGCTTAATCTCGAAACCATGGCTTGGACCAATCTAGCCACTACAGGTGCTGGTCCTGGTCCAAGGGACAGTCATAGTGCGGTCATCGTGGGTCACATGATGATCATATTCGGTGGAACTAATGGTTGCAAGAAAGTTAACGACATTCACATTTTGGATCTCTTGACACGTGAATGGACACGGCCAAATTGTAAAGGAGTTCCTCCTACGCCTCGTGAGAGTCACACAGCCACCATGATCGGTCATGACCGGTTGGTGATTTTCGGTGGCAGTGGAGAAGGAGATGCAAATTATTTGAATGATTTGCATATTTTGGACCTTAAAACAATGAGGTGGAGTTCACCCGAACCCCAAGGTGATATCCCCGTGCCTAGGGACAGTCATAGTGCTGTTACCATTGACAGCAAAATATTTATCTATGGTGGCGATTGTGGTGATCGATACTATGGCGATGTTGATGTTTTTAATGTCGACACATTGACTTGGTCCAGGGTACGTAATATGATTTACATCAATTATATAAGTTTCATTAGTTTGGTAATTCGTAAACTAAAGCTGTTTTCCCTGTGAATATTAGTTCATTGTTCAAGGACCATCACCTGGGATTCGAGCAGGGCACACTGCAGTCACCATTGGGACAAAGGCAAGTTGTTTTTCACTTATTGGAATGCATGCAATATATCGACACTCTAGAGGAAACTAATTAACAAAATTGTGATTACGTCTTGCAGGTTTTTGTGATTGGTGGCGTTGGTGACAAACAGTACTATAACGATGTTTGGGTGCTTGATACATTCTCTTGTTCATGGACTCAACTAGAGGTACGAGGCCAAAACCCTCAAGGGCGTTTTTCTCACACAGCTATCGTTGCAGATTCTGATATAGCCATTTACGGAGGGTGAGTTTTTGTTATTCACTAAAGCAGATTATCTTTTACCAACCAGTTGAGTTGATATTTCTCACTACAATTGGTTGTCACATATTGATCTCTTCAATTTCAAGCATATATATACAAGTTCTCAATTTGTTGACGCTTACAAGCGTGTAAGATACTTTTTCACGTATAAGTATGAAATTTCTTCTATTTCTAAAGGGTAGTGATATGTACACATACAATTTTACTTCATACACATAAATTTTATGTGTATGAAGTAAAAGTGTAAGTGTACATATCACTACCCATTTCTAAAATGCAACCTTTGTGTGGTACTACATTTTTCCTTCCTCCTCTAAGCACAAAATTTCTTATGACTACTTTATTCTTTAGTGCTTGGAAATGCGTCTATTTTTTGAAGCTTATAATTGTGTACAAATTGAAAACTGCATGCACGTTGCTGTAAATCAAGGATAAAAGAGTTTATAAACCGCATATTTTTTTGCAGTACGTGGTTGTCAGTTTTCATAAGTCTATTATTTCTCTTAATTTACAGGTGCGGTGAGGACGAGCGACCTTTAAATGAGCTACTCATCTTGCAGCTTGGAACAGACCATGCAAATGACAAATATAACAAGTGTGTGTGCACGATGTTTGGAAATCAGCATTGCAACCAAGAAAAACATCAAAACAACACGAAACATTCGTTGCCATTCAATTCAGGTTAGATTGATATGATATATCAAGTTATGACTAAATAGTACATTAATATAAAGTTACAATTTTGCATCTAACTTTTTATATTTCAAGATACAATGCATACAAAAAGAAGAAGAATGTTGAATTCAAAAGCTTGTGATGTGATTGAATCAGAACCTGAAGAACATTCACTTTCCCTCTCACAACATTCATCTCCGTCTCACTCAGATCAAGAACGAACACTCGTTAAGCAACCTTCTGACACAACTGCTCAAGTTTTACCACTATTTAAGAATCAAAATCAAACTTCAAGCACTTGTAAGCAAACCCCGGGTACCCAATCTAATCCTATTACAATTTTGAATCATAAACACCATCAAAACGGTCATACAGTGCGCCCCGAGCCTAGAAACTTTGAGCCATTGTGTGTTCAAAACCTGGTAAGTATACCTAGGAACTTTGAGCTATTGCTTGTCTTGAGTTTATGAGATTTAAACTTTTTTTTAATTTGTGTTTGGAATCTCAGATTGGTGCAGAAGTTCATGGTAAAGTGGATGGAGCGTTTGACTCTGGTTATTTGATGACTGCGACTGTCAATGGTCGAATCTTTAGGGGCGTCTTGTTCCCTCCGGTAAGTTTCCTAAACTGTCTCTTTCACTGATTATTTCTCGGGCCACAGAAAATTAATAAAAATCATGTTAACTAGGGGCCGGAAGTTGTTTCAAGAGGGACTTATCGTGGCCATAATCGAAGATCACCCACTAGCCATGTAGCTCAACGTAATCTACATATAAATCGGGCTTTCATCAGGCACCCTAACCTCACACCATCTCGTGCACCAGAACCAAGTCATCATGGCCACACCCGGGATCATGTCCATAGACCATCTCCTGTGGTTAGATCAGTCTCAGCTCTATCATTAGGGAGAGAACAACAAAGGGTCCAAAATGATCTGCATGGCGTGGTTCTTACACTGGGTGGTCCAGGCAGTGGCCACGGTTGATCGTAGATCGAATAAAAGATGATCCCGGTTGCTCCTTTTTTATGTATATTTTAGATAAAGCAGCTAGCCTTAAATTATTTTTCTTGTGTAGAATCCTTTATCTTAGTTCATGCACCCTAGTTATAAGTGATTCTAACTGCATATTCATTTTCATTGTATGCCTTAGAAACAATGTTTCTGATCTTAATGATGAGGTCATTCCCAAAATCTGTCATTTCCTCGATCAAAATCATTTTGTTTTCCTTCTACTTAGAGTATTAGTAGATAAAAAAGTTGAATAATTAAAATGGACTCGCGAATAATACACCCGCAATCATGTCAAAAAATTGAATGCACATCCATACAGACTAGAGATGTTACTGCTTAGACAAAGCTCGTCAATCAATCTCTGGCTTGTTTCCATGCACATCGACGACCTTAAAAAGCCGGACGAGTTGTTTGCACATTTTTTGGGGACATATTTTGGGGACATATCTTATGTTAATGCATGGGAGAATCATTAAGCATGGTCGTGAACACATCTTTGCCAACTTGGGGGAGCACAATGTATGGTGTTATCTTAGTGTTATACTCGTAGCCCAAATGCAGATACCAAAATAAACAATATCCAATATGAAATTTGTTTTTGTTTTTGTTTGTTTTAATAAGAATAAAAAAGAAAATAATAAAAAAATGTGAAAAGTAAAAGCACCCGGGCATCACGGGGGAGTGTTGAGTCAGTGTTGGCGTGTCCATCAAAATGATAGAGATCAAAGGGTAACTGTAGATGAATGATGTGATTTGTTGATGCGTTTTTTTATTTTATTTTTCTGAAAGAAAGATTGAAAGACGTCTCATTGGATTAGACCCTTGTTTCCCATTCCTTGCGTCATCCACGATACCTACCCCCACCACCTTCCCTTTTCTTTTCCTCTTCTTCTTTTCCTTGTACTACAATACCTTTTTTATTGGGGACCCCTATAATAACGGGGTCTACCCCTAGCCCTGCCCACTTGTCCCCCATTTTTGTCCCCTTTTTTTCCAGTGCAGCCCAGTTTCTGTTCCGTATTTCTGACAGTTTTAACAGTTTGACTTATTAAACTTTATATTTTTTGTTCCGCACTTTCAGGTTTATAGCTTTTTGATATAAACAAAATTATAAAAATAAAAAAAAAATAAATAAAAAAAAAAAAAAAAAAAAAATGTCACTAAATGCCAAATTTGGCATACCCCCGTTAGAATAAAAAAAGTACCCCCGTCCTTATAACTGCTGCCTTTTTATTTTTATCAACACACATAAGTAGTACCGGATGGGTGACCATCCGGGAAGTCTTTTTTGACCACAAGGTTTGTTGATACCAGGCTTTCAAAGTCCTTCAATGAAGGTTTCAACCCACTAGGGTTCGAATCTGGAGAAGGCAGGGTTTACTTCAAATTAAGTGTCGTGCCTTCGGGCGGCTTAAGTTGAAGGTTTTCTCCCCATCGGGTTTCATTGGTCAAGGATTTCTCCGAAAAAACCGTTTCAAAAAAAAAAAGTAAATTATTTATTATTCACTCATTCTTCACCTAAATTAACTACTATGCTCTAAATAATGTTTACTTTAATAAGACTAGACGAATGTCTGCGTAAAATGACGATATATAGTGGTAAATAATTATACTTGTAAAATCGTGGTTTTGGTTTAACCATTGACGCAAAATTTATAGGTTCAATTTATAGTCATTGCGAGAAAAAATTTTATGTGTTAAAAGCAAAAATTGATAAAAGTTAAAGGATTAAATAATATTTAAAATGTTAATTTAGTTGTATATGTTGTTAACATTTTTAATTAAGGGTGTAACAGTTTAATAATATTACTTAATTTTAAGTTTCAATAATGAGCATACACTTTTTATAAGTAGTAGATATACGCTAGCTTAGCCTTAAAATAAATAAATGTCTACATCACAAATGCACAAAAATTTAGTCTATCTCACTAACTAATCAAGTATCGTCTTTACGCATTAAAGTATTCTCACGTGTTAAATATAGTGTCGACACTTCTTCTGGAACATAGTAAAATAGCAACATGAAAACTTCTTATGACATGGAAATAGTTAATTAGGCATTTTTTGGCTTATTCGAAAATGAAGTAGCAAAACTTATATCTCAACATGCTTTATGCTTAAAGAAAATTTTGAAGCATTTTTCAAGATCTTCAATATATAACTCTTCATCATCTAAGCATATGATAATGCACATATATACAAAAATCATTTAACATAACGAGGTTTTGAAGTTGGAGTTTGGAGTATGTGGTTCGAGATGAACTACTTTTTAAGATAGAAACTGTTAGTTTATCATATTTCATATACGTAGTACTTTTTAACAAGGTTTGCCTAATACTACATAACACATTATAACCTACGAGATTTTCTAACTTCCGACAATAGAAGTGTAGATGCAAAGTACTTTTTAGAAAAAGAAAAATGCTTTCCGAGTTACAAAATTGTCATAAAACTGGTACATAAATACCACGTTTCACAATGGTTAACTGGAATTTATGTTCTTTATTCATATGAAGTTAAAATCATACTGTAATAAAGTATTAAAGTGTATAGACACAAAATTAATTAATTTAATAATTATTTTTATCTTTTAAGAGTGCACAGTGCAGTTGGGGGTGTATAATTGTTATAAGGGCACTGGCAACCTTGCGGGGAAAGGGCATCGGCAAAGAGTGCCGATCGGCATGCATGGCTGCCAGCCACTCGGCAAGCCCCATTCGGTGCCTCAAACGGCATGCATCACCGATTCGGTGTGTGGTTCCAATGCAAATATATACGTTGGCAATAAATAAAAATGGGAGACGTTGGGCTTGTTTCAAAAAAAAAAAAAAAAAAAAAAAAAAAAAAAAAAAAAAATCCCTTTAAAATCTCACATTTCTTTTTTAAATTACACACAATTTTAAATTTACTATTCCATAAACAATCAAATCCATCTCTTTCAAGAAAAAACAAAAAAACAATGGAGCCTAAATCCAAACATGGTTCAAGCTCACACAAAGGTCGAGGACGTGGGTTTCGATCACAGTCCGGTCCATCACAATTCACACGCCCGCAATCTCCAAATCAACCTTACTATCCCCAACCTCCAAATCGTCTCCAAATTCCAACTCAACCTTACTATCCCCAACCTCCAAATCAAAACTATTATCCTCTAAATCAACCTTAATCACAACGGCAATATTATCCTCAACCTCCTCCAATGAATCCGGCCAATTATAATATGTTAATGACTGGTGAATTTGATCCATTCAATGACTACCGTGACGGTCCATCAAGACGTGAACCAAGTGTAGAACGTCAACTACCGCTATATGTCCCCGAAACTCAATTTACAAATACAGTGGGTAAGTTTTAAATTTTCTAAATTCGTTATACAATTTTTTAAAATCGTGTGTGTATATATATATATATATATATATATATATATATATATATATATATATATATATATATATATATATATATATTTTAAACTCGTAATATATATTTTTTTTTATTTTAAAACAGTAATTTGTAAATTTTTTTAAATTGTTATATATATATATATATATATATATATATATATATATATATATATATATATATATATATATATATATATATATATATATATATATATATAAATTTGTTACACATAATTGTTTTGTTATAATTTTAATTTTGTTTATTTGGTATACATAATTGTTTTGTTATTAATTAGGTGGAGAAGAAAATGATGATGAAGAAATTGAAGAAATACCAAAACCGACTAAAGCGAGAAGCATACCTTGGACGACGGAAGATGAGATCGCTTTGGCAAAAGCTTGGGTGCATATCTCGACTTGTCCAAGAGTCGGGAATCAACAAAAGTCTGTAAGCTTTTGGGGAAGAATCCTTGAACATTTCTCGCAAAACGTGCCAAATCATGAACGAACATACCATGGCTTGAACACAAAATGGAAAAATATGAATTGCTTTGCCTTTTAAAAATCAAGTTATCTTATAAGGACTTTTTCTTATATAAAAGTAGAGATGGAGATATTATAAAATTAAATGTTTTTAAAAACATTTGTACTTTTTCATTATATGGAGAAAATAATACGGAGTATTAGTTACCTAAAATAATTGTGTGGGGAAATTTGGGCTGGGGTCTTTCGCAATTCAAGAAGTGCCGGGACTACATAACCATTTTGTAACTTATCGCCGTGTGGATATTGGGCCACTATGTGTTTAAAAGAAATGACATGGGCCGAAGGTAAAAAGGTTGAAATTAAAGGTGGTGAATGACTAAGGTCCTCGTGTTGTTCTTTTTTTCTTTAATACATATATTCCTTTTTCGAATGAGAAAATTTCCAAAAGTAACATAATAATTTTGTATTTAGTTAAACAGCTTTTAATGAATAAATTCAATAATTTTAAAGAATATGCTGAGAAATATAAAATGATGATGTTTCTTTTGAATATATATGAAATTGCCCTTTTGAAAATAATTATTTTTTCCTTTTTGGAAAAAGGTTCCTTGTGTTACTTTCATACCTTGTTTTTTATGAGCTACTCAATATTTGATTTCAGTGTATATTTTATAAGCTTAAATTTTTTGCTTTATTTTGAGATGTCTCAACTCTCAAATGTTAAGCTGGGAAAATTGAGACTTATCAAATACTAGTTAAATGACCCAATCCACAGGATTAAATGAAAAACAGTAAAACTGATTGAAAAAATGTATTATGTGAAGATTTTTGCATCACAAGTTTTGCCTTTTACAAAGTCTTTCCTCTTAAATTAGTTTTTGAATCTAAATTATTATGTAAAATTACAAAGTTATACATTTTAGAATTCTAACATTATTTTTTCATAGAAACATAATGACATTTGTCGACTGTACTGTATTAGAATATATAAATATAGATATAGATAGAGATAGAGATAACTCAAATAAAATTAAGAAAGCCCCTTTAGATATTTTGAAAATAGAACCATGCACATCAACAGTGTATAGCGGCAAAATAATTATAATTGCGAACTTATAGTTTCAGTGACCCACGATGATACACATAAGATTTAATTTTTAGTTATTGCGAAAATCTGTAAATTACAAATAAGAAATGATAAAAGCTTGAGATGTTGTAAGTTGTAACATCATTTTAATAAAAGGTTTTTTTTACTCCTTCCGTTTCAAAATATAAATCCATTTTGAATTTTAAATATATATTTTTTTAAATATATATAATAGTTGATGCAAAATAAATAAACAGATTGAGTTTTAAATGTATGAGTTAACTACATTTTTGGTCCTCGTGGTTTACCGGGTATAACACTTTTGGTCCAAAATGAAATTTTGTAACGGATCTTGTCCAATATCCGCTGACCCGTAACACTTTTGGTCCAATTTTTGTTGACCGCTAGTTTGACTAGTTAAAAACATGCGAAATGACTAAAATACCCTCAAATGTTGATGTACAATGACTAAAATGCCCTTTCCTTCATTTATTTATTTATTTATTATTATTATTATTATTATTATTATTATTATTATTATTATTATTATTATTATTATTATTATTATTATTATTATTATTATTATTATTATTATATACCAAATGCCAAAATCCCACTCTAACAAATATATACCAATGCCAAAATCAGCAAACACGATATCCTTACCTGAGATATATCATATTTATCATCTCTAAACTATGTATTACCCTCATATATGACGGTGAGATAAACAAAGTCCTAAGCGAAGGCACACACTGTAATAACTCAACAAATGTAAACCTGTTTCCTCTACAATTTTCTTCGTATCCCTTTCCTACCTACATTAAAACACCTAATGAAAGTAATGTAAACACAACCATCACCACAAACATCTTCTGGGCAGTCCACATATCACCACAAACATATATCCACAACCATCACCAAATCGGTAAACACAACCATCACCAAATCCTCACCACCGCAATCCTCACCACAACCACTACCAAATCCTTACCACAACCATCACCAAATCCTCACCACCGCCATCCCAACACGAAACCACCACAACAACTAACTACAACAACCCTCAAACCTACCTCCATATCCACAACAACAAAGATTCGAACTCGAAAAAAAAAAAAAAAAAAAAAAAAAACGGATCTCACCTTTTTTATTTTCTTGATTGACGAACACAAATCTTAATATGTTTTGTGTTACGAATAAAACTTGAATCACCCTTTCTTGTGCTTCTTTCTTTTCGAAAACAATTGACACTCTTTTGTGTCTCGATGTTGTGTTTATGATGGTTTTGATAAAGAGTGTAATGGTTTCTTGTAGATCTTTGAGGTCTCGATTGAGAAGATCTATGTAAAGGTCTTGTTGGTTTCGACTAAAGATCTTGTTAAAGGTCTTGTTTGGTGTTTAGTGAGGTCGTGGTGGTGTTTGGTGTTTATGTGGTGAAGTCGTGGTGGTTTTTGGTGTTTGTTTGGTGAGGTCATGGTGGTGTTTGGTGTATCGCCGAAGGTAGTGTGGTGGCCGGTGATGTTGGCCGGAGATCTAGGGAGGGAGAAGGGATTGTGTTTGTGTTTATGTAAGGGTTTGTGTTTGTGAAGAAGGGTGTATTTAATATATACTCTAAATTTAATAAAAATATGTGAATGACATAAATACCCCTAAAACTAACGGTCAAATGTAGTCAATTTAACGGGAGTGTTAACATTGGACCAAAAGTGTTACGGGTCAGCGGATATTGGACAAGATCCGTTACAAAATTTCATTTTGGACCAAAAGTGTTATACCCGGTAAACCACGAGGACCAAAAATGTAGTTAACTCTAAATGTATTTTTTTAGTATAATGTTATATCAAGTTTTATACGTAGGATACACACAAAAATATTTTAATATTAAAGTTAGATTTAAAAAGTCAAATTAAACATATATTTTGAGACGATGGAGTAGCTTTTAAATTTTAATAAAAAGTGTTTTATAATAATAATACAGAGATTGCCATATAAAAAAGTGTGAAGCATAGCCGAAAGAAAAGAACCCCCCCTAAAGAAAAAATTTGTTATAAAAAATGATGAAAATAATGAGGAATGCAATAAAGAAATTTAGCAGCTCAACAACAGCAGGAGGTAGTAATAGTGTTGTTAAGGAGAGTGTGGATTGTGTAGTGATTGGTGCAGGTGTTGTGGGAATAGCCATTGCTCGAGATTTGTCTGTGAATTATGGCAGAAATGTTTTCGTTATCGAATCCGCTTCCACTTTCGGTACTGGTACTAGTTCTCGTAATAGCGAAGTTATTCATGCTGGTATTTATTACCCGAATCATTCTCTCAAGGTACGGTAATAATAATTTCTTCTATCTCTGTTTTAGAATAACGTGGTGTTTTTTTAAGCTTATTTATGGCCTTATAAAGCTTATTTGTGGGCTTATGGGCCTGTTTGGTACGCAGCTTTTTCGGAGCCGATAGCTTTTTGTTAAAAAAAAATCTCCTCCAAAACAAGTAAGTAGCTCTATTTGGATACATCAATTTCAAGCTTTTAATTTAAACAAGTAGCTCCAAAATGAAAAGCTGATTCATGAAGCTTTTAAAATATTTTGGAGTTGTTAAAACATAAAATTATTGTTAGCTAATAATTACATTTAACAGCTAATTTACCATACTTTTATTGGAAAAAAAGATACAGCTTGTAGCTCATGTTACCAGCTTTGTAGCTTACAGTTTCCAGTAGTTTTGCCGAACATAGCCATATATAAGTTTGTTATGAGACAATAAACTAAACTGATACAAGCCCACAAGTCTCAAGATAAGCCAAGAAACCGTGTCTTATGAAATATAAGCCGAAAACATATAAGCTCACAAGCCCATAAATAAGCTTAAACAAACACCCCCTAAATGTAGAATCTTTTTTGGTTTAATTTTTTGCTATGTATATGACTAGAATTTAAATTAGAGTGCAAAACTAGAAATGTTTTGTATAATGAATCATTGTCATATTAGCATACAAATTAAAAATTGAACCATTAGACTAGTAATAACATGACCGAATGGTTCGGTCGGTCCCCCATAGTCGACCGTGTCCCCCCACTATGGAGACTGAAGAGAACACCCCCTCAAAATTCATTTCTTTGGTCAGCTAGGTGACCGAAACAATTGAAAGTGTTTGTGTGTGTGAGGTTTATTTATTTATTTTATTATTATTACTACGTTATTTTTTATGGGGTATATTTTTGATTGTGACTACGATCCCCTTACTACGAGCATTTGGTTTGTGTTTGGTCTAGGAGAGCAAAAAAAAGCTGAGTTGGTGCTGGTCACACTTGTGGTCATTGTTACTACTAGTCTATGTTGACAGTTATCCTAATATTTATCTACTCGTGTTTCAGTTCGTCACAGTGTTGTGATCCCTGTTCTGCTTGATGTTGTGTCTTAAAGTTGTTTTCTGGAATAGGGTGTAGACCAAAGTAGTACTAAGCTTGTTTTGAAAAGTTCTTTGAGTGAATTTATGGAACAACCAAATTCATATGTTAATAACATTCTTAGAGATAGGATTTACGTTTTGCTTCAACTCGTCTTCTAATGGTATTCTTTTACTTTCCGAGTGAGTCACTAATATAAGAAAAACAACATCAATCTCTATGAGGGTATATAACATTGCTTTCCAATTATTGTGATTTCGAGAATAATTTGGATATAGTGATTGTTCAGGGTCAAGTAATGAGTTTCATATGGGTGGCAACAAAATTGATTGTTTAATGAAAAACAAAAAGTACTTAGGAGATGTTTGGGATTGCGTTTTGAAAATAGGTGATGCGTTTTGAATAGTCAGAATCATATAATTAGCTTTAATAAAATGTAGTGCACGAATATAGTGGTTGAATTTGATTTAATATTTGACATTGCAATAACAAGACCTGCAAGTTTCCTTCCACAACTATGCTTATAATTCTAGGTAAAGGAAAAAAAAAAAAAAAAAAAAAAAAAAAAAAAAATCGAAAGGATAGAAGTATCCCTCTACTGAAAGATAATTAAATGCTCTTCATAATCGTGTAATTTGTTTCGCCTAACGATTAGTGGTTTTTAATATATATTTGTTTCGCCTAACGATTAGCGGTTTTTAATTAGGAAAATTGTTTAGGAGAAGCAAAATAACGTTTTCGTGCGGTGCTACTGCAAAACCGCGTTTTGAAGGGCCAAAACACTAAAAATCAATATTCGCTTTTCATTTTCCAAAGCCTACAAACCGATTATTTGCATTTTCCAAACGCTATAATAAAAAAATCACATTCAAAATGCAATCCTGAATGCACCCTTATATACATCTTTATAATTGTGTTTTCTATAATTCTCATCTACATTTGTCAGTTGCTAACATTTAAAATAAAGATAGTCGATGAAGTTTTTATGTGTAACTTAAATAATCACAGTTTCCATAGGCATACACAACTTATAATCCCCGAAACACATCCAAAGTCCAAATTTTGTCACCGGTAGCCAGTTTTATTGCAGCTTATGACTTGATTCAGATTTTATAAAATATCTCATTTACATAATCAGTTTCAAAATGCATATCCGTACACCCCTGTATTGGCTTATTACTCCATAATAGCCTTGTTTACTTGTAGCTCAAAATGCTTAGCTTAATAATAATATCACATTATCACTTCCAAAATCCTTAGCATTGTAGTCAAAGCTTGTGTATTCGTCAACCTTGGCTAATGAATAACATACTTCTGTTTGCTTCAAACAAGATTAATTCTCTTTATTCCTCAGGAAAAAAAAGATATATTTTTTTCTGCTTACCATGCAAAAATTTCACATCTTTAACACATCATAAGAAACACGAAAACTAATAATTTCATCCCCAAATGTTACTGGGATGAAAAGTTGATGCATAAGTATTCTGTGTGTTTCAGTGAATAGTGTAACAACATGCAATATGATGAGATGCAAGATTCGATCTTTCCACAAGATGACAAGAAAATGGACTCATACTCATTGTGTATAACGAGTGTACAGGGATTTTTAATTACATAGAGCATAAGTATAGAGCTTATAACAAGGTCTCAGATCATGCTTTTTGAAGAAATAAATATTAACGTTCATCTAACTATTGACTTCAGTATGTTTTATATCGAATAACTCAAACCAAATAAATGTTAATTCCGCAGGCACGTTTTTGTGTTAGAGGTAGAAGGTTACTGTATGAGTACTGTAAGGAACATGGAATTCCTCATAAACAGATTGGGAAGCTCGTTGTTGCTTCAAGGCATGAAGAGGTTCCAAAGTTGCATTATCTGTTCAATCGTGGTATTGAAAATGGAGTTGAGGGACTCAAAATGATGGATGGATCTGAAGCAATGGCATTAGAGCCTGAATTGCAGTGCGTGAGAGCTTTATGGTCACCTACTTCAGGAATAATCGACTCCCATTCCTTAATGCTCTCACAAATGGTATGATTCTTATGAGGTGTTTGGATGCAATTTCAAATTGATTATCGATTATTTGAGTCAAATAGTTAGTTTTGTGTAACCAATTTAGTACATGTTGCAATAAAACTGACTATCTAGGGAAACAATTAACCTTTTAAATTTTAACACTCTTCTTTTAACATAATATGAAAGGCTTCTAGTCAAAAAGAACATGCCCCAATTTTTCTTGTTTAGTTAGTAGAGCACATGTGCATCAACTTAACAGCAACATAAAGTCAAGTAGATAAATGAAACCTAGTAAAATTTCTTACGTCCGCATCTTTCAAGCCAGACTTTAACATTTATAGTGAGACTTTCTCATTGATACTTTAAACTTTTCATATTCAGAATTGATACATATTGACAGGGATGTTCCCCAAATGTGAGTTTAGGGTGAAGCGGAAAGTCACGGGACCACTTTTTGTTACAACAATACTGTGATTGGCGCACATATTCAAGATAATCAAATTTATCTTCACGTTTCTGAAACCGAATCTCTAAAAAACTGTGATCACAAGTCTCAATGGCTCCCTGATATTCTGCTACTCCCTAAGCTTGTAGTAAACTCTGCAGGCTTGAGTTCTGCAGCTCTTGCAAGGTGTTTCAGCGGCATTAATCGTGGAGTAATTCCACGTTCTCATTATGCACGTGGTTGCTACTTCTCTTTAACAAATACTTCAGTTCCTCCATTCACACACTTAATCTATCCAATACCCGAGGATGGTGGTCTTGGGGTGCATGTTACTTTGGATCTAGATGGACAAGTCAAATTTGGGCCCGATGTTGAATGGCTGAATGAAATAGATGACATCTCAAGCATACAAAACAAGTAAGTCATCCTTTACTCCCTCCCAAGAACACTCTTTATTATTGGAAGTCTTATGTAATATGTACTAGAACTTTATCTATGCTTAATGAAATTAACCTGGAGGTTTCCAAGAGTTTTAATATTTGTTACAAATAGTAAAATTTTGACCCCGTCCCCCTAGACAGAAACATTCAAATAAACTTAATTAAGGGGGTGCTTAGAGTTGAGTTTTAAAAACAAACTATCCAATCAGTTTAAAATCTTTGGATGCATAAAATATGCACTGAATGTGAAAGAGTAATCACCCGATACTTTGACTTCAATCTCACACGAAGTTATTTTCTGTTTTCACTAGAATGTCCTTTTGGTTCATTTTGTATATTAACAATCACAATGTGCAAAGCACTCAAACAACTGATTATCTGATTATTACAACTTCAATCAGGAAAAGCACATCCAAACAATATATCTAGCAACCCAGTATTTCGGGTTATTACTATTCAAAATCAATATTACTTTCAAAAGGTATATCCAAATGCTTTTATGTATTTAATCGTAAGGCTATAATCTAAAGGATACTCATCATGACATACTTTATGCTTTGTATGTTTGTTACCATTTCATATCGTTAATTAAGGACTCCGTTTGCTAATTCCAGGTTTGAGTATACAGTATGTGCTGATCGAGCAAAGAAATTTTATCCAGAAATCAGGAAGTATTACCCTTCTTTGAAGGATGAGTCTTTGCAGCCTTCTTATGCTGGCATTAGACCAAAACTATCTGGCCCAGGAGAGGGCTTTGTTGATTTTATCATTCAGGTTCTTTTATTATGTTTAGGTTATTCTGTCCCAACTGCTAAACAGATTAGGTTCCGAATTTCATAATTAATACTAGTGTGATTTTTGTTACAAATATAACATCAGAAGGGGGTATATATATATATATATATATATATATATATATATATATATATATATATATATATATATATATATAATTTAAGGTTTTGGTTAAAGATTAAAAGTAGTCCGTTTGACTTCAGAAGAGGGGGGGCGGGTAAATTTTAGTGCACATCATCTCTAGTATTGCTAAGCATTATATGTTTGATAGCCGTGAGTAGTCGGGTTGGGTAATGGGTCAAAATGGGTTGGGTCAAGACATGTGATTTCTGGTAAGGGTTCGACTACAATGTTGTATCCACCCGAGACACTTTTGTTACATTTTTTTGAATTTTTATTTTATTTTATGAATTGTTAGTTTGTTAATATGACTATATAGATTTGTTATATCAAATGATCATCTAATATTTTGACAAAAAAACGGTTTAGGAGGTTTGATGCGTAAGAAATACACTCTGGACGACCTTCAACCCGTTTGACTCGTTCCCTAATTATATCATTATTTTATTTAACGTGTTTGCGCTAAAACATACTCCCTCCGTCCCACATTTTTATTTAAGGTAGGCCGAAATTAATTGTTCATAGGGAAATTTAGTCGAGTTTACTATATTACTTTTACTTAAAATTATTATTACAAAATTTTAAGAAAGCATTAATTAATAAGCTAGAGCTAAAACTATTTACTCTTGCAAGAAAGTAAGAAAAATAATGCAACAATGATTATCTTTTTCTTGTTGTCGGAGGACAATTATTTTGGGACGGATGAAGTAACCCAAACAGACTTGTACATAAGGAAACTGGTTGAACTTGCCCCCATTAGCCATGAAGTCCATGGAATTGATGGTTTTTTTTGCTTCAGAGTGCTCTATTTTGTATTGTAGGGAGAAGAGTCTCACGGGATACCTGGTCTTGTAAACCTCTTCGGGATTGAATCACCTGGTCTAACATCAAGTATGGCAATTGCGGAGCACGTGGCCTCCAAGCTTTTAAAAGTTTAAGGAACATATCATATATCTTTTAGCGCGTAATCAACTATTGTTTTGTTTTGAATTCTGATATAGTGGTATTCATTTCTCTACGCTGTACAATAATTTGTGGGCATATGATTTGTTCTTTTGACCCAGACCCATGAGGTTAATGCATGCAGAATTGGTGATACAACATACAGTAAATATGGTGCAGAAGTTTGTTTTGCAGTCATTTGTTATCGAGTTAATATGATACAGTAGTTACGCTAGGTAGTTTTGTATAGTGATGGTGGTACATCGCGTTAGATCATTCCCTCCAGTGGAGTGGTCCCTATCAATCCGAAACACATATTGTACTTTGCCATATAAATTTGTTCAATTCTACTGGATGGTCTATCAAGCCACGATGTTGTGCGTTTGTACAAGAACATTATATACAATGAAGCCATGAAACGTATAACATATTTGGAAGCGTACAATGCTCGTTGATATAAAAGTTGGGTGTTCCTTGTTTGGGTTCCTGTTCTCGTACCAATTAGATTTTAATGCTTGAGACCTGCGCACTAAGAAAGCAAACAAACACCGTTAGGCTTATCGTGGGATTGTCTCCCACGATTATCCTCCGGCGTGAGAGTAAGTAATCGGTTTTAGGGTTGTATTGAAGAGTTAGGGTTTTTAGATCGTACCTCAATGAAAGCTGTGATATTCTTTATATAGGCACGAAATCCTTGTAGATTTTGTGCTCCTTACTCTTCGGCGTATCACGCTTATCCGGTCTATTGATCTTTATCCCATAAATAGAAGATCCTTATCAAGACCATAAATAATATATTTGGGTTTGGGCTTGGGCTTTCGTGAGCCCAAACCGTTAACATGGTAGCCCAAATCATTATTATGATAGCCCACACATGGTGAGCTTGGGCATTAGTAATGTCCATTAATCGGGTTCGTGACCCGAGTGTGGACTATACGTCATCATGTCCCCCCAGTCTATTATGTGCGGGGCGTAGCTGCGTATGCTAGACTAATAACTGCAGCGGTAAGCGTGGCGGGGAAGCTTCGAGTATTTCCCACCAAAATGAATATACGGTGTATCTAGGCTTAAAAAGTCCCACGTATCCTTTGGAAAACGTGAAAAAGTGCTATACCTGTTGGTATTCTAGCCACACGATGAAGTTAGTGGGATCCACATGGCATCCATCCAAGGCTAGGGGTAACCCTATATAAAGGGTTCCCCATTTTCACTGTGATCATCACAGTAAAACGCCATTTCCTCCACTTTTAGAATCATCAAACACCAATCAAGAAACCTAGTATCCGTTAAGGTAATAGCGCGTGCGCTTCTTGATCAAAGTATATTTGAAAAATGGTTCGCCAATTAGATGATTTTGTTTCCGAAATGGACGAGGATAAACTCCGTCAGTTCACCTCGGACTATTTTATACCCCTCGCATTGCATCCGGAAGTACCGGAGGCAGACACATCTATTGCAGACTTCCCTGAGGGGAAGATAGGGGTATACACGCGCTTTTTCGAGTTTGCGAATCAGCGCGTGCCCATTTCGCTATTCTTAAGCGACGTGCTCAATTTCTGTCGTCTGCACATATCTCAGCTGCACTGTATAGGTGCGGCGAAGATAACTAATTTTGAAGTAAACTGTCCTTTACTCGCCATAAACCCAACCATCAATCTCTTCCGCGCGTTTTACCACACAACGTGGTCAAACAGGTGGGTGTCCTTTTCGAAGCGTCCAGGGCGCTATCAATGTTATACTGAGAAGGTAGACGCCCTTAGGAATTGGAGGGAGAGATTTTTCTGGGTGGATGATAAGGTGTTCCCCTGGCTCTTTGAGTTCTATACGCAGGGGACGCTGCCGAAGGATGAGCGCCCAGACCCCGGGACGTACAATGTGGGTGATGCGGAGACCATCAATACGAACCGCATCCCCATCAATTCCTACCCCGAGGAATTTTTGGTGCATATGGGGATTAGTCGGAACTATTTCCAAGGCGCAGACGAGGTGCCAACGTTTCTGGATGAGAGCGGTCGGGGTGGGTGCTTGTCCTTCCTTTCCTTCTGATTGGTCCTGAACAGTCAACTAAATCAACCAAGTGAATGGTCAACTAAGTCAAACGTCTCAGACCAACTTTCCAAGGAGTACAGTGTATCCCCGAGTCGTTATGTCCCGACGAGGTGTGCAATTGTATTTGTTAACGTTTTAAGTGATCGGGTGATTTAACAGGAGGATCAGGATTTTGATTATTGTGATTACACCAAGAGATTATGAATGAGAATAGCTTAAAAACACTATATTAACAATTAATGATAATCAGATAACCTAAAAACGTGAGCTAAACCTAAAAAACGCGTACGTCTGATTTAATTTTACGTTAACGTACGAAATAAAACGCGAGTTTTATGAAATAAAAGGCCTACGACTATGAAAATTATATTTTTACAATCATAATGATAAAAGAAAATTTTTAGAAAAAGAAAAATAATTTTAACACTATTTAATTAATTACTAATTACTAATTACTTTTTAATTATTTAAATTACACTAAATTATAATTAATTATGAAATTTAACTAGAAAAATGAAAATTAAATTTAGAAAAATCTAAAATATTATAAAACTAATTTTAAAACAGAATATATATTTTTCCTAATTTTTAATTAATTATTACTAATTAAAAACTAATTATTTAATTAATTTAAACTAAATAATAAAAATCTGAAAAAATTCCTAAAATTACTACAAGATGTCAAGAACCTAAGAAAAATTTAAAATTAGAAAATGCTTATAAATAAGCTGAAAAATAAGCCAAAGGGCTTAAATAGAAACCATCACTTGATTTATTTTTGGTTTTTTCTAATTTTTCTTTTACACAACTAATCTACAACTGATTATGAGCAACTTTTGTGAAAACAACTTATCCAAAACTCACAAATAAGCTTTGTGCAAATTGAAAAGCTCAACAGTGAGCTTATTAGGCTTAAATTGGACTTTTAAACAACAAAAGCTAATTAATAAGCTACTTAGTGAGAACCAAGGACAAAACAAACTACAAACTAGTTAAGTGAATTGGAAAGAAGCTAAAACATGCACAAGAATCACACTAATAAGTTGCAAAATCCAAATAAGCAATCCTGAACCCTGCTACAAACAAACAGGCCACAAAGGCTGTATTGCAGGCCACTGTGGGACCCACAGGGGTGAGTAGGGATCTAAGATAGGGTTTGGTCCAAAAAGCAGGGCTGGGGGACTTCTAAAGGAACCAAGGTTCAGGTCTTAGGGTCCATAGGTTAGCTTTTAATGAGCTTGTGAAGTTGGATTGTGAGAGACTGAGGGGGATAACCTCACAGTCAAACTCAAAGGCTCATAAGTTCCATAGGGACAATAACAAGCTGCAATATTGTGCAAGGGATCAACATAAACTACAATAAGACTGGACAAGCACAAATGAACAAGACTACAAGCTTAAACAATTTAATATGATAAAAAGATTGACCCAAAGTGAATGCCTCACTGAGGCAGTGCAAGAAGCACTTAGATGAGCCACACAAGCTAAACAGATAAGCTCAAAGATGCTAATAAGGTATGAGTATCCAAAACCTATACTACAAGCTCCTTAGAAATCCAAATTACAAACCACAATCTCAAGTGGTGGGCTCAAAATTGGTTTATGGTGCTGACTGTTGGATCAGAGACCCTTGGTGCAGGGCAATTTTATTTCAAACAGCCCACTTAAAGCTCCTATTAAGCTACTGAGGAAAATTCTAAAAATTATGGAAAAATTATTTTTGCAAACACAAGCAACCAAGTATTTGAATTCCTAAGTTTCACAAGGATTGGTTGAAAAATAAGGAAACTAAAAATCTCTAATAAAAGTGGGATCTCACTGGGTGCAGGGCACCTTTTTTTGCTCAACAGGCCAACTTTCAATGATCAAATGGTTTTCAAAATGCAAAATTCTTTTTGATTCAGATACACAAGCCACTAAACAACATAAAGCAACAAGAATTAGCTAATTCCAATTTGTTTTAAACCTTGTGCATGATTTCGAATATCTGTCCATTTCATCAGTCAAGAATGTTTTGACTTTTTGAGAACCACTTAAATGTTGACTTTTGTGAGATTTAAATGGGCAAATCTCTCTGAAAATGATGTTAATGGGTGAGTGAAGGCTAGAATAAGCTAGCTTATCTACTTTTGAGCTGGGATGAATGATTTGAATTTCCAAAAACCTAACAGATTAACAGTAAGGCAACTTTAAAGGGTATTTTGACTTTTTACAGAATACTTACTACTTTTATGACCTGAATGAGCAATATTAACCTAAGTGAACATGTAGAGACTAAAAATACCACCTTAAAATCCCATAGAGTCCACAGACTCAGCAATTCCAAACACCCTTTTATTTTAGCAGTTATGCTAATCAAGCTTAATAAAACTATTACAAGACAAAATCAGTGATCTCATGATCTTAACTAAGTAAGATATCACTGAATGAGCACAATTCAATCACAGTGAAGCAGTTTATATGAGCAAATCAGAATGAGCAGTGTGAGCTAAATTGGACAGTTAAAATACAAGTCTAAAACTAAGCCTACCTGAGCTATCTAGCAAACATAAGTGGCTAATCTAATCAATAATAAGCACTCAAAAACTGAAATAAACACTTAATAAGCTAAGCTACAGTGGTGCTACAGTAAAATCACAAGAAGTTGGAACTTTTGCTTACAATGGATTCCAAGTAGAGAGTTGTAGCTAATGGCCATAAATCACTTTCCTATTACTCCCCTTGGAGTTCTAACCCATGCTATCCATCTTCTTCTTCTCTTATCATGGTATTTTTAATTTCTCCCTATTTTTTTGTATTTTTTTGGATTTTTTTATTTTTGAAATAAAAGGAATAACAAGGGAATTTTAAGGTCTAAATAAGTTCATAATACTCAAACTGAGCTAATGAAACTAGGTACAATACTTCTCAACATATTTAAGTTAAAACTGATATTTTCACTAAAAAGGTAAATACTTGAATTCAAACAGAGAACTTGAAACTTTGATTGTATAACATTAGGATTACAATAAGAACACTGAAATAACACCTTTTAGGCTAAGTTTTACAATTGGAAAGGAAAATTTAACTAATTCGACATAAAGAAAATTGACTAAAATCTACACCCTGCCTTCACTGCTTCCTTGGTCCTTTTATAGCCCCTAATTAGGGTTTTGGTGCCCTCTCTGTCTTTTCCCAACATAAAAATTGACCCTTGGATGATTATTTTTTTTGATCTTGGCCGTTTGTATTTTGGCGCCAAATTGAAGTTTGGCGTTTTCCCTTTGATAACTTGTGCCAGGCTTAATATTTTTGAAGTGAAGTGTTTGTTTAGGTCTAGGGGGGTTGAGTGTAGCAGAGGAGGGGCAGTGAGGGTGATGATGGTGAAGCTTAGCTGGTAGCAGGGAAGTGGGATGGTGAGGTGGAAGGAGGGTGGTCAAAGCTAGGGGTTGACCGGTTTTATTATTAGTGTAAAAACGGGGTGTATGGATTTGGGCTTAGGATTAGTGGGTTGGCTAAGGGTGGGCTTGGGGTGTTTGAGTTTGTTTTGAATTTGGATTATTGGGGTATATATAATCATGGGATCCGTTTGGTTTTGTAGAAATAATAACACAAGGACCTTAGTTGTAATTCCGCGAAACTTGAGGACTGAAAATGCAAACTTCCCAAAGATATCCTAAGGACCATTCATGCCATCTTGTAATTCCATAAGTCCTTTGTTTAATAATTTTCTAATTTTAAACCTCCGGGGACTGAAATTGCTAATTTTCAAAGTGAAAGGATCAAAATTGTAATTTTCTCAAACTTTTTACCCAGGGACCAATTGTGTTAACTTTTGAATTCAAAAGGACCTTTGTTGATATTTCTTACAAAACAAATGCTAGGGACTAAATTTGACAAGTTTTGAAAGTTGAGGGACTGAAACTGCCAATTTTACAAACTTTGTTCGTTTTTCATCTGTTTTTAAAAATTTTGCATCTAAAACATATAAAACACAATCCCTGGGATATTTTCAGTATTTTGATGCACATTTGAGTGTTTTTGGATGTTTTGGCAGTTCAAATACGACAAAAATGATGAATGTTTGAGCACTCATCAATCCCCCACACTAAACTATTGCTAGTCCATAGCAATCTTTTATGAAAGCTTAATGGATTTGAAGTCTCTTTACCAAAAGCCATTACTTCTGGAGTAGTCAAATGTTTCGGTTCAAGTAAGAACTATGGTACACTGATAACCATATGATTTTGAGCAAATCATAAGCTGTCAACGAATTTGATTTGTCTTTACCAGAAGCCGTTTGCTTCTGGACTAGCCAACTCTTGATAGAATACAGTCATCATCTTGGTGAGTTGATTACCAATTATGGTTTTTCACTGCCTTTACCACAAGCCATAACCTTGCGGGCTAGCCTACTCTTTACTTTTTAGGATATGGTGAGTTGAATACCATACAATTTTTGGCAAATTGTCAGCCATAAATGGATTTGAGATATCTTTACCAAGAGCCGTTTGCTCCTGGATTATCCAGTCCTTTTGTGGTTTAGACAAGGTGGACTGATAACCATAAAATTTTTGAAATAAAGTGATTTTTTTTTTTTTTTTTTTTTTTAAATTTTGGCCAAAAACGGGGGTACTAGAAGGTATAATGTGATAAAATTCGCTAGAATCCCCCCCCCCCCCCCCCCCCCCCCCCCCACACACTTAGAATTGAATATTGTCCTCAATATTTAAAGTCCCGACTATTATGGCGACTCTTTGAACGTAAAAAGACAACATTACAAACTAAATGTGGGAACAAGATTTTTTTTCTTTATATATATATATATGTGTGTGTGTGTGTGTGTGTGGGTTCATGAAAAAAGTTCACTTTGGTAGAAAATTGAGAAAAATGTACAAATGAGCCCCTCCTTCCACTCTTTTTTTTCACACCAAACTACAGGGACCTAATTGTATTTTTCTTCATTCTTTAAGGAGGTTTTGTAAATTCGCACCCTATCCCCCAACCCCCCCCCCCCCCCCCCCCCCGAAAAAAAAAAAATTTCCCGCAAAAAAAAAAAAATTTTGGGCCAAAAATTTTCCCCGCAAAAAATTTATAACCCAGATGCACATTTTTTTAGTGCATCTCAGTTATAAAAATTGATGCATCTCAGTTATAACTATGATGCACTAAAAAAAATGTGCATATGGGTTATAAATTTTTGGCCCAAAAAAAAATTTTTTTTTTGCCTAAATTTTTTTTTTGGCTGGAATTTTTTTTTTCGGGGGTGGGGGTATGTTTCAAAACATACCTATGAAGTTTGAGATGTTTCAAATTAAACCCTATAACTTTTTTTCTCACTTTTCTACAAAAATGGACTTTTCTCTAGAACCTTACCATATATATATATATATATATATATATATATATATATATATATATATATATATATATATATATATATATATATATATATATATATATATATACACACACTAGACTTCAAAGCCCGCATATATATATATACACACTAGACTTCAAAGCCCGCCCGATGGGCGGGCATGACTTATTAATATCGTTTGCATATTTTTCTATAGCGAAAGAAGGGTGATAAATAATTGTAAGCACACTTTATATTTTTGCATAAGTCATATTTTTATTTTTTCTATATAAGTAAATGAATTTTTTAGGCTTTATTATTTAGGACAATCGGGATTTTTTTCCCCTTTTGTTGAGTTGCATGCACAGATATAAGAGTTAGTTTTGTTCCAATATTTAATGTATTTTTACAAACATGAAATGAACAGCGGGCACTTGTGATTGTGAATTAGCAATTGCTTTAAGGTACGTAAGGTTCCTCTAAATCTTTGCCTCGTAAATGTGGACTGTGGACATATAACAAATACGGGTAAGAAATATGGTGAAACCAATTTTGAATTTTTATTATAAAAAGTCAAATAATCAAATTTTAGAAAATTTGAATTTTAGATAACTTATATTAACTCAACTAATATTAGTATCGCCAAATGATCACATATACTAAAATGTTTTTTATTCATAAAAATAAAACTACTATTTTAAACCAAACAAAACTTCATTTCAATGGCCATATTAAGGTTCCATTATACCGTCACTTTGTTACTCAAAAACTAACGACATAACTTGACCGAAATGATAGGCACAAAATTTATACTTGAATTCAATAGACTATATTAAAGTTTTGCCCTTATTTTCAATTGTTGGCCTCAAACTGATTAACCCGGAATTAGTTTGGGTGGTTTGGATTGGATTTAGTCAACTTTATTTTGGGTATTAGGCGGTTATAATTTATCTGCAAAGCCGAATGGTCTAAACCAATAACTTCCTTAAACCAAAATTCGGTCGTTTGAACACCCGTGCCAATGAGTGACCAGCTTCACATATTAGATTCGTGCACGCACGGAGTTTAGATATAAATAATTTAATTATTAGTATTTGTAAATTGGTTAAGCGGTATGGAGGTTTTACCCTCCTAGGCAAGGTCTCAAGTTTGAGTCTTGTCTAGGGCGATAGGGGTTTCCTCCCGCATGTGTAAAGGGAAGGGTGTCATTGCCTTCTGGGCTGGACCCAACCTGGTTGTGTGGGCTCGCTACGCCTTCTGGGCTAGGGGCCATGTTGCCACAATTGCCGTTCCAAAAAAAATGGTTAGTTCTCCTTCTCTTAGTTCACCTAGTCAATTCAAGTTTGTTTGTCTCCAAGGAGCTGTACATGTGATAAAAAGAATGTACAGTAGCTAACAGGGAGAAGTAATAATCCCAAAACTATCCTATCCAAAGAAACAAAAGTTTGATTAAGTATTTAAAAGAGAAAATGAATTACTTGTTTGTTTAAAACTAAGCAAAGCTTTAGCTTCGGTCTCAACTGATCGAGCTGAGTCCTCTGTGTCATTACTAATTCCCGGACTTTCGAGGTACTTCTCCACACATTATATAAACACTTAGAAACAAACCTCGACAATTAAATTTGGAGACACGGCAGCTTCTGCACCGACATTAACAAACCGCCACTGTTCCTCTTGTAAAATAACGATAAATTTAATAATGTAGTATAAATGTGTTCATTATTGCAATGTATACAACTTTTTCGAACTACAACCACATAAATCCTAATGTAATTAAGATCAGTTACTAACCCACACTACATGCATACATATTAGAAAAATGAAAGTCAAAATAATGGGGTGAAATGGTGAAAACTAACATTTTTAAAGATACATCACACTCTTGACATCCGACATCCTAAAAAAACAATTTAGTCACAAGACTATATTCCTCATTTCAAGCATACCAATTTTAAAAAGTGGCAATTCATATCAAGTTGTATTCTAGGCCACAGTTAATAATTCAAGTCAAAGTTCCCTTAAAGACATATATGAGCTATATATTATCAATGTATAATACTATAGAAGATGTCCTTTATACTATAGAAACATACTGATGCAGCCATTAAATATATAAAAGTTGATGTTATTCTATATTCAATTGGCAGCAAAAGGAACTAAATGATGTATACAAATCTTATCTCAGACCTTACAATCCGCTTTGCCAAAAGCTAATGCAAATGCCTTGCCGATACCTCTCACTCCAGTTGCAATAACAACAGGTGCTTCCACCATTTGTGTTGCTTCAACACTCGTTTGTTTAACATTAACCACCTGATAAATTTTACACTTGCAATTACCGATATTCAAGATTTCACCTTTATATAGTACACAAGTGTCGAATCCAATCAAAGAAAATCATATGTTCAAGGAAGTGTCGACAATGAACTGAACCTCAAAGGTTTGCCTTCACCTTTACACTTGCAATTAGGGAGAAAGGCGAGAACCCAATGATGTGACTGGTACAAAGATGCAGTTCCACTCCCATACCACCATGCATCGGTATTCCAAGTAAAAACCTGCATGTATAGCATCCATTATTACCCGAAAAATGGATGAGTCCATACATTAATTTCTCAATAACTGAAAAATGTGACGAAACCTACTCTTTTCCCAGTTCTTTCAAGCTGTCCCAAAAAATGGATTATGGCAGTGCTATATCGAGATACATATTGTAGCCTCCACCTATTTTAGCTACACCTTGTGGTGTCATAGGTTTCCTACCTGAAAATCACGAGTTTTTTTTCGTAACATATAATATAAGCAGTTATTATTAGCTCACTAAGTGTTTCTTGAATGGATTTGAAACAACGAAAGTTCAGGTTTGTATTGAACTTACCACTAACAGAAACTGTTGAGTTTGTCACATCAACCGTTTTAAACTCTTGTGGTTTCATTTTGTGGAATATCTCGATTTCCCATGTTTTCACAAAATTTCGAACTTGCTCTTCTAGTGAACCTGCTGGCCATATCTTATCATCCAAAGTACAAAACATACCCTTAACTTCACATTGATTCTTTTGCAGTCACTCATACCCACATGAGCACAATCGAGCCTTAATACTTCCTGCGCTTCAAAGGCCTCTCTCACTTTTTCTACCACGTTAGCAAACACACCGTTTCTTGCTGCACAAGGAAGATAAATCATTTAGCGGAAATAAAGCAACCAATCTTACTAAAGAAAAGTTCTGACCAATCTGTCATAAAAATTTAAACAATATTTTTCACTGAACCTCTTAAGGGTGTGTTTGGAAGTGACACAAACAGATTATTATTTTCTGAATTTCCCAATACTAATCCGAGCGTACCTATTCCTTCATTATCCTTATAATCATGAAGCCTAACCACCATTTATAAACACCAAATCCAGGTTCAAAAAAATATCCAGGTTCAGGTATGGCTGGCCCGTAAAATTTTTATTGAAATTTAATTTTTGTCATAGATAATTCCGATGCTAAATATGATTATAACAATGGATGTCCTCCGTTAATACCTACAATAAGCATAAGTTCCTTAAGTCATTAAACGTGTTTTATCTTTTGGCTGTTGAATTTGTGCATTACGAATAGATTAATATATTAGTTACCGAGGATGTACTCTGTTAATACCTTCAACGCCAAACCACCATACCAATTTCTTGAGGCTAGTCTGGCACAAAAAGAACTTTGTTCAAGAACCGAATGTTTTCAATATCAGATTATTTAAGCCGAATATATAATAATGTATAGCCTAAAGAAAATAAGCAGTCTAGAGGGTGTTTGGATTGCTTAATTTGCGGGGTTTATCTCTTTATTTTAGCACACATGCTTGAACAAATTGTCACAAAAACGTCAAAAGATGAAATATCATGGATTAGTACCCGCACAGTTCCTATTATACTTTCAGTCTATATAATATAACTTTTTTTTATTACCCGCATAGAACATATTTTTTAATACTCTGAAGCACATCCAAACATAATTTTTTAACACTCTAAAGCACAACGGGTCATGAGTAATTGTGAGGATTAGGTTTGGTAAATTTTGGTTAATAGGAAAATTTATATAAAGCATAAAAGATGAAAGATTTTTGTATTGATTTTTGAGGTTCTGATATGCTTACTTGGGTGACGTTTTACTTCACGCTGAATGAGGTCATATGGGAATCACCAAAGCTGTTTCAATTGCAATATATTTGCCGTCCAATGACTACCACTGTCCATTCCATAATCTGCAAAGAAGCTGGATGACTTAGGATGTGCAACATGACTAAGTGTATTCACGCCTCTAGGACCTGTTTCCACAGTTTCGGAACTCTCTGTATAGTCAAAGCGAGAGATGTGAGGTGTTGCAGCTGATATTAGTGGTATGCTGCTGGTCGAGGTGGACACTTGTACTACTGTCTGCAATAGCGTACTTAAGAAAATGTGAGGACATAAGTAGTTCCGGTTCACCAACCCAAACATGTGACCTCTTTGTATGTGAGTCATAAGTCACGAAATAACCTTTAAGGAACCTGAAAAACATGTATAAGCCCCCTAAGTAGTATACCTAGTATCAACAATCTCGTTGATTATAGAGCACCAAGAACACAGCAAAAGAAGATACAAAGAGCCCGGGTGAAACACGTATTTCAACAATAACCAAATTTGAATAGGTAACCACTCTTACCTTGAATACGTGGCAATACATAAAAGACCTGGCCTCTACGTACGGTCCAACTCAAAATTGATTGCTGTTATAACATTTTCCTTACTATACTCCGAAACATGAGTTTTTATAGGAGCTCTTTGAGGAGGTGGTGTTGTGATCAAATTGAAAGATCATATAAGAAATAAGTACTTTTGTTCCACAAATAAACTAAATGTTGACTTTTTCACAATCCAAAATCATAAGATATGTGTATAAATCAGATTTGGTACTCAGTTAAGCAAAAAGCAAAAAATAAAAAATGAAAGAAACTATGGTATCACCTGCAATCAGGGATCGAATCTACTCGCTGTAAGTTTCGTGGGGAATGAGATGACAGTTTGCCACCTGGACTTCCTGATAATTTATGTTGCATGCCATCCTAATCCCCTTCTTTATTTTCCAGAGCAGCTTTTAGATTGACAATCTGAGATAAGAAACATACTTTTCTAATTTTAAACAAATACATAAGCAAAGAAAGATCTACTGACCTATATGGAGTACATTAGTGTTATGGAAAATATAGGGGTACGTTAGAAAACCTGTTCTTTGAGGTCTTTCACATCTGAAGTACACATAGTATCATCATTATTTAAGGGTGTGTTTGGCTTAGCTTCTCACTAAAAGCATATGGCTTTTGTAAAAAAAAAAAAAAAAAAAAAAAAAAAAAAAAAAAAAAAAGAGAGAGAGAGAGAGAGAGAAAACAATTTACAATTAGTATCTGGAAAAGTTCGTTTAACCTCTTAATAAGCTAATTAAGCACTTTCCAGCAAGTATTTGGATAGGCTTGGTTGAGCAATTCCAAGACTCACGAATAACTCAGGATGACATGTATAATCGTATTAAATGACACCAAAACTTGTTGATATCAAGCTCAGAAAAATAATAGAAACTTCATATTACCTTCTTAATCTAAAATATATCTAAAACATAATCTGAGAGATTACCTCCTTAATTAAGCACTTGAACTGTGAAAGCTCTTGATTTCGTCATCGCTATCAGATGCGTTCTTTCCCTTTTCTATCACTTGCAATGTCCAAATTTAGCATTTGCTGGACCTCTTTGAGCTTTGCATCATATGCATTTTTTTCTTCAGCTGACAGTTTTACTTTTCTTCGAACAAATAACATGGCATAATGGTTTGACAATGCCTCAAGTTCCTATGTAAGACATGTAGTATTTGCACAAGCATTAGATTTGACATTTTCTAAATAAATTTAAAAAGTGATTAATTTCAAAAACTAATTAATTGTACCGCTAACTGTTCTAGACATCCATAGATGTAAAAGAACCTATCAAATGTGACCTCCTCCAACAACTGATCCTATTCAATTTCATGTCCACCTCACTCCCTAATTATTCTAATTATTCCAAATCACATGCTCACGGTCAAAACACAAAGCAAAACATCCCTCAATTGATTACTGTGGCCTGGTCCAGTAACTTTAAGACGCGAAAGCCTTCTTGAACTAATTAAAAGGCATCAAGTTTCCAAGATTGTTTTTGATATATCAGTTAAACAATGAGTTGATGTTTGCAGTATTTTCACATATGCTACAAATAGCAAGGACTCCATATAAATTGTGCCCACTATTTACATCATTTCTGCATAGTTTTTCGGTTCAGGGAAAGGAAACATCTAGAAAAATGAGATAATCCTCCAATATGTCTAATGGGTTGAAAAAGAAAATTTTATTATGCAATAACTAAAAATAAGTCAAACGGGTCAAAAAGAAAATGTTTTGGATGTTTAATGAGTTTACCTTTACTATTTAATACCAAAAGCATTTCCTTCAAAAGTAAACCACAAATATCCTATTAACTATATCTTAAAGATATACGCAGGCACCAGTAACTACATATTCTGATCACAGAGATAACGAATGTACGAAACAAACTTATAAAATGCATATACTTCAGTAACTACATATTCTGATCACAGAGATAACTCAAGCAACAATTTATATAAATAATTGGATATGTGTAGAAAGAGAATTTGCGCTAAACTTTAAAAGGTATAATAAGAATTTATGGATTGTAAACCTGCTGTGTCAGAAGGGTACGTAGTCTATAATTCTCAATTTCATGAGCTTTTATGTCTTGCCTGTATGTATAGCTCGACAATCTTTTATCCTTCCCAAAAGTTCAACTTTTATCTTTCCCACTTTGTGTGGTTCATGCACTTCAAAATTCTTGACATACCCTGTGATTCAAAACACAAAAGCTAATAATCAATATATGCTTAAACTGTTAACAAATAAATATTACAGTACCACCTATTATAACAAAGTCATGCACTCTACGAAATTCTAAAATCAGAGGTGAACATAGCACACAGTTTTATGACCTAACAATGATAAACTATGCACCAATTAACGGATGTGTAAGAATGTGATCCTTATCAAACTATGTCTAAGCACTGCCGAAACTCATAATTTCATGGCAATATCATACCGAATATATAGTCATAATTTCATATTAGCTAATAAGACTTTGGTTATTGTTACATATTGTCGCCTTTATAAGGTGTTGCCTTTTCATTGAACGCAAAGTATGTCCTAGACTCCTGGGATTCGCATGTCCAAGATCATGTTATAGGCTTGTGATTGTTTCATGTGGAATATGTAAGTTACAGAGATT
This sequence comes from Artemisia argyi, assembly GCA_030686995.1. Taxonomy (NCBI): domain Eukaryota; kingdom Viridiplantae; phylum Streptophyta; class Magnoliopsida; order Asterales; family Asteraceae; genus Artemisia; species Artemisia argyi. The sequence continues at coordinate 19,532,779 of CM060697.1, read as the reverse complement.
ATAAACATACAAAAGAAGACGATTATTGATTACCTAGGTCTGAATAAAGGGGTCCAGGAGAGGCTTCCGGATGGTACTGAAGAGACATGAGCTTCCGTTGAGGGAAGGCTAGACCTGCACAGCTTCCATCATTTAAATTCACATGAGTTACTTCTACCTCATCGGGAAGTGACTCCGGGTCAATCGCATAATTGTGATTCTGCAACATAAACATAAATTTAACGAAAAAACAGACCATATTCTAAGAATAAATTTCTTCTAATCAAAATGGATATAAAGAACAACATTATTATAGAATTACAACCAAACATTAATTGAACCAAATTCAAAGGACAATATTAAAATTGAAAACAAATTTACCTTTGGTTGGATTTCGGTAGAGATGGGCGTTAATCTATTTAGTAATTAACAAACCAAAGTAGATGTCACTCAAACATTCAATCTTTTCCATGGGAAACACTACTTTGGTAAGTAATCCTGCAAAAACAAAAAACTTGCTCGATGAAAACAAAAGAATGTTGTGGATGCCAGTTATTGTATTTGCAAGAGTACCTGTGACAAATAAAGTAAAAAAAAAAAAAAGATGTTAGATCATAGCAGGAGAAGCAGAAGTTGTCGATTAGGGTTTTGGGTTTTTCTTTGAAGGGTAGTGAGATGATTGAATCGAGGTTTAGTTATGCGGCTGTGTTTTTTCTCTTAATGTCACAAATGGTCCTTCCGTGTTTTCCCAAGTTACCTTTATAGATTATAAGTTGCAAATTAAATTCCAAGTAATGTGTTGGTGTAGTGGTAAGATGTATGTCAAACATATTCACCACCCGGGTTCGAATCCAACTTTATGTATTTTTGCAAAAAATAGCTCCGAATTTAATTATAAATGCCAAAAGTGACATGGCTACTAATGTGATGACGTGGCAGAAAATGAATTACATGGCAATGACTGGACAATGAGGTGGCAATACGCGTGTAACGCCTCCTGTTATATATATATATATATATATATATATATATATATATATATATATATATATATATATATATATATATATATATATATATATATATATATATATATATATATATATACATGGTGAACAACAGGGGATGGCCACTCCCCCACACTAGGGTGTTAGAAAATAGAAAGAAGTCAGAGACATGGGTGAAAACCCACGTATATACTACTGTTTTTGTTTACCGAGTCGCTAGCTTGACTCGATCCCCGAATTCATTGGTCCTTGGGGAAAGTTTAGAGATCGGGGACAACCATGGATGATATGTCCTCTCCAAAGTAGTGTTTCAAACGATGCCCATTCACTTTGAAATTCTGTCCGTCATTTTGAGATAATTCGATGGTGCCATAAGGATAAACCTTTGCAATAGTGAATGGGCCAGTCCAACGGGTTTTGAGTTTTCCCGAGAAGATCTTGAGTCTAGAGTTGAAAAGAAGGACTGGGTCACCAACGTTGAAAACGCGGTTCTTGATTTTTGAGTCATGAATCTTCTTTGTCTTTTCCTTGTAGATCAAAGAGTTCTCGTAAGCTTGATCATGAAGTTCGTTCAATTCATTCATTTGAACTTTCCGATGATCACCCGCAGTTTGTAGGTCAAAATTTACATGCTTGAAGGCCCAATAGGCTTTGTGCTCAAGCTCGATCGGGTGTACGCCTTACAAGCTTGTGTATGGGAAAGCCTTACAAGCTTTTGTATAGGAAAGCCTATTGGGCCCAATAAACAAGCTTGTAAGGCGTACACCCGATGGGTGTTTTGTAAGTTGTACGGAAAGCCCAGAGTGCATCATCTAATTTATCCGACCACGATGCACTATTTTCACCTATGGTTATTTCTAAGTTTCTCTTAATTCCTCGATTGGAAACTTCTACTTGTCCACTTGTTTGTGGGTGGTACACAGTAGAAAGACGGTGAGTTACACCATACTTTTGCATGACTTTATCAAATTTGTCATTGCAGAAATGCGTACCATGATCACTGATAATAGCACGTGGAGTTCCAAATCGAGCAAAAAGATCTTTCAAGAATTTCACAACAACTCGGGCATCATTTGTGGGTAAAGCTTTCGCTTCAACCCATTTTGACAAATAGTCAACAGCCACGAGTATGTACTTGTTTCTATGAGATGACGGAAATGACCCCATAAAATCAATGCCCCATACGTCAAAGATTTCACGAACTTGAATTGCATTTTGTGGCATTTCATTCTTTTGTGAAATATTCCCGTGACATTGACAAGCGTCACAGGATTTGACCAATTCCTGGGCATCCTTATAAATCGTGGGCCAATAGAATCCGGAATCAAACACCTTTTTGGCGGTGTAGTTTGGATTATGGTGTCCCCCTGTGGGTCCAGCATGGCAAGCCTTGAGAATGTCATTGGCTTCCTGACCATAAACACACCGCCGGATGACTTGATCCACACAGATTTTAAAAAGGTAGGGGTCGTCCCAGAAGTAATGTTTTACATCTTTAAAGAATTTATTTTTCTGTTCGGACGACATCCCTTTCACAACAAAGTTACCCGCATGGTAGTTTGCAAAATGGGCAAACCATGGGGTAATAGAATCTCCACGAAAGGCAACCGCATTGAGTGTCTCAATAGGGAAGGTTTCATTAATTTCCTTCTTCTCGAAGACATCTTGGTGGGGGTTCTCCAAACGGGAGAGATGATCAGCAGCTAGGTTCTCAGCTCCTTTTTTATCACGAATTATGATATCAAATTCTTGTAGGAGGAGAACCCAACGGAGTAGTCTCGGCTTTGCATCTTGTTTGGCAAAGAGGTACTTCAAATCCGAGTGGTCCGTATACACTATGCATTTGGTCAATATCAAATATGGCTGAAATTTTTCAAAGGCATACACCACTGCTAATAGTTCTTTTTCAGTGGTGGTGTAATGACTTTGAGCCTCGGTCATTGTCTTGCTCGCATAGTGTATCGGTTGAAAATGTTTTAATTTGCGTTGCCCCAAGACTGCCCCTATTGCATAATCACTAGCATCACACATAAGTTCAAAGGGCAAGTCCCAATCGGGGGTAACAAGATCGGTGCCTCAGTAAGCTTTTTCTTCAAAGTTTCATAAGCTTCAATGCACTTCGATGAGAAGATAAAAGGAGCATTCTTCTCGAGGAGATGGGTCATAGGCCGGGCGATTTTAGAAAAATCTTGAATAAACCTACGATAGAAACCGGCATGACCCAAAAAGCTCCTAATACCTTTGACGGTAGTGGGATAAGGTAATTTTGCAATGACATCAATTTTGGCTTTGTCAACCTCAATCCAGTTTTTTGAAATTTTATGGCCGAGGAAAATGCCCTCTTTGACCATAAAATGGCTCTTCTCCAAATTGAGACACAAGTTTGTGTCTTCACATCGTTTCAGCATATTTTCCAAGTGGGAGAGACAAGATTGGAACGAATCCCCAATGACCGAAAAGTCATCCATGAATACCTCCATTGTTTTCCCGATCATGTCGGAAAATATTGACATCATGCACCTTTGGAACGTGCCAGGAGCGTTGCATAAACCAAATGGCATGCGACGGTAGGCAAAGGTTCCGTAAGGGCATGTGAAGGTAGTTTTCTCTTGATCATGTGGATCAATGGGGATTTGAAAGTATCCCGAGAAACCATCGAGGAAACAGTAGTACTCATTCCCCGCTAATCTCTCGAGCATTTGATCCATGAAGGGTAGAGGAAAATGGTCTTTACGGGTGGCTTCATTGAGTTTTCTATAATCTATACATACACGCCACCCCGTAACCAAACGAGTTGGAATCAACTCGTTTTCCTCATTGGCGACAACAGTTATGTCACCCTTCTAAGGAACACAATGAATGGGACTCACCCAAGGACTATCAGAGATAGGGTAAATCAATCCAGCATCAAGAAATTTTAGAACCTCTTGTTTGATTACTTCGTGAATTTTTGGATTTACCCTCCTTTGATGTTGCACTGCGGGTTTGAAGTCATCCTCCATCAAGATTTTGTGTGTACAAAAGTTCGGGTTAATACCCTTAATGTCGGAGAGTTTCCAAGCAATTGCTTGCTTGTGTGACTTCAGAACCTTTATGAGCGCAATTTTCTCCTCATCACTTATATCTTTAGCAATTATGACAGGTAATTTATCATCACCCTCCAAAAATGCATATTCAAGATGAGGTGGTAAGTCCTTGAGCTCGACCTCAGGAAAATCATCAGTTTTCTCAACATATTTGATTTCCTCATTATGAAGTGTTTGTGGTAGAACAGGAAGAGGAGAGGGATCTTCGTTTAATAATTTCTCTAGTAAGAGAATATCACTCTCAGGGTCGATCTCTTGGTTATCGATTCCATCGGGAACCGAATCACTCTTGAGAAAGGCCTCAATTTCTTGTAAGATAAAGTCACTTTCCTCAAGCGGAGTGAGGGAAGGAGAAGAATTGGAAATGATGGGATTAGAAAATGGAGTGAGGTTTTCACTCGAAGAATCATCAATGAAACCTAAAACCTCTTGAGCATACTCCTCAGCAGCAACATCGATGGCATCTATTCGGTTAACCGATTCAGAGTCATAATTGGAGGAGTACCTCGAAGTTTGATCGAGGTTGAAGGTGACGGCTTCAGTTCCAACACGCAATGTGATCTCTTGCTCAAATACATCGATGAGAGCACGCCCAGTTCTAAGGAATCCCTTTCCAAGAATTAGAGGGACCCTTGAATCGGCATCAAAGTGAACAATCACAAAATCGGCCGGAAAATGGAACTTTCCCACTTTAAGGAACACGTCCTCAGCAATGCCAAGAGGACGAGATATTGAACGATCGGCTAGCTCAAGAGTCATGCACGTGGGAGTAAGTTCAGGAAGAGATAATTTCTTCCACACAGAATATGGCATAAGGTTAATGCTAGCACCAAGATCGGCCAAGGCGAAGCATTCAACCATCCCCGGAAAAACACATGGAATGAGGAATTTTATGGGGTCTCCAAGCTTCTCGGGAAGCTTTTTCAAAAGAACTGCTGAGCAGTTCTCATTCACTGGAGTTCTAGCCATTTCGAAGAGCTTTTACTTATCACTTAACAAATTTTTGATTATTGATGCGAATTTGGGCATCAAGATGATAGCATCCGCGAAGCTTATGTCAAAGTGCAAATCTTGAAAGATTTGGAAAAATTTATCCATTTGGTGACTAGTCTTTTCGCGGAGCTTTTGTTCATTCAAGCGTGATGGGTAGGGAATAGAAGTTTTGGATTTAGGGTTCTCAACTGGAGTTTCTGGTGGCTCAAAGACAACTCCAGGTTTTGGCATGGTTTCTGGGACAACCTGAGGATGGACATGTGCGGTACTTCGTAGACCAGTAGATTGCACCTTGTCCTTTGTCACCTTAGGTTCACGTTCCACTACCTTTGGAGGAGAGGAAGAAGAGGTAGTAGGAATCTCGGGTTCCTTATATGAAAACCCACTACGAGTTGTGATCGCTTTTGCATCGCCCCTTGGATTAATGATCGTGTTACTAGTTAAAGTAGTACCTGAGCCCGAGGGTCGATCATTTAAAGACTTCTTGATATCAGAAATCTGGATGGCCAACAACTTGTTCAATTCTTCTTGGGACTTCATGAATTGTTTTAACAACTCGTCAGATGATGGCCCAGTTGGAACAATGGCTTGAGTTTGATTGTTAGGAACATTTGGAACACGATTGTTTTGGTTAGGACCTTGATTTTGGAAATTTCCTTGATTTTAGTGTTGGAAATTCCTTTGATTCTGGTTGTTATTTTCATGGAAATACCCTTGGTTGAGGCTACCCTGACCTTGGTTTCGATTAAGTTTCCTTGATTTTGGAAACCTTGGTTTTGATTTTGAAAATCGTGACCCTGATTAAAATTACCTTGGTTTTGATAACCTTGGTTCATTCTATTTTGATTCTGGTTACAGTTTTGGACATTTTGGTTTTGACTAAAACCAGGTGGTCCAAGGTAGTGATTTGGACGATAGCTCGGGTCCATAGGAGGACGGAATTGGTTGCCTCCTTGATTTGAAGACCCGGCTATAGCATAAGCTTCATATGGAGAACCATTAGTAGTTGTACAATTGTAGTAGGCATGCGGCCCACCACAAGTCACACAGACTACCACTTTTTTAACCTCAGCAGGTGGAGGATGTTGTGGAAAGGAAACTTTCTTTTGTTGGGCGAGAACCAAAGCTTGAATAGCTTCAGTGAGCTTGTCAATCTTAGCATCGATGCTAGACTAACTCATAGAAGATGAAGTAGAAGGACCCGCACTAACTTGAGAAACAACCGGCTTGCTTCGTGTAGAGCGGACCTTGGACTTATTTTCGATGATTTCTAAAGCCTCTTTTGTGGTTCTACTCAAGAAATTACCTCCCGCGGAGGCATTGAGAGAATCCTGATCAGCTTGGCTCACACCATTGTAGAAAGTATCGAGTTGCATCAACTCGGAGAAACCATGATGTGGACATTTGCGAAGTAATTCCTTGAAACGATCCCAGGCTTCACCAAATGATTCATCATATTTTTTAGTGAACTTGGTGATTTCGTTCTTAAGACTCGTGGTCTTTGAAGGTGGGAAGAATTCATTCACAAACTTTTTTACCAAATCTTCCCATGTCTCAATTGAGCGAGGGGGTTGTTTCTCAAGCCAAATTCGGGCTTGACCTTCGAGGGAGAATGGGAAGAGAAGAAGCTTGATTGCTTCTGGAGGGACATTCTTGTACTTGATGGTTGACGTTATTTTGTTGAACCATCAAATGTGAGCATGTGGGTCATCACTCTCAAAACCGTAGAATTGACTTGAGGTTACAAGATTGAGTAACCCGGTTTTGAGCTCAAAATTATCAGCCACGATGGCTGGAACAACGATAGCATCTCCATAACCCTCAGTGGGGGCCTGGAGAAGCTCACACATGGGGCGGTCTTCCGCCATGGTGACAACAAAGGTAGAAACAGTACGGATCTTAGATCCTACTGTTGGTGCTGAACGTCTACGAGTTCTTTGAGGTTTCTTAACAAGCTCACGTAATGGGCTCGTGGACCTTGAAAAACGAGTGCGCATGCACTAAAAACAAACTCACTCAAAACAAAATCGAGGCAAAACGACAGTGAACTTAAACGAATAATCACAAGTGAATGACTTCTTTAAGAAAGGTATACCACTCACAAGGATACAATGGCAAGTTTTAATCTTTTGTTTGGGAACTTATTAATATTCACACCCCCAGTTGGTAGGTGTTCTGTCTTGATTTGCGACAGTTTATTTTTATGTATTATTATTCACAAGAAAAAGACGAATGTTTTTGGGTTTTTGTGTATGGGTGAAAAACTTTTGGAAAATATTTTTGGTATCGTTTCGTTAACCAAAATCGTATCTCTTTAAGAATCACCTTAAAAGAAACCCGATATCGAAAACGTAACGATTTGTTTTGTTTGTTTTTGATTTTTTTGGTGTTGTTAACACTTTAGGAAAAGTGTTAATGACGTTTTTGTATTTTGATTAAGATTTACAAAAGGTGGTGGAGTTTATACAATGACGAATGAAAAATCACTAATCTCTAAAAAACGTTTTCAGATACGCAGCAGCCTCCCCGGCAGCGACGCCAAATATTGATTGGTCCTGAACGGTCAAATAAATCAACCAAGTGAATGGTCAACTAAGTCAAACGTATCAGACCAACTTTCCAAGGAGTACAGTGTATCCCCGGGTCGTTATGTCCCGACGAGGTGTGCAATTGTATTTGTTAACGTTTTAAGTGATCGGGTTATTTAACAGGAAGATCAGGATTTTGATTATTGTGATTACACTAAGAGATTATGAATGAGAATAGCCTAAAAACACTATATTAACAATTACTGATAATCAGATAACCTAAAAACGTGAGCTAAACCTAAAAAACGCGTAGGTTTGATTTAATTTTACGTTAACGTATGAAATAAAACGCGAGTTTTATGAAATAAAAGGCCTACGGCTATGAAAATTATATTTTTACAATCCTAATGATAAAAGAAAATTTTTAGAAAAAGAAAAATAATTTTTACACTATTTAATTAATTACTATTAATTAATTACTATTAATTAATTACTAATTACTTTTTAATTATTTAAATTACACTAAATTATAATTAATTATGAAATTTAACTAGAAAAATGAAATTAAATTTAGAAAAATCTAAAATATTATAAAACTAATTTTAAAACAGAATATATATTTTTCCTAATTTTTAATTAATTGTTACTAATTAAAAACTAATTATTTAATTAATTTAAACTAAATTAAATTATAAAAAATACTAAATCAAATGAGAAAAATCTGAAAAAAATTCCTAAAATTACTACAAGATGTCAGGAACCTAAGAAAAAATTAAAATTAGGAAATGCTTATAAATAAGCTGAAAAATAAGGCAAAGGGCTTAAATAGAAGCTATCACTTCATTTATTTTTGGTTTTTTCTAATTTTTCTTTTACACAACTAATCTACAACTGATTATGAGCAACTTTTGTGAAAACAACTTATCCAAAACTCACAATTAAGCTTTGTGCAAATTGAAAAGCTCAATAGTGAGCTTATTAGGCTTAATGATGCGTGGGAATCGCACCTTGCTTTACCTCTCGAGGGATCTCGCGAGGCTTACAACCCCCACCAGGCAGTGTACCTGATCGTTGTAGTATAGTATAGTGACAAGTACCGGGGGATTGATCGTTCAGCTTAGGAATAGTGTCGCTAGGATTAGAAAACCTAATTAAAAGTTCTAGAGATGAAAGATGATTATTTTTGTGTTTTTATATTTTATGAAAGCAATTAAAATCTCGGGTTTTGAAAGAGTGGGCGGAATTAGTTGTTATTCAACTAACCCAAAAACTACTATATAACTAATTAAACTAATGAAAATGAAATTAAACTAATATTAAACTAAGGTTGTGAGCAGTATGTGGAGAAATTGTGTTTACTTAGACTTCATTACTCCCTAGATATCTTTTACATGTTAATTACTTGTTACACTTGTATGAATGACGGGTTGTATTCCTTAATACCATTCGTGGAGTGGCATAGATAACTCCCCAACTCTATGAGCTCTTATCTCCTCCTACACCATGACCCAGCACAACTATAGGGATTGTAAACAGTGGCTCATGCATTAAATACAACCAATAAAGACATAGTACGCCTCGGTTCATGTTTCTTAAGACGTTCAAGCATGTTACCATTTGGAGATCTGCCAGTTTTCTTAAGCCTAACATATAAAATCATTCATTCAAAACAAGAATAGACAAGTAATCAACACATAATCAACATCTAGGTTTCATTAGATCTAAGCAAACACAAGAGAGATCTAGCCTAGCATAGTAGAATTAAGATAAGAACAAAAGATAAACAACCAACACATAGACATATTGATTGAATTAAGAGTATACTTATCTCAATTACAATGCAAGGTCTCAAGGGTTTGGAACCCTTGAAAAACCTGTAAAAGAGGCACCAAAATCGTCTTTAGGGTTTCACCAAAACTTCTCTCTTTTTAATGAAAAAACTAGAAAACTATATATAGGAAAATCGTCCTGACGGCGTCAAGAGTAAAATCTGACGCCGTCAACTCGCCGCCATACACTTCCTCGGACGCCCTAGATCCAATCGTGACGGCCTATGTGACGCCGTCACCACCTTCGGTAAATTATTCTTGGCCACTTTGACGCCGTCATAACTCCATCTGACGCCGTCACCAGCTACGGTAAATTAATCTTCATGTCTGACGCCGTCAAGGGCAAACCCTTGATGCCGTCACCTTGTATTTCCAGCTTGGATTTTTGGTACTTTGTCGTTTTCTTCACTTATGCTCCAAAAACGTCCAAAATAGCCTCTTTTCCAGAATTCACTCTCCAAACACCTAAAATCACAAAAGGAACGATTTAGGGCAATATTTGATCAAATAAATTCGGATTCGGGCTTAAATGACCCCCTAAAAACGGATCATTTTTCGCCTCATCATATACCCTTACACTTGAGATTTGCTTGTCCTCAAGCAAATGAGCTTTTATTCTACTCAAAAGACAAGTTAGGGGTCATTTAACACTAATATAAAAGTAATTACAACAAATAATCGTTCCACTAAAGACCAATAGACAAGCACGGAGGTCATACACAAGCACCTCACAAATAGTGTTTAGATACTCACATCTCTCGAGTGTAATAAAGTAATATAACATTATGGAAATGGAAGATATCTCTCACTACCTGTCATAACAAAATAGATTACCATAGGCTTGGGAGAGGATCAAACCTCCACCACATGGCGTAAGCACCTAGGATAAACTATCAAAGAGGTCTTTTAAAAAGGGTTATAACGTTAGGTGTAGGGATATGAATTACACGGTTTTGTTGGATAAAGGGAATTTTACTGGTGGCGAGTTAACAATCTTAGTAAATTACATGTACAAGATGGCGTTGCTAAGCCAAGACTAGACTTGACTTAAGCTAATAAATGAAAAATAACAAAAACATAAAATGAACATAGAATAAAAACGGGATGGTAGTCCGTATGGTTTTTCTCTTTTTCTTTTCTATTTTTTTTTTCTTAATTTTTTTTCGATTTTTTTTTTTTTTTTTTTTTTTTTTGCATACACTCTTACCCTACCATCCAAAATAATACATCATAGGGGATGAGAATTCCCCTTACACTTGAATCTTTACATACTTTACATTAAACTAATCTAATGACTCGAATTAAGAAAATCAAAACACTTGGAGCACTTTTAAGATTAACGTACATATGGGGGTAATAAGTGATGTTCTTCCCCATTACTCCATAAAATAAGTACTTACCCATGAGTCCCAATCGTCCCAAAACAATATGTACAAGGATATGACTCGACTTAGCAACCATGTAATCAATTAGAAAGTTAACTTAGGGTTTAACAAATAACAATAATGCACTAAAAATGAGCGCATACACGGAAGGATAAGGCGATTTGGTTGTACATTTAAGTGGGGTGTAACAAATTCTTCCTTTAAGTAAAATGCTTAAAGTTAGAAACGAAAAGATAGGCTCGGAGGGGTGTACTAGGGGTATCGTGTACTAAAAATGAGTACAACGCAAAGGGTGTGGGAAAAATTAGTTGACTTAACTAGCCAAGTAATATGACTTAAATGGTCAAGTAATTATAATACGGGTTTAACACAAGGGTGATCCTAATGCCTCTTATCATGTAGTAAATCCTACTACACGAATGTAGTCTCACTAGCGGTCTCGGGATGCATCACTAACGCAAGTTCTAGAATCTAAATGCTACCGGTACACTCATAAGCACTAATAATGAATGCTTTTCCTATCAAATCTAAAGGCGAACCTCACATTTTTTGGGTGGAAAATTTTTCTGAATATACGGTTATGTGCTAGTCATACAACCTCCTATCCATGAGACGCTTGCTATGGCTAAAGTTTCACTCCTAAATGTTGTAAAAAATTTTAAATTTGGCGCTAAAATTACACTAACAAGTATTTCTCATAGTTTTATTACTCATCTACTATCAAACAAAACAAACTCAAGCGAAAGTGCATATGTAAGGTATCATCTTTTTACCCTCCCCTTACACTTAAGATGAACATTGTCCCCAATGTTTAAGTAAAGAATGTAAAAGTTAAAAAGTAAAGAGAATGAAATCAAATACTCCCCTGATTCGCTCGGTATGGATTTTAGGTTGGCCAGATTAGATCTTCCTCCAAGAAAATGAACAATCAAAGCTTCCCTTCCAGAATATAAATCATCTTCTTGTCACAAATAACCTGTAAATCCTGACAAAAGTAGACAAGGCAACCTCGCGTAAAATCGGCGGTATCCTATATAAGTTACTAAATCCTAGAAAACAAAATAAGATATAATGCTTGTGGAATGAAGTTTGCAGATTTCCTGGAGATTATAAAACTTAATAATTCACAAAAACTATAAGACTCCGTTAGAAAAACAAAACCGGTAAAATTTCCAGATTTTAACTCCTGACGCCGTCAAGAGCAATTGCCTGACGCTGTCAGAATGGACCTGCAGAAATTCTTATGTTAAGTTTCCGGAAAATTTCTGGAAAAACTTTGTCCTACTTCCTGGAAAATCCTGCAAAACTTCATTATGACTCAATACAAGCATTTGACTCTAACAAATACGAATATACATGTTCATTAAATATTGTGGATAATCATGATCGGTTTGTTTCTTAAAAACATATTTGGGGTTTCCCCTTACACTTATCTTTTGCAAAAATACCTTTAGGTTGGAGTTAAGACTAGGCTAAACAACATAATAAAGTATTTCACATTTTAATTGAGAAACATGATCAACCAACAATAAAAATAAAACATGCATACGGAAGCAAATAACAATCAAACAATTAAAAGCACACAAAACATGGGTTGCCTCCCAAGAAGCGCTTTTCTTTATTTACGAGTCTTGTAGCTAGACTCAAAGTCGTGGGTTACTACGTGATTTCATCATCAAACATCACATCCTCCTCATTAATCATTTCATTGTTATTTTCTTGGTAATGTTTTACACGTTGTATGTTAACCGTGAATTCCCTACCCTCGTCATCAACTAACACTACAGCTCCAAATTTAGAGGAATTCTTCACCGTGAACGGCCCATACCATCTAGACTTAAGTTTTCCCGGAAATAATCGCAACCGAGAATTGTATAATAGGACCTTGTCTCCTTCTGAAAATTCTTTGGGTTTCTTAATTCTTTGATCATGCCATCTTTTAGCTCTCTCTTTATATGTGATGGAGGATTCGTAGGCTTCTAACCTAAGTTCATCAAGCTCGTGTAATTGCAAAAACCTATGGTTCCCCGCAGTTGTGTAATCTAAGTTGCATGCCTTAAGCGCCCAATAAGCCTTGTGTTCTAATTCTACCGGTATGTGACATGCCTTACCATACACCATGCGGAACGGGGTCGTTCCAATAGGTGTTTTGTAAGCAGTTCGGAATGCCCATAAGGCTTCGTCGAGTTTGAATGACCAGTCCTTTCTGTTTTGACTAACCGTTTTTTTCAAGTATTCTTTTAATAGCTCTATTGGTGTTTTCGACTTGGCCATTGGTCTGTGGATGATAGGCGGTGGAGAATCGGTGGGGTACTCCATACCTCTTCATGACCTTTTCCATTTGCAAAAATGTGTCCCCCTATCACTGATGAGAGCCTTCGGAATCCCGAATCTTGCGAAAAGCTTTTTTAGGAAATGAATGACCACTCTAGCATCATTAGTCCTAAGGGCTTGTGCTTCAACCCATTTCGAAACATAGTCAATGGCGACCAAGATGTACTCGTTTCCTCCTGAGGATGGAAAGGGTCCCATAAAGTCAATCCCCCAAACATCGAATACCTCACAAACTTGTATAAAGTTCTGAGGTGCCTCATCCCTATGTGATATATTTCCAGCCCGTTGACATGCATCACACGCTTGTACCATATCTTTTACATCACGGAAAATTGTGGGCCAATAGAATCCTGCATCGAGAATCTTTCGAGCAGTAACATTTATCCCATGATGCCCTCCAGAGGGACCGGAGTGACATTCCCTCATGATCTTCACTGCCTCATTCTCCGAAACACAACGCCTTATAATGTGGTCAGGACACCTTCGGAATAAAAATGGTTCATCCCAGAAGTAATATTTCAGCTGGGAAAAGAACCTCTTCATTTCGTATTTGGTCAGGTGTTCAGGAACAAGTCTACATCTACTTGCGAAGTAATTGGCGAAGTCGGCGTACCATGGTTCCGAATCAAGGATAGACATCAGTTGTTCGTCGGGAAACGAATCCTTAATTTCACTTCTATCGTGTTTATCCAAGGGGTTTTCCAGGCGAGATAGATGATCGGCGGCTAGATTCTCTGCCCCCCTCTTATCGCGAATCTCAACATCAAATTCTTGTAGCAACAAAATCCACCGAATTAGTCGTGGCTTGGCGTCCTGTTTTGCAAACAGATATCTAAGGGCTGAGTGGTCAGTGAAGACGACTGTCTTTGAAAGGACAAGATATTGTCGGAATTTGTCGAATGCAAACACTACGGCTAATAATTCTTTTTCGGTGGTGGAGTAGTTCTCTTGGGCGGGATTCATGGTTTTGCTAGCATAGTAAATAGGTTGGAAAAGCTTGTCACGTCGCTGACCTAATACAGCCCCGACAGCGAAGTCGCTAGCGTCACACATTATTTCAAATGGTAACTCCCAGTTGGGTGTGATCATGATTGGAGCTTGAGTGAGTTCCCTTTTTAGGAGGTCGAAAGCATCCTTGCATTCCTGGGAAAAATCGAATGGAGCATCCTTCACAAGCAATTGAGTCATTGGCCGGGCAATTTTGGAGAAGTCTTTGATGAATCTCCGATAAAATCCGGCGTGCCCCAAAAAGCTGCGTATTGCCTTAACAGTTGTGGGGTATGGTAACTTAGATATAGCTTCAACCTTAGCTTGGTCCACCTCTATCCCACTCCCTGAAATCTTATGGCCCAACACAATCCCTTCCTTTACCATGAAATGACACTTTTCCCAGTTCAACACCAAGTTGGTTTCCTCGCAATGTTTAAGCATCTTCTCTAAATTAGCAAGACAGCGGTCGAAGGAGTTCCCGAAGACTGAAAAGTCATCCATGAAAACTTCCATGCTGTCTTCCATGAGTTCGTGAAAGATTGCGGTCATGCAACGTTGGAAAGTGGCGGGGGCATTACATAGCCCAAAAGGCATCCGTTTGTAGGCAAACGTTCCATAGGGACAAGTAAACGTGGTCTTTTCTTGGTCCTCAGGTGCTATGGGGATTTGAAAATATCCAGAGAATCCATCTAAGAAGCAATAGTACTCGTGTCCAGATAATCTTTCTAACATCTGATCAATGAATGGTAAGGGAAAGTGATCTTTCCTCGTGGCATCGTTGAGCTTTCGATAGTCAATGCATACCCGCCATCCAGTGACAGTTCTCTGTGGCACCATCTCACCCTTGTCATTTTTTACTACAGTCATTCCACCCTTTTTAGGTACAACCTGCACAGGACTAACCCATGGGCTATCCGAGATCGGGTAAATCAGTCCTGCATCCAAAAGTTTGATAACTTCCTTCTTCACTACCTCCTTAATGTTAGGGTTAACTCGCCTCTGGGGTTGCACAGTGGGTTTATAATCCTCCTCCATAAGAATCTTATGTGTGCAAAAAGTGGAGTCAATCCCCTTAATGTCGGCCACACTCCATGCGAGTACCCCCTTGTATTTCTTCAGGACCTCTAAGAGTTTAACTTTTTGTTCTTTTTCCAAGGAAGAATTTATGATTACCGGGAGTTGGTTTTCTCCCTAAAGAAAGGCATACTCCAAATGATTAGGGAGTTCTTTAAGATCAACGTCAGGGGGCTCGATAATAGAAGGTTTTAGCTTGTTCTCGGGCTTTCGGAGCTCTAGATGCTCCGTTGTCTCTTGTCTGGGGTAGAAGGAGACTGCATTAACTTCCTCCGTCTTTTCCACCTCCAGCAAAGGAAGAAAACTCTCGTCCCGTAGCCAGCCTTCATCGATTTGTTCATCGATGCATTCATCAATGATATCTGTGAGCTCATCTACTTCCCCGATAAAGTAGAGCCGGTTGGATGCTTCGAGGGAGAGGTCCATAGAATCCTTAATGTCGAAGGTTGTGCTATCGTCTCCTACTCGTAAGGTCAATTTGCCATCGTAGACATCGATGACTGCACGAGCGGTAGCAAGAAATGGTCTACCTAAAATGATAGGTACCACGTCGTCCTCCTCCATATCCAGGATTACGAAGTCGACAGGGAATTTGAATTTCCCAACCTTGACTAGCACGTTCTCACATATCCCTTCGGGGTATTTGACTGATCTATCGGCTAGTTGGATGTTCATACGGGTAGGCTTCAATCCGGAATATCCTAGTTTACGGAACATAGAGAGAGGCATGAGGTTGATACTTGCTCCCAAATCGGCAAGAGCATTCTTGATTGATAGAGGACCTATAGAGCATGGCAAGGTGAAGCTGCCCGGATCGTCTACCTTCTTTGGTAGCCCTTTATGGGTCACCACTGAGCATTCTTCCCCTAGGGTTACAAGACCCTCGAGCTTCTTCCTGTTAGCGAGCAATTTTTTGAAATATGTGCTATACTTTGGCATGTGATAGCAAGCATCCAGGAGAGGTATGGTGACAACCGAGTCTTTTAGGTATGACAAGAACCTCTTGTTATCATTCTCCGTTTTTTGATTCCTTAGTCGGGATGGGTATGGAATTCTCACAGGTGGGTTAGGAAGGGCTGATGGGGAGGGGGTTGTTACTGGTGGTTGGTCCGGGGTGCCAATGACGACATCCTGCTCCTCCTCCCCAGGTTTGTCTGAATTGAGTGTGATTGGGGACGAATTTGGGTAAGGAGGGTCCTTGGTTGTCGTTCCGGCCCGTGTGGTTACCGCGAGCATGGGATCTTTTCCTCTTTCTGACGGTGGTTGGAGGTTATCTAGGGCTGAGTTAAGCTTGCTGAAGAATTCTCCGACATCCTCCTGCTGTTCGTCGAAAAGCTCATTAAGACCTTTCATTTGCAAGTCTTTTTCTTGAGTGAAGTGACCAAGGTCATCTTCGAAATTGCTCCTGATCTTGAATTCAGGGCCTCCCTCCCCTTCTCTTTTCCTTACCATATTTCCCCAAAGGGTATAATCATCATTTTGGTAGAAAGGCAAAAGGGAGGGATCAGCATAAATGTCTCCTCCTGACAAGCATGCATGTTCAGTTGTGGCTGCTCCTCCGCATTCCTCCACCTCATGCGGACCTCCACAGTAATCGCAGATCAAGTAAGGATTAGACAGCATTTTAGGTGGTTGTGATCCAGCAAGGCAATCCATTCTTTTGTGAACTTTGCTCAATCGATCCGAGGCGGTTTCAGAAATGCCGATAGTCGACTCAGGTTCATCCCAAGTGTCATCCAGGTCTTGGGCATATTCTTCAATCCTGTCCCATCCTTCCTCGGCACTAAGATTGGCCAATCTTCCTTTCCTAGATTGGTTGATCCCGTTCCGGTCATTAGAGGAGATATTTTCGTAAAAGATTTGGACCAAGAGCCAAAGTTCAATGCCATGATGTGGAACTTGTCTTATTAAATCTTTGAATCTAGTCCACGCTTTATGGAAGGGTTCATCCTTCCCCTTTCGGAAACGAAGGATCCTATCCCTGAATGCTGAGGTTTTTCCAGGTGGAAAGAACTTCTCATAGAACTTGGATATGAGTTGCTCCCATGTGAAAATAGATTCGGAAGGGAGTTTGTTATACCATTCTTGGGCTTTTCCGTATAAGGTAAAAGGGAAGAATCGCAGTCGGGATGTGTTTCTAGTAGTCCCACCCGTATGAATGGTATCCACTATTTTTAGGAAGTCCTTGATGTGTTGGATCGGATTTTCCTCATCAAGTCCGTGGAACTTACACACACTTTTGACAAGCTAAATATCATTCGCATGCAAGACCTCGTTGGTGTGTTCGTTTGGATAAACAATGGCATTGGAAAACCCACGATGAGTTGGGCAAGAGTAATCCTTGAGACGCTTAGGAGGAGGTATTATAGGAGTATTCGTCTCATTGTGGGAGCTCGGGGTTGTGATGTGATTTTCTGAATTTTCTTCATAGAGAGGTGCATCAAAGTCGATAGCAATGCTGGATGGTTCAGGTGTTGAGTGAGTTCGTCTTAACCTACACATTTCTCTTTCGGGTTCTGCATAAGGCAAGACGAGGTCTTTAGTGGTGCTACGACTTCTAGTGATCCTAAGGTTGGAGAATTCGTTGGTTGCCATGATGGTGAATGGTGAAGAGTTACAAACAAAGGCACGAAGAAATAAGATAGACTAAAGAAGACCTAAAAATAAAAATAAAAATCTTACTAGAAAGGAATCTAGCAAGTAGACCTAATAAAAAGATAAACTAACCTAGACAATAACTATTCCCCAGGCTGCGGCGCCAAAAACTTGATGCGTGGGAATCGCACCTTGCTTTACCTCTCGAGGGATCTCGCGAGGCTTACAACCCCCACCAGGCAGTGTACCTGATCGTTGTAGTATAGTATAGTGACAAGTACCGGGGGATTGATCATTCAGCTTAGGAATAGTGTCGCTAGGATTAGAAAACCTAATTAAAAGTTCTAGAGATGAAAGATGATTATTTTTGTGTTTTTATATTTTATGAAAGCAATTAAAATCTCGGGTTTTGAAAGAGTGGGCGGAATTAGTTGTTATTCAACTAACCCAAAAACTACTATATAACTAATTAAACTAATGAAAATGAAATTAAACTAATATTAAACTAAGGTTGTGAGCAGTATGTGGAGAAATTGTGTTTACTTAGACTTCATTACTCCCTAGATATCTTTTACATGTTAATTACTTGTTACACTTGTATGAATGACGGGTTGTATTCCTTAATACCATTCGTGGAGTGGCATACATAACTCCCCAACTCTATGAGCTCTTATCTCCTCCTACACCATGACCCAGCACAACTATAGGGATTGTAAACAGTGGCTCATGCATTAAATACAACCAATAAAGACCTAGTACGCCTCGGTTCATGTTTCTTAAGACGTTCAAGCATGTTACCATTTGGAGATCTGCCAGTTTTCTTAAGCCTAACATATAAAATCATTCATTCAAAACAAGAATAGACAAGTAATCAACACATAATCAATATCTAGGTTTCATTAGATCTAAGCAAACACAAGAGAGATCTAGCCTAGCATAGTAGAATTAAGATAAGAACAAAAGATAAACAACCAACACATAGACATATTGATTGAATTAAGAGTATACTTATCTCAATTACAATGCAAGGTCTCAAGGGTTTGGAACCCTTGAAAAACCTGTAAAAGAGGCACCAAAATCGTCTTTAGGGTTTCACCAAAACTTCTCTCTTTTTAATGAAAAAACTAGAAAACTATATATAGGAAAATCGTCCTGACGGCGTCAAGAGTAAAATCTGACGCCGTCAACTCGCCGCCATACACTTCCTCGGACGCCCTAGATCCAATCGTGACGGCCTATGTGACGCCGTCACCACCTTCGGTAAATTATTCTTGGCCACTTTGACGCCGTCATAACTCCATCTGACGCCGTCACCAGCTACGGTAAATTAATCTTCATGTCTGACGCCGTCAAAAGCAAACCCTTGACGCCGTCACCTTGTATTTCCAGCTTGGATTTTTGGTACTTTGTCGTTTTCTTCACTTATGCTCCAAAAACGTCCAAAATAGCCTCTTTTCCAGAATTCACTCTCCAAACACCTAAAATCACAAAAGGAACGATTTAGGGCAATATTTGATCAAATAAATTCGGATTCGGGCTTAAATGACCCCCTAAAAACGGATCATTTTTCGCCTCATCACTTAAATTGGACTTTTAAACAATAAAAGCAAATTAATAAGCTACTTAGTGAGAACCAAGGATAAAACAAACTACAAACTAGTTAAGTGAACTGGAAACAAGCTAAAACATGCACAAGAATCACACTAATAAGTTGCAAAAGCCAAATAAGCAATCCTGAACCCTGCTACAAACAAACAGGCCACAAAGGCTGTATTGCAGGCCACTGTGGGACCCACAGGGGTGAGTAGGGATCTAAGATAGGGTTTTGGTCCAAAAAGCAGGGCTGGGGGACTTCTAAATGAATCAAGGTTCAGGTCTTAGGGTCCATAGGTTAGCTCTTAATGAGCTTGTGAAGTTGGCCTGTGAGAGACTGAGGGGGATAACCTCACAGTCAAACTCAAAGGCTCATAAGTTCTATAGGGACAATAACAAGCTGCAATATTGTGCAAGGGATCAACATAAACTACAATAAGACTGGACAAGCACAAATGAACAAGACTACAAGCTTAAACAATTTAATATGATAAAATGATTGACCCAAAGTGAATGCCTCACTGAGGCAGTGCAAGAAGCACTTAGATGAGCCACACAAGCTAAACAGATAAGCTCAAAGATGCTAATAAGGTCTGAGTATCCAAAACCTATACTACAAGCTCCTCAGAAATCCAAATTACAAACCACAATCTTAAGTGGTGGGCTCAAAATTGGTTTACGATGCTGACTGTTGGATCAGAGACCCTTGGTGCAGGGCAATTTTATTTCAAATAGCCCACTTAAAGCTCCTATTAAGCTACTGAGGAAAATTCTAAAAATTATGTAAAAATTATTTTTGCAAACACAAGCAACCAATTATTTGAAATCCTAAGTTTCACAAGGATTGGTTGAGAAATAAGGAAACTAGAAATCTCTAATAAAACTGGGATCTCACTGGGTGCATGGCACCTTTTTTTGCTCAACATGCCAACTTTAAGGCCAACTTTCAATGATCAAATGGTTTTCAAAATGCAAAATTCTTTTTGATTCAGATACACAAGCCACTAAACAACATAAATCAACAAGAATTAGCTAATTCCAATTTGTTTTAAACCTTGTGCATGATTTTGAATATCTGTCCATTTCATCAGTCAATAATGTTTTGACTTTTTGAGAACCACTTAAATGTTGACTTTTGTGAGATTTAAATGGGCAAATCTCTCTGAAAATGATGTTAATGGGTGAGTGAAGGCTAGAATAAGCTAGCTTATCTACTTTTGAGCTGGGATGAATGATTTGAATTTCCAAAAACCTAACAGATTAACAGTAAGGCAACTTTAAAGGGTATTTTGACATTTTACTGAATACTTACTACTTTTATGACCTAAATGAGCAATATTAACCTAAGTGAACATGTAGAGACTAAAAATACCACCTTAAAATCCCACTGAGTCCAAAGACTCAGCAATTCCAAACACCCTTTTATTTTAGCAGTTATGCTAATCAAGCTTAAAAAAAAACTATTACAAGACAAAATCAGTGATCTCATGGTCTTAACTAAGTAAGATATCACTGAATGAGCACAATCCAATCACAGTGAAGTAGTTTATATGAGCAAATCAGAATGAGCAGTGTGAGCTAAATTGGATAGTTAAAATACAAGTCTAAAACTAAGCCTACCTGAGCTATCTAGCAAACATAAGTGGCTAATCTAATCAATAATAAGCACTCAAAGACTGAAATAAACACTTAATAAGTTAAGCTACAGTGGTGCTACAGTTTTGCTTACAATGGATTCCAAGAAGAGAGTTGTGAGCTAATGACCATAAATCACTTTCCTATTACTCCCCTTGAAGTTCTAACCCATGCTATCCATCTTCTTCTTCTCTTATCCTGGTATTTTTAATTTCTCCTTATTTTTTTTGTATTTATTTGGATTTTTTTATTTTTTATTTTTTCTTTTTGAAATAAAAGGAATAACAAGGGAATTTTAAGGTCTAAATAAGTTCATAATACTCAAACTGAGCTAATGAAACTAGGTACAATACTTCTCAACATATTTAAGTTAAAACTGATATTTTCACTAAAAAGGTAAATACTTGAATTCAAACAGAGAACTTGAAACTTTGATTGTATAACATTAGGATTACAATAAGAACACTGAAATAACACCTTTTAGGCTAAGTTTTACAATTGGAAAGAAAAATTTAACTAATTCGATATAAAGAAAATTGACTAAAATCTACACCCTGCCTTCACTGCTTCCTTGGTCCTTTTATAGCCCCTAATTAGGGTTTTGGTGCCCTCTCTGTCTTTTCCCAGCATAAAAATTAACCCTTGGATGATTATTTTTTTTTATCTTGGCCGTTTGTATTTTGGCGCCAAATTGAAGTTTGGCGTTTTCCCTTTGATAACTTGTGCCAGGCTTAATATTTTTGGAGTGAAGCATTTGTTTAGGTCTAGGGGGTTGAGTGTAGCAGAGGAGGGGCAGTGAGGGTGATGATGGTGAAGCTTGGCTGGTAGCAGGGAAGTGGGATGGTGAGGTGGAAGGAGGGTGGTCAAAGCCAGGGGTTGACCCGTTTTATTTTTAGTGTAAAAACGGGTTGTATGAATTTGGGCTTAGGATTAGTGGGCTGGCTAAGGGTGGGCTTGGGGTGTTTGAGTTTGTTTTGAATTTGGAATATTGGGGTATATATAATCATGGGATCCGTTTGGTTTTGTAGAAATAATAACACAAGGACCTTAGTTGTAATTCCGCGAAACTTGAGGACTGATAATGCAAACTTCCCAAAGATATCCCAAGGACCATTCATGCCATCTTGTAATTCCATAAGTCCTTTGTTTAATACTTTTCCAATTTTAAACCTCCGGGGACTGAAATTGCCAATTTTAAAGTGGAGGGATCAAAATTGTAATTTTCTCAAACTTTTTACCCAGGGACCAATTGTGATAACTTTTGAATTCAAAAGGACCTTTGTTGAAATTTCTTACAAAACAAATGCTAGGGACTAAATTTGACAAGTTTTGAAAGTTGAGGGACTGAAACTGCCAATTTTGCAAACTTTGTTCATTTTTCATTTGTTTTTAAACATTTAGCATCTGAAACATATAAAACACAATCACTGAGATATTTTCAGTATTTTGATGCACATTTGAGTGTTTTTGGATGTTTTGGGAGTTTAAATACGACAAAAATGATGAGTGTTTGAGCACTCATCACCTTCGCATCTGTAGTGTAAGCCTTCTTTTATATTGTATGTGGGAAACTAGAAGGGGGGGTTGAATAGTTTTCCCCTCTTTTTTATTTTATAAAAACTTTGTTTCAAAATGTTGACTCGAATTTATTCAATTGTTTGTTTGAAAAACCTTCAATTAGAGTTTAGTATGAAAACAACATATAATCAATATGATCAATTATATATGAAAGCTTTTGGAAAAACTTAGTTTTATGAATGGAGTTTTGGTCGATCTTTATGTGAATACGTTTTCCTTTTAAAATCTTAAAACGTTTTGTATCAAATTATCTATCAAGTTAAACTTAATATGAAAAGTGTGAATAATAATCTATTGGACCATATCATATAATTATACACACAATCACAATATTAACTTCTATGTACAACACAATCAATCATCACAACTATATAAGTAACAACTAAGACATATAGGCAAGCATAGATGTAAAGTGATAAATGAAAGAATAAATGAAACGAGATAAGAGAAAGGAAATGCAAACCGGACACGATGATTTATAGTGGTTCGGCTACAAGGACACCTTCCTTGCCCTACTCCACTCCCCGAGTAACCTACTCGAGAGTTTTCTTCACTACTCAACAAGCTCCCTTTTGGCGGAGAAAACCGTACACAACTTTTGCTTACACCATTTAACGACACTAAGCCAAATGTCGAGTTCTAATAGTAGCTAGAACCAATCTCACAACACGACTTCGATCACTACACAACTTCTACACGACTTCACAACTTCACGACTACTTCACAACTTCTTCTATACTCCACTACTTATTCACGCACCTATTTCTTCATAACTACATGACTTCTTCACACTACTACTTCTTCCCACTACTTCTTACTCACTCATTGACTCACTACTAAGTAAGATCATCTTGATCTACTTATTACATAAACATAACTCACTAACTAGACTCTAATACATCTTTGGCTTTATGATAAGGAAGATTCTTCTCTTGCACTTTGAGTGATGAGGGATTGAATCACTTGAAACAAAGACTCATAAACTTATGATCAAAGGATTTAGAAGTGTGTTTGGAAAGGTTTGGGACTGAAAATTTTCATGCAAAAAGTGTTAAAAATACCAGGTTTGAGGTGGTATTTATAGGGAAAAATTTCTGACAGAATCTGACATGGGAGCGTGGCCGGCCCCTTTGATTGTGTGTCGGCCCCCTTAAAATTAAGGGGGCCGCCCCTTATAATTAAAGGGGCTGCCCAGACGAAAACCGCACTTTTCTTGTCTTTTTCTGGGGAAAGTTTATTTGGTGAAAAACTAACTGATTTTGGTTAAAAATTTGAATTCATATATTTATTATGAATTAAACATTTTCCTTTAATTACCAAAAGTGTTTTTCTAAATATATAATGAGTTTATTTAATTTTATAAACTTTGAATTATTTAAATAAACATCCCTTTGATCATAAAATGTATTAGACATTTGTTTGTACATACCTTAAGTGATTGTTGAAGCATACTTGAAACGTTGAGATGTCGAGGCTTGTTGACGTATGAATGCATAGATGAATTGTGATCACAAGTAACTTAAGCACTTTACGTTATATGTTGTAACTTACATCTTTGTCATCATCAAAACATGAAGACGATGTTTAGATTAAATATCGTAATACTCATGCCAACAATCTCCCCCTTTTTGATGATGACAAACTATGTAAACTATAACTCATAGTAAAATGTATAAGTTACTTGTTTACACTTCTTCACCCCCTTTTGTCGAAGCAAAAAGGTGGACTCTTAGACGAGACTTCTACTACGCTTAAACTCTTGAGATAGAATGTATAAGGCGAGCTTGCATCATCGTAACTGAAGCCTTGATCCTATCAACCTCAATGCTCCCCCTTGGTGTATGCTCAAAACTTGTTTTGGCTACCAAAGAATCGAGCGATGAAGTAATCCTTCAAAACAAAGTTAGTAGACAAGTGCACATATATATAATGATGATGATAGATATATGCATGACTATAATAGGGGAACAATATATGGACGTATTAGGTATATGCAATAAAAGTATGACACATGCAATTATTGTTTTAAAAAACAACAACCTAAATCCCAAAAAAAAATTACCATGATCAATGCTTAAGACATGACAATGATTAGAACCTAATGCAAAGATTCGACCGGCATATTTTGGTGAAAGATGCCAAAAATATATATATACTCTAAAAGAGTTAAAGAAAAATGAAGATGAGAATGATACATTCTTTAAAAAAAATGTATGAAAATGAGGAGGGATGAGCGTGAATGTAAAGGGAAGGTGATGACAAAGGGTTGACAATCATGTTTTAGATTAATATATCGTTTGACAAGGGTGGATGATAGGGTATCATGGGATTTTTAAGTGTTTGTTGGTTGACGACCGAAGGTGGATATGTGAAATGAGGTGGTGATGACTCGACAACACTTGAAGCTTGGATTTCTTCATTGTGTTCTTCACTTACTAGAAAGTGGGAATGACGCATTTCGTAATGAAATTCACTTGGATGAGGTGGTAATAACTTGACAACACTTGAAGCTTGGATATATTTTTTGTGTTCTTCACTTGCTAGAAAGTGGAAAGGAGGCATTTCATAAAGAAATTCACTTGACTTTCAGGGATTTAACTTTTGGTGGTGATGACACACTTAGTAGAATGTAGGGAATAGTGACATGGTTGAATCTTCTAGTGAAGATGGGAAATGAGGATCAAGTGGAGATGACTAGGTGGAAGCGAAAGAGTGATGTTCAAGGAAGAAATTTCTTGGGTAGGAGGTGGTGGTGATACTTTTGGTGGTGTAGACAATTGTGAGTTGATATATCCATTGATGGATGGAGTGGTGTCGTCTTCATTAGTAAGGTCAAAGAAGAGTTGTTTTGGTGGTATGATGACAAGTTTTAGTTGGAGATGGTGGTTCTTGGTGGAGGTGATAAGTGGGTGTTGATATAGTCATTGATTGATTGATGATGATGATGATGATAATGATGATGATTATATGGAGGAGGTAGAGGTTCCATGAGTTGTTGGTGTTTTGGAAGGTGCATTAGGAGCACTAGGAAATGAGCATTGAGGTGGTGGTGATAGAGTGTTGGTGTTATCTTGTGTTAAATTAATGAGGAGTGGTTTAGGAGGTATGATATTGATTCTTGGTTTCTTTGAGGGTATGGAAATGGTGGATGACTTGAGATTGGTAGTACAAAGGATGACTCGGTTTTGGGTGTGAGGTAGAAGGATATATGTGATTGAGTGTGATTTCCCTTCCCATTAAATTCATGCTTATCCGGACATAGAGTGTGACACAAATAAAGACAACCCAACATGAAAACGATACTTTTGACAATGACACGAAGGATGAAGGATAACATACAAGGAGGTTTTCCTAAAGGTGGACGGAAGGTGTTTGACATATATATAATAATAGAGTCATGACTCAAGAAGTGGACATGAATAATGAGTGACATTTTAATTTTCATTTTGCTAATTAAAAATACTTAAACATTTCGGATGAAATATTTAAGTTGTCACATCAACTTAGAGAGGTATTAGATTACAATCTAACTATCTCTTGACAAAGGAGTGGATTGTTTGGAAGGAAACAAGATGATGAATGAGGGAGTAACTATGCATGGAGACTCTAAAACTCCTAAGACAATTTTGAGACTATTATGACCTATCAGATTGAGACATTAAGGTTCTCATGCAATAAGGGTGTAAGATCTAATGGCAAGATGTATATACCTAGATGAATGAGATATATAGAGTTAAGCATGTAAAGGCATACAATCAAATTACATAGGAGCAAATAAACATCTAGAAACAACATATATGCGATATGCCATAAATCTAGGAATGAAAGCATCTAATGAGAAGCAAATTTCATAAAAGTGAGCTTAGCGTTAGGTATATTTAGGAATAGCAATTTAATTAAGTTGGAGAATGAGTATGAGACTATTACTAGTGGTGCTCAATTAAGGCTAAACACGACCATTTTTACGGGTTACACACACCCAACTTCTCACATAGAAGCAATTCAACCGTTAGGTTAAATTGAGTTTCTAGACAATAGGTTCTCCAGTAGTCATTCTCCTTTTAGAAGAAATTAAATTCCTAAATTTACCTATTGAAGAATACCAAATATGAAGTTTGCTTGGTTCACTAATGCTTGGCTTAATGTGACTCAAACGTCATGTTTTTATGAAGGTAAATCTAGATGATATATTTTATTCACGATCCCAATAGAGACGTGTTGAGTGTTTAGATAAGAGTAAACAAAAAGTTTTAATCTTTTGTTCATGATTTACCGGTTGTTTGGTTTTGATGGCATATTACTTGATTTAATAAATGTGCTAGATTTAAGAGTGCACCTTAGCATCTCTTGTGAAATGAATCTCATTAAGATTATTTATCTTAAATGAGTTTGTGATTCTTAAATGATATAAAAACTAGACATTAATATATTTTTAAACAAATATTATTTTCTATGATTTTTGCCAATGTTATATATCATATTTCAACAAGTATTTGAAAAAATAAATTTTACTTGTTTATGGATTGTAACAAGTTATTTTTCAATTCTAATAACTTATATTATTTCAAAAAGGAAAGTGTAGTGCATTATCTTGTAACACAACATTCATGCTACAAAGAAAATGAAATACATAAAATATATAGTGTGTATTATTCTTAAATATGTATTTTATCTTGAAGTAATGATTTTAAGTAGTGTGAGCAAAGTTTACATATGTTGTTAGTTTGCTCATGTTTGGTTTTTCGGATATGACACATTTATCCATTGCATTGCAATGTAAATTGTTTGAATATTTTGGATGAAACATCCAAGTCATCAATCCTACTTTATTGTATGTTTTATGCATGTGTTAAACATGTTATTCTAATATTTGGAACACAACTATTGGACAAGTAGATTCAATATGGCATTATCAACACAAGTATGAGTTATGATCCAATGCATATTCTTTTCATCTACAAAGGATGTAAATATTTTCATACCAATCTAGTGTGATTGAATATGTAGATTCAAGACTATATCTTTTGTTAAAATTTGATGTAATCTTGAAACTAAACAAATAACAATCCAATTTCTTGTCCACACTAAAAAACATGTCAATTAGATTTGATGAATATATCAACCATAATTTGAATAATGAATTGATATAATATCAAGATCTTTCTTGACCCTTACAAACACTCATTTAAAATAAATAGGCATTTTGATAGTGTGTTCCATTAATCCTAAGATTATTTATGAGTGAGGTTGGTGAATGATTGAAATTTGACTTATTACTTCATGATTTTTATATGTTTTGTTTATGTGAAAGACTCTTCATTGTTACTTATAATGAACACACTTAGATTTTGAAAATACTTTTTCTTTTATATAACTATTAATGTTTTACAATGATTCAATTTCTCTTATTAAACAACTTAAGGTAAAACAAGGAAATTTGTTGAAAATATTTAAGTGTGTTGTTAAGAATAGATTAACATGTTTGAAATATTTAGGTGACTAGATTTAACTCATTTACAAGATGTTTGAGTAACATTAAGTCATCTATACCTATATGCAATGCAAGCATAATATTGCAATCCTAACGCAAGAAATCTAGCATAAGATCTAATTAAGTATAAACCGGAAAACTAGCTATAAACTAATAAGGCACATATGCTTAGATGTACAATTAACTAAAAATAAAATAGCAACAATCATCTAATATATTCAATTAACAAAATACAATCACAAATAAGTTCACAGAGCACATAAGACACTTGTTGTCGTTTTGTGTATTATATAAATCAATGTTTACTTAGCTCGATTTTATTTGAAAATAAAATAGTTTCCTATCCATTTTAAAATTTAATTAAGATCAATATTTTTAAAGCATAAATGATTAATTTTTTAAAGATATATCGACTAGGAATGCCCGACTCGAAAGAAAAGGTAAAATACAAGTTTTACGTTAAAACGAGACTCAAATTTTTGACCTCCGTGTAGTATTTTGGCTTTCTGACTTATTTAAGTTTGTAATGGTTACTTGTAATTATTTTTAAATGAAAGTAGACTCAATTACTTTTAAAATTCCGGGTGGCACGACTTCTACGGAGTTACAGTTATTTTTATATGATTTTTCAAAGTTTCCGAAAAACTGTAGAACAGACAGGCGGACCCCTTAAATTTAAGGGGGCCGCCCAGTATTTAAGGAGGCCGCCCAGACAATTAAAGAGGCCACCGATCTGAAACTAAAAAATGCATTTTTTGTTAAAAATTATTTTCTGACTTTGTGGAAAGGTGTGTAACTTTCTGATTTTAAAAACGAACATATAACACTTGTTTTAAGCATAATCTTATCTCGAGCTAGTATAATTAGTGTATATAATATCAAAACTAATACAAGTTAATCAACAAAATACTTTTCATATTTAATCCTCCTTAATGGGTAATTTGATACATGGATCGTACTCAATTTTTAAAACCATTTGTTTTGAAAATTTAAGCGACGTGCTCTGGTACCAATTGTGGAAAACTAGAAGGGGGTTGAATAGTTTTCCCCTCTTTTTCATTTTATAAAAACTTTGTTTCAAAATATTGATTCAAATTTATTCAATTGTTTGTTTGGAAAACCTTCAATTAGAGTTTAGTATGAAAACAACCTATAATCAATATGATCAATTATATATGTAAGCTTTTGGAAAAACTTAGTTTTATGAATGGAGCTTTGGTCGATATTTATGTGAATACGTTTTCCTTTTAAAATCTTAAAACGTTTTGTATCAAATTATCTATCAAGTTAAACTTAATATGAGAAGTGTGAATAATAATCTATTTGACCATATCATATAATTATACACGCAATCATAATATTAACTTCTATGTACAACACAATCAATCATCACAACTATATAAGCAACAACTAAGACATATAGGCAAGCATAGATGTAAAGCGATAAATGCAAGAATAAATGAAAAGAGATAAGAGAAAGGAAATGAAAACCGGACACGATGATTTATAGTGGTTCGGCTACAAGGACACCTTCTTTGCCCTACTCCACTCCCCGAGTCACCTACTGATGTGTCTCGCGACTACTAGTTTTAAATTTATAACACGAATTACCAGATAAAGCTAAGAATACACGGGCAAGTATGACCCTTTCGTATGTAGTTAGTTTTGGTTGGTAAGCCGAGGTCGTTCACTAGGATTTGGGTGTTTTCAATTGTGAAGAATCTATGTAATAGTAAGCAATAAAAAGATGGTAATTGGTTGTCACGATCCAAAATACCATATAAGCAATAAGTAACACAAAAATGATGATTATGTAAATTCAATAAGATTAAAAACTACACTTGCTTGGACTAGTTTACATCCTTGATAAGCATGATTGTGATAACTCTTCTTAACATGTTAGTTATGATAATTAGTTGGTGTTCTAATAAATTGTTCTTACAAATTAGACCTTGGCCAAGATCTTAGTTTATAAAAACAAGCATTAAGTTTAACCAATCAATTCAAGATCCATCCAAGGTTCATAAGGTATGGTGAATATCTTAAACACAAGAACAAACTCTTATTACAAATCAAATACTCTTAGGAAATGGTCATTACAAAAGGTAACCCATTCATAGACAAAAAGGTTACAATTGTTTATAAACATCTAAACTTTCGTCCAACTAAAGGTTTACAAACAATCCGATTTGATGTTATAAAAGCATTCTCATTACAATCATACTTCTTGTTTCTTTGTTTAGTCAAGAATAATTATGGTGAAAAACAATCATTCATACACAAATGATTATAACTAGTTGAATAATAACAAATCTTTCGACCCTTGAAACTATTATCAATTAGTTAACATTGACTCAACAAATGTCACTATGAAACTTAAGGTACAATTGGTTCTTAGGATTGACTTGAAATTGAATTAAAACATGTTATCACAATCATAAGCAAACCATTAAATAATAAACATCATCTAAGAAAGTGCACAAAGGCACTAGCCACTCATAGTAAACATGAACATAAACTCAGAATTTTGAACATTAGAAATCATAATTAAAAGTCTTACAATGATTGGAATAAGATTAAAAATGATGTAGTAATGATGCCTCAAGTATTGGTGATGACTTCTTGATGTTTTGACCTCCAAATGATGACTTCTTGGACCTCCAAAGTTTCCTGGGATTTTATGGACGAATTTTGGGTTTGAGAGGGAGTATTGGTGGTAGGAGAGGTGTTCTCTCAAGTTGGAATAGAGAGAATTGGTAAGTTCTATTAGAAATGCATGTAAAGGTCTCTATTTATAGTAGAAATCAAGCCTTAGCCTCCAAGCATAAAACTTGGGCACTAAGTGTCATAAAATGCCAGGTTTAGGAGTTATTATGGAGACATGATCGGACTTGGGGCTTAATGGAACCTTAATTGAGCATTAAAAATGACTTGGGGAGGTCAGAATGGTCCATCCGATCGGATACGGGGCCATGCCGATCGGATGGATGAGACATTTAGCTCCAACCGAATCGGTTGGGATCCATCCGATCGGATGATCCTCCTGGACAGAAATGATAAAGACCAAAGTTGTAGATCTTTCTCTTAGCTTTCCGTGGCCGCTTGAATCACCTAAATCGGAGTTCGTATGCTCAAGTTATGACAAAAATGGTGAAGGTGTGTCGGAAACAACGAGTCTTCCAATAATTCTTCGTTTGAGCTTCTTTTCTTCATTTCTTTTCTCGTTTTCCCTCTTGTACTTTATTCTTGAGTCTTTTGAGTGACAACTTCATGACTTTTATCTTCTCAAACATACTCCAAGAGACTTTCATTTGTCGGGAATTCCTCCGTACATTCATAAATCTTCGTTTATTGATCGTTTCTTCGTCTTTTTCATCATTTTCTTGTACTTTAGCCTCCATGAACCTAAAACACGAATTATGCTCAATTAAGTACCATAAGTTCATAAAAGTGATCATAAAATCCACAATAACGCTCATAAAAACATGTTAATTTTGAGTGTTATCACCTACTCGAGAGTTTTCTTCACTACTCAACAAGCTCCTTTTTGGCGGAAAAAACCGTACACAACTTTTGCTTTCACCATTTAACGACACTAAGCTAAATGTCGAGTTCTAATAGTAGCTAGAACCAATCTCACAACACGACTTCGATCACTACACAACTTCTACACGACTTCACGACTTCTTCACAACTTCACGACTACTTCACAACTTCTTCTATACTCCACTACTTATTCACGCACCTATTTCTTCACAACTACATGACTTCTCCACACTACTACTTCTTCCCACTACTTCTTACTCACTCATTGACTCACTACTAAGTAAGATCATCTTGATCTACTTAGTACATAAACATAACTCACAACTTCACATAAACACTAACTAGACTCTAATACATCTTTGGCTTTATGATAGGGAGGATTCTTCTCTTGCACTTTGAGTGTGAGGGATTGAATCACTTGAAACAAAGACTAATAAACTTATGATCAAAGGATTTAGAAGTGTGTTTGGAAAGGTTTGGGACTGAAAATTTTCGTGCAAAAATGGTAAAAATACCAGGTTTGAGGTGGTATTTATAGGAAAAAATTTCTGACATAATCTGACATGGGAGCGTGGCCGGCCCCTTTAATTGTGTGTCGGCCCCCTTAAAATTAAGGGGGCCGCCCAGACGAAAACTGCACTTTTCTTGTCTTTTTCTGGGGAAAGTTTATTTGGTGAAAAACTAACTGATTTTGGTTAAAAATTTGAATTCATATATTTATTATGAATTAAACATTTTCCTTTAATTACCAAAAGTGTTTTTCTAAATATATAATGAGTTTATTTAATTTTATAAACTGGGTATTATTTAAATAAACATCCATTTGATCATAAAATGTATTAGACATTTGTTTGTACATACCTTAAGTGAATGTTGAAGCATACTTGAGACGTTGAGATGTCGAGGCTTGTTGACGTATGAATGCATAGATGAATTGTGATCACAAGTAACTTAATCACTTTACTTTATATGTTGTAACTTACATCTTTGTCATCATCAAAACATGAAGAGGATGTTTAGATTAAATATCGTAATATTCATGCCAACATTGCAACTTTAATAACTCAATTTTTCTTTGTTGTTTGTTTATGTGTTACGCAGAGATGGACTTGTTCAGCGTATTTAGGCTGGCAAAGCCCACACAAGTAACTGTGGGTGTGCGCCCGTTGAGGGAAGGTGAGATACCTATCTTGGAAGCCACAGCCGAGCGCACTTATGCGCAAGAGGAACTGGGCACTTATGCGCAAGAGGAACTGGCCAACGTCGCCCAACCCCTGTTGGTGGCGACTTCCGTGCAGAATGTTCCTTCTCAGGAAGTGCCAGCCCCTGAGCATGCACGCACTGAGTACTCTGAAGATGTTGGGATCTTCAAGGTCGACACTGATTCTGAGGAGGCGAGTCAGGGGGTGAAGCGCAAGGCTTCTGGTGATGGTGGTTAGGGCACCTCCAAGCGCAGGCGCCACGTCATTACTGTGGATGAGTCCACAGATGAGGAGGCGTCGCTATCTGTGGCTACGCGAGATACTGCTGAGACCTCCTCTCCCATGTAAGTAATAATGTCATGGTTCTTCTTCTCTCTCTCTCTCTCTCTTTCTTTTTTATCATTGATATAATGTCTTGACTTCTTGCTCTTTATATGTAGTGACAAAGCTGCAGGGGGTGATGCAGCGCATATGGAGCAAGTGCCACCTAAGGTGAGTCACTCGCAGGTGGAAGAGCCTCCCAAGGCTAATGAGAAGATGTCTGCTGCGGTGCTGATAGAGGAGTTGAGCGTGGCTGCTGCACGCTAGGCCACTTTGGTCGCTCAACTCAAGGCGCAGTACGCTGGTGAGGGTAGCAGCAGCGCGCAGAAGGATGAGGAAATTGCGCTGCTAAAGACACAGTTGGCGAGTGCTCAAGCTGCCTTGGAGTCAACAACGGCGCACTCCAAGAGGCTTGCAGATGAAAGGTTGTCTCTATTGGCTGACGTGAGCCATGAGCGTGCTGCCTTTGAGTAGTATAAGGCTACCTGCTTGTGTGGGTTGAAGTACCTGCAGGAGAATAAGAGCAAGAACTTTGCTCAGTTGGATAACTTCCGCAAGGCTGTAGAGGCTGCCTTGGAGACGCAGGAGGGTAAGCTGCGCAAGCTCAGTACCGAGTACGATAAGGAGTTGTACCCTCACTTGGTGTCTGCTGTTGCTGAGCGCAGGTACTTCTTGATTTCTTTTCCATCTTTTCACTTTTAATTCCCTTGATATTATTGTCTTGTAATGCGTGTGTTGTTTTATTCGTAGGTGGTTGATCAGTCATGGTCTTCGCTTGGCTGCAATGGGCACGCTAGAGTCCCAAGAAGTTGTGGATGCTTTTGGGGACGTTGTGAGGTATGCCTTAGCGCGTGGCAAGGCTAAAGCCATGGAGGAGTTGCACAATGTCAAGTTGTTGACGGTGCCTCTCGCAGAGGTGCCAGGCTACCAAGGAGATGGCTATGCGGAGCTTGTTGCTGCGATGGATTGGTGTGATTATGGAGGGGTTAACCCTGGCAAGGCATATAGCGGAGGACGCGGAGGCGCAGCCTGACTTCTTTTTAAAGCCGGATGAGTCGCAGCTTTAGGTGCCCGTGTTTGCTCATCCACGCGACGTGTTGGAAGTATCTTTGAAGGCATCCTTGGAAGCCCATGCTACAAGGGTCGCAAGGAAGAAGGGCGTAAAAGGGAAAGCTATCCTCTGCTGTGTTGGTGCAGCGCACCTTCCTAGATCTGATGGGATTCCTGTCAGCGTGCCGACAGTGTCGCAGGAGGATAGCAGCCTATTGAAAAGGCTTGAGGGGACTGGGTGTGTAGTGTCCACTGCTAGTAGTTCAGGGCAGAAACGTACTCGTAGTATTTAGGTTATTATAGATTCACCTTTTTTGTTGTATATGTTGAATCTATAACTTGTATAAACTCGTAGTTTATGAATAATAAGATTGGTTTCTGTACGCATGTTTATATCATCTTGTTTGTAC
Organism: Artemisia argyi; assembly: GCA_030686995.1. Classification (NCBI taxonomy): domain Eukaryota; kingdom Viridiplantae; phylum Streptophyta; class Magnoliopsida; order Asterales; family Asteraceae; genus Artemisia; species Artemisia argyi. The sequence continues at coordinate 19,498,153 of CM060697.1, read as the reverse complement.
TTAGATTTTTTGTCTTTTTCATGAAAGACTTTCCAAGAGTCAAATTATGACCAAACGTACTTAGCAAAAATTGTATTAAGTCCATAACTTAATAAATATATGTGAATAAAAATTCATAAGTGTTGATACGTGGGAATCGCACTAGGCTTTACCTTTCAAGGGATCTTGAGAAGCTTACAACTCCCACCAGGCAGTGTACCTGATCGTTGTAGTATAGTATAGTGACAAGTACCGGGGGATTGATCGTTCAGCTAGGAATAGTGTCGTTAGGATTGAAATTAATCTAACTAGGTCTAAAGGTGAAGGATGATTCTTTTTATGTTTTTATATTTTATGAAAAGCAAGTAAAAGTCTCAGGTATTGGGAGAATGGGCGGAATTAGTTGCTAATCAACTAACCCAAAAGCTACTACTTAAACTAATAAACAAGAAAATAAACTAAGGTTCTACAAGATAAGTGAAGCATGTCTACCCATGATATGTTACTCCTTGCTAGCTATCCAATCCTACCTATTGAATTGTAACCTTGTTTTAATTGACGGCTTGTATTCCTTAATACCATTCATGGGGTATCGCACATAACTCCCCAATTCTATGAGCTCTTATCTCCTCCTATACCATGCCCAGCACAACCATAGGGATTGTAAACAGTGGCTCATGCATTAAATACAACCAATAAAGACCTAGTGCAATCGGTTCATGTTTCCTAAGACGTTCAAGCATGTTACCATTTGGAGATCTGCCAGTTTTCTTAAGCCAAACATATAAATTCATTCAATCAAAACAAGAATCAATAGGAAACAAGAATTATAAACTAAACCAACTAGATCTATTGAAGTTGTCATGCCTTAATTGATGGAGATAGACACACACATCAACAAGAAATCAATGAGATCTAATCAATTATATACAAGTTTCACATAATCACAAGTAGACACAAGGTGAATTAGCAAATCATAACCAAAGAAGGACAATCAACAAGAATAATGAAAGACATAGTTGAGATAGAATCATCAAACCAATACATGATATTTATGGAGTGATTGAAACCCTCTAAGTTGCTGGAAAAACACCCACCTAAACCCAGGAATCGACTTTAGGGTTTAGGGCTTACAAAAAGTGAAGTTATATTTATAGGCATGTTTTCTGTCGGCACTTCTTGACGGCATCAGCCCATTACTCTTGACGCCATCAAGACCATTTTTTCACCAAATTGTAGATCTCTTCGTCCTCTTTGCGTGGGCTTTTGAATCACCTAAATCCGAGTTCGTATGCAGAAGTTATGACCAAAACAATATCAGCTACTCCGCGCGCAAGTTTTGACAAGTTCACACGTGACGGCCATGGGTGACGCCTTCATGTTCTCTCTGGGCCGTCACCACTTTTACTCTTGACGCCGTCACCAAAATGCTCTTGACGCCGTCAGGTACTGTTCTCAGCATGGAAAATTAAGTCTTTGGCGTTTTCTTCACTTTTATGCTCCAAAAACGTCCAAAATGCTTCCTTTTCCAGAATTCACTCCCAAAGGACCTAAAATCACAAAAGGAATGATTTAGGGCAATATTTGATCAAATAAATTCGAATTCAGGCTTAAATGACCCCCTAAAAATGGATCATTTTTTGCCTCATCATGTGTATGGATTAATTTGCAGCGTACTGCAAATGCCATGTTAAGGAACCAAGAGTCTTGACTCCTAATTCGTTAAACGCGCACGGTGTGCATTGTTGCGTATCTGTCCTGGGATGCGCATTGAACTTACTCCAACGTCTTGAGAATAAGGTGTTTAATGAGGATACGTGTTCCAATGTTGATGGGTTTGCAACCCTCTTACTCAACGAGTTATTTATTAGGTTTACTCATCCTTTATGCCATCGTTGGTCTTGATAAATGCATGTACGCCATGTAGGCAAAAATATAAAGTAACAATATTGAGACATAAATAAGATGTAAGCAATAAAGTTAAATGTGTCGCGGAGTTAGCTAGAAACCGCGATGTTTTATTAATTCTTGCAAGTTTTTGAAAAGAAAAAAAAATTCCCTAAACAAAACAAAATGTAAATACACAGACGTTTATTGAGCACTTACTAAAGTGCAGAGGTGTCTGTGTGTGGGCCCTAGCCTTTCCTAAAGATAGCATCTCTTGAGATTGCAAATATTCCATGTGCGTGGTAGCTCGTGGCCATCCATATCACGCAGTTTATATGCGCCTTTACCTAGTGCTTCTGTGACCTCATAGGGTCCTTCCCACTTTGGTCCAAGCTTTCCTGTATCTTCTGCATGGCTTGCATCATTGGCGCGATAAATAAAGTCTCCTGGTCTGAATGAGGTACTTCTGACTTTGGCATCATAGTACCCCTTCATCTTTGACTTAGCTCTTGCCTCACATATAGATGCACGTTCGCGCCTTTCTTCCAATAGATCCAAATCTATACGTCGCTCGTCGTCATTGGTTGTAACATTGACTTTCGCCGTACGAATAGTTGGCATTCCAATTTTGGCTGGTATGACAGCTTCTGTCCCATAGACAAGAGAGAATGGTGTGTCTCCAGTGCTGACTTTGATTGTCGTACGGTGCGCCCATAAAACATGCGACAATTCATCCACCCATCTTCCTTTGTGTTTGTCAAGGCGCGCTTTAATTCCTTCGCCTAGACTATGATTCGCTCGCTCAACCAGACCATTGGTTTGTGAGTGCTTAACTGACGCGAAGTGTTGTGTAATATTTAGCTGCGCGCATGATGAGTGTCTAAATACTCATCATTTTATACCAATCTGAGCTGCCAAAACATCCAAAAACACTCAAATATGCATCAAAATACTTAAAATATCTTAGAAGTGTGTTTTATATGTTTCAAATGCAAAATATGCAAAAACAGATGAAAAGCGTACAAAGTTTGCATAATTGGCAGTTTCAGTCCCTCAAGTTTCAAAAATTGTCAAAACTAGTCGCTGGTTATTCTAAAAACTTGAAAAAGTAACCAAATGTCCTTTTTAATCATAAAGTTACATATTTAGTCCTTTGGTGCAAAGTTTCACAAAATTACAAGTTTAGTCCCTATACTTTGCAAATTGACATAAATGGTCCCTGGGATGTTAAAAACTTTGAGAAAATCAATTTTAGTCCTTGTATGATTAATCTTTTGCAGGAATGGTCCTTGGTGTGAAGTTTGGAGAAATTGCATAATTGGTCCCTGAAGTTTGGTGAATTGACAGAAATAGTCCCCGGGTATTTAAAAAAATGAAAAACATCAAAAATACCTTTGTACTATTCATCCTTGTCAAATTTGGTCCCTGTGAGAACTTTGTAAACTTACAAAACCAGGCCCTCAACTTTGCACAAATTACAAATTTGGTCCTTATGTTACTAAAACCAAACTGACCATATTAAAAATAATCCAACACACCCTTTATTTAAATTACCCAAGCCCAACCCTTTTTAATTACCCAAACCCACTACCCAGCCCAAACCACCCTTAATATTATTACCAGGTTTGACCTGGTCAAACCCCGCCTAAACCACCACCACTATTCCTCCTCCCTCACAGACCACCAATACCACCTCCACACCCACGGTTTCACTTCCACCTCACATCCTACTCACCCTACTCACTCTCCTCCACCTCCATAACCTTCCAAACCCTTGAAAAACTTCTCCACACAATCTACAGTGCCCCAACTGACACCATGACTTTTTGGCGCGAAAAAATAGGTTTGAACGGCTTGGATTATTTTGACCACATCAAGGGCTAAGGATTGATGGGAAAGTCTCACAAGACTGCAAGAAGCTCAAAATATCTTCTATATATGGAAAAGGAAGCAGAAGTGAAGGATTATTAGATTAGGTAGATTTAGCTTAATATCGTATTTGTAATTTTCAGATTCTTAGTGTAATTCAAAGTTTCAAAAGTGTAATTCTAGTGAATTAAGTGTATTTCAAACTTGTTTTAATGATACATTCCAGTTAATCTCCAAGATTTTAGTTTATGCAATTTTTCTTAATTTCAAAATCACAAAAAGTTCAAAGGTTGTTGTTAATTGTTGTTAAGGCAATTCAAAAGCTTATATAAGCTCTGACAAAGCTTGGATAAGTTTTAGAAAATGTCTGTTTAGTCATAAATAAAAAATTACCAAAAATAATTAATTAAATAGAGAAAAATAAAAAATTCAGTCAGAGAAGAAGATTGAGCTTGAAGCATGGTTCTCAGTGGATTGCCAGGGTATTAGTTGCTTTATGGAAAGCTATAGGGTGATTCATGGTCCTTGGTTACTTGGTTTCAGTTTGGTCACTCATTTGTAAGCTCTTGATCAATTTTTCTCATTTACTGTATAAGTTGTTTAACTTGGTTTGAAACTGTTCTTTTATGCTTCTTTGGTGATACTTAATCATAACCTTGCATAATATTGCTTAGTTGATTGTTGAAATTAGTTGTTAATTAAAATCTTGATTTCACAGTTGAAATTGCAATTTGGTGATCAGTGTGATATATGCATGTGCTTGTGTTTATTCATGCTCAGTTGGTCTTATGCTATGCTAATACATGGTCTGGAATCAATTTTAAGGCTTGAATAAGTTATTTGGTTCAAAAATCTTAGTTTAACATTTCATTAGGGGTGTTTGGCACAGGGGAGTACCCTGTGCATTTGTGGTATTTAGTGGTTAAGTTTTGTGTTGACATTCCATATTAGGTCTTAATAGTCTATCTACAACATAAAATCAGTTGCTTATTTGAACTAAAAGTCAAATTCACCACTACTCTTACCTATCTGTTAACTGTATGGGCAGTTGGCTCATAAACTCACACCATTAGCTTATATCTTAAAGCTTTAGCTTAGTTTAGGTCTCTTATAGTCTAATATAACTTATTAAATCAGTAGTGAGTATTAGAAATCCAAATTAGTCAAACTAGCTAAGTTTATTCAAAAGTCAAAATCTCCATTCTCAGAAAATACCAAAAGTAGTAGGATTTGTTTAGAATTTAGTAGAAGGATTTAGGCTTTGAGCTTTTGTGGACTTGTTGTCTACCAGCTCTATTTTAAGATCCCACATAGCTTATATTTTTAGCATTTTCCCTTGGGCCCCACAAGCTTGGAAACACAACTGCAGGGAGAACATCTCCCATGTGCAGCAGTTATCACACCCACACCACCACCTTTGGTGGTGATTTGTGGCCACCTCAGTGGGCCCCACTTGTCCAACCTTGTACCTTTGAACCCCCCTCCTAGTAGGCTTTCAGATTTGACCTTTTATTTGACCTAGTACCCAGTGGACCCCACCTGAATTCAGCCTTGATCTTAGTCCCATTTTCTGTCTCAGTCCACAATAAGCAAGTGCTTATTGTGGCTTATTGGCTTATTCAGTGTACCATATGTGTTTTTTCTAGCTTATACTTGTTTAATTAACTTATCTAAACTAGATTTTACCATAGTGGGTCCCACATAAGCTCAGTTGAGCTTATTTGCTTGTTTGGTCAACAAAGGTCAACTATGGTGGTATTAAGCCCCCACAATGCTTATTATTAGCTTATAAAAAAGTTGTTTTTATTAAAGTTGTCTATTTTTAGATATAAATTATTTTTGTAAAAGAAAAATCAAGAAAAACCAATATAAAAATAAGTGATAGTTTCTATTTAATTTAATTTAATTTTAATTTTCAATTTTAGATTTTTATTAAGTAATTTGTATTTTTATATTTTTATTAGATTCCTTTTATATTAAAGTATTTTTAATAATTTTCTCAGATTTTTAATTTGTAATTTAGTAATTATTAGAATTAAAAATAGTTTTATTAATAATTAATCAATAATTAAGTTATAAATAGCATAATTAGTTTTTATAAAGCAAAACCTAGTTTTTATATTTTTTCTAGCTTTTATATGTTGTAAAACATTTTTAGAAATTTTCTCGTAATTTTTACTGTTCATTTACTAGTTTTTATAAATTAAATAGTTTAATTGGTAATTAATTAATAAATAGAATAATAATTAGTAAACTAGTTTAAAAATATATAAAATAAAATTTTTATAATTTTTTTAGGATTCCTGCGATGATTAATTAGATTTATAAAAATCTTCTTAATTATCTAAGTCTTTTTAGTATTTATAATAAATTAAATCATATAAATAGTTAAATAATAATTAAATAGTTATTAATTAATAATAATTAGAATAATAGTATGAAAAATATAATTTTATTTTTAAAATAAGTTTTATAATATTTTAGACTTTTACAAATTTTAATTTTATATTTCTAAGACTTATTTTACATTTTATTAATTATTAGTGTATTATTAGATAATTATAAAGAGTTATTAAATAAATAATAATTAATTAAATAATTAGTAATTATAAAATAAATATTTTAAGTTTATTTAATTTGCATTTAAGCCCCTAAGGCATATAAATTAATACTTTAGTTAAATTCGTTTCTGTTTCGTACGTTTACGTAGAATTAAATTAAACATACGCGTTTTTAGTTATTAAACGTTTTTAGATATCCAGCTTTCACGTAATCGTTTTAAATAGTTTATTTAAGTTATAAAACCCTAGTGTAATCACACACACACACACACACACTTATACCCTTTCCTGTTCATTTTCACTCGATCACAGATTCGTTTTTAATAAAACATCGCACACCTCGTTGGGACATTTCGACCCGGGGAAACACTGTATTACCCGGAAGCATTTGCCTTAGATGTTTGACTTGGTTGACCATCACCTGGTAAACTTAGTTGACTGTTTGAGGCGAATCAAAATTTGGCGCCGCTGCCGGGGAGGTTGTGCGCTTATTCTAAACGATTTTGCGTCTTAGTGAACCTAAATACACGCTCATTGTATATTTATCCACCTTTGTTCATATTATCTTATTATCATAAACAAAACAGTTTCCGAAAACATTTTAAAATTAGTTTTCAACGAACACAAAAACACAAAAATATTTTCCTTATTATTATTACTACAAAAATTTTCAAAAATACCAAAAATATTCACCTTTACACTCCTACCTATTTGATTCTTCATTTCTCACCCCCTAACCCTTTGATTCTTTCTATGTCTTATTCTCACCTTCTTGTCTGTCAATGGTGTGGTAGTTCTTATAATGGTGGTAATTGCCCCAGTTGTGGCATGGTAGAGTCAGGAAACGGGTCTGTCTATAACCAGAATCCCTATTCCTACCCTGACATGACTGATTCATTCCACCAGCTTCCACACCATGAGACTCAACAGTTTTACAATTGTGAGTACTGTGGTGGTTCACACTACAGTTCTGATTGTCAATCAGGAAGCACGCTTGTCTATGAGCAGGTTCCTGATAACAATTATAACTCAAGCACATACGACTCACAGCCACATCAGTTCAACTGTTGTGAGTACTGTGGAGGTCCACACTTTAGCTCTGATTGTCAAACAAGGAATCAATTTCCTTGTAACAATTACGACTATTCGTTTCAAGACCCACCTCCACAGTGCCAAATGATCCAAGCAACTCCTCATGAAACTTAGCAAGACTTTTGTTTAAAGGCTCTTGAGATATTAAAAGAACTTAAGGAGGAGTTAGCTACTATATCGTTTCAGAAATCTCGTGAGACATCTATTGAGTTACATACAAGAAAACGAGATGTTATGAACGGAATGGAGGAATTAATGGTCAAAGAGCATGCAGCTAAAATACATGCCGCATTTTGCAATGCTGCTCTTCTTGATGACGATGATGACAGTGATGATGATAACGTTGTTATTATTCAAAAAGATTCATCGAGTTCATCTGTTGCAATTCCTTCCATGGAAAATCAGGGAGAAAAGAGTATGGGAGAATTACTAGCAGCAGAACAAATGGAAATTATAAAATCCATGTATGTTAGTCCTTCTCATCTCCCTCAGTCTACTGATATCATACCCGAGGTTCCCACTCACTCTCTGAGCATGGGGGACGAGCATCTTGACACAATTCCTGCAAAGGAATCTGACAAATTCATAAAGTCTAGTGTTGAGAACCTTGTCTCAATCCCAAGTGAGTCACAGGGAATTTTTGATCATATGTGTGATATCCCTTCTCCTCTTGATTTTTCAAAAGATCATGTAGATACTCTCTCCGATTCTAACGATGATTGTACATCTTATGGAGAAATTGAGTATGTTGAGGCATCACTTCCCGAGTCTAATGTTGACTATCTTCTTGAAGAGTTCGCTGATGAACTCTCTCATATGGATCCCATCCCACCAAGGGAGGAAAATGAAGTCTTTGACTTTGAAGAGGATTTGAGAGAGTTAGAATTCTTACCTACTCATGATCATTCAATTGAACTCACTCAGATCAATCCACTTCCTCCGGAAAGTGAAATGATTTGGACGAATTCGAGGCTTTTATGACTGAAGATAGTTCAATTTCATATGAAGTTGATGATAACTATCTTGATCCTGAGGGTGACATTCTTTTTCTAGAAAGTTTGTTAAACGAAGATCCATTTCCCCCTCTTCCACCCAAACAACTTCATAATGAGGAAATCAAATCAGTTGAGGAAACTGATAAATTTCCTGAGATCAAGCTTAAGGACTTGCCTCCTCCACTTGAATATGAATTTCTTGAGGAGGAAGTTCTTATCTTAATTGCTATTCAGATCTCCCTACTTTCCTTCACCTACCAGGTGATTTCTCCTGTTCTTCATTCCTTCGAGAATGAAGACACTATCTTTGACCCCGACATTCTTATTTATAAATTTTGAGCCAGGGTCATTATATCTCATCGGTGTGGAACTTTCACGTGCTTCAATGTTTATCCAAACCTCTTGAATGAAAGTCCGATTGAGATTGTTCCTTCCACATCATGCTTCCCCATGGACCAATGAATTCGGGGTTGAGTCAAGCTAGCGACTCGGTAATCAAAAACAGTAGCATGTACTTAGGGTTTTCACCCTAAGTGTGGGGGCGTTGCCCCTGCTGTTGTTACTATGTATATATTGTTAAAAAAAATGTGTGTACTGATGAGTGCTCAAACACTCATCATTTTTATCGTATCTGAACTGCCAAAACATCCAAAAACACCCAAAAACGCATCAAAATACACAAATTATCCCAAAAGTGTGTTTTATATGTCTTAGATGCAAAATGTTTAAAAACAAATGAAAAACGAACAAAGTTTGCACAATTGGCAGTTTCAGTCCCTCAAGTTTCAAAATTTGACAAAACTAGTCCCTGAAGGTTTTAAATGAAAGAAAAGTCAACCCAAAGTTTTTTAAAAGTCAAAAACTATCAAATTTAGACTTTGGGTGAAAAGTTTGAGAAAATTATATGTTTGGTCCCTAAAAAATCCAAATTGGCATAAAAGGTCCCTAGAGTTTCAGAAAATGACAGATTTGGTCCCTGGTGGATTATTTTGGATGGAAAAGTCAACATTGGTCCATGGAATTCATAAATTGCCACTTTCAGTCCCTGGGTAAAAGATTTGGAGAAATTACACATTTGATCCCTAAGGTTTCAATTTTGGCAAAAATAGTCCCTGGAAATTTCATTTTGGGAAATTAACAAATATTGGTACTTGGGAATATGAGACTTGGCGATTTTGGTCCTTGTGAATACTTGGGAAAAATACCACAGCCCACCCTCAACTTTAAGCCATTTACAAATTTAGTCCTTGTGGTTTTTATACTTACACTAAATAAACAAACAAACCTAAACCACTCTTTACCCCAACAACACAACCTGATCCAACTAAACCCACCAGGCCCATAACCCTTCCAAGCCCAAACCAAAAATAAACACAAACCGTTTAATACTTTCCCCCCTAGGTCAAAAATTAGTCAAACCCCAAAACCACTCATCCCCCTTATCCCTCCAAAAACCACCCACCTTATCCCTGCCCTAGCCTGCTACTTCTCTGCCATAAGCCAACAACATCATTACCTCAACCCTGCCATACTCCACCTCTACCCACCCCTACACTACTTTCCACCACAAAAATCCAAAACCCACCCCTGCCAAAGGTAAACTGCCAAATTGCTAATCTCCAATTTTCCCGCCATAATGCCTTTAAGGGCTGAGATGATATCAAAATCAATCCAATGGATGGGTTTTAATCAGAGGCAAAAGTACAATCAAAAGAGGACAAAATGGAGCCAAGAGGAACCCTAGTTTTTGAGTATATATAGAAAATGTTGTAGCCATTGTTTGGCAGTAGTTAATTAGCTTTTCAGTAGGGATTTTAGGGTATAATTAGTTTTAGGTTAATCTTTAAAGCATTGTTAGTTCTTAAAATTCTCAGTTTGTACTCTTTACTTTAATTAATAAAAGTTTCAGTTCAAGTATTTCTCTCAAGTTCTCCAGGTTCTAAATTGCTTTTTGTACTTAGTTCATGGCTCTGCAGTCCCTAATTCAAGGTATTGCCACTTAACTTATTTGTGTTTTGCTTATTTAGATTGCTTAAGTGTGTTTAGAATTTGCTTTTTAAATGTTTTTGGGATTATTGTAGCTTCTGTGTTCTAGATGTGCCTAGAAATTAGTCATATCTAGTTTAAATCTTCAATTTCAGTGTGTTAAGGGGTGTTTGGATTGAAGTCTCTAACTGGGTATAAGTGAGTATTGTTGGTAACTTAGGTTTGTGCAAGTATATTTAGGTTTTAGGAGTCCAATTTAGGCATAAAATTTGAAGTAATTCAGTTAGAAAGTAAAAAGCTATTGTACAATTTTAAACTGATTAACTGTTAGGGTATTATAGTTCCAAATCTTAGTTATAGGTATAAAAGCTTGTAATGTAGTTAGCTTAGATTCATTTTAAGTTAGGATAACTCATTTAGACGGCTAGGTTTATTTGTGTTTCAGTTTGATCAACAATTTTCAGAACATCAAAAAGTTAAATTTTCAAGTGACTGAGAAAATGGATAGATTTCAATTGAGCATGTAGGGCTGAATATTGGTTGGAATTACATAAAATTTCATGTTTTGAAAACTTGGGTAGCTTGTTTATCAAAATCAAAAAGAAAATTGCAATTTGAGAACCATTTAGACCTTTGAATCTGTGTCCAAAAGGGGTCAGTTGACCCATCTGTTGCCCTGCACCCAGGTTTTGTTCCATTTTCAAAACAGTCCCTAGTCTTTAATTTTGGACGTAGGGGTGTAAGCTTTGTTGCTTTAAGAACTCACCCAGGTTGCTTAATTATTTCAAAAAGAATTTTTGGGTTTGGAAAAGAATTGCTCAATGAGAAATGGTTGGGAAGCTGATGGTTTGATAATGAACTCCCCCGCATCTCAAAGTTTTTGGCAGATTTAGAACACCCTTAGATCGTTCCTTAATAAGTGTTAAGCTTTGATTATTGTTTCTTTAGGAAGCCCCCTAGATAGAGCTTAAGTTTATACTTTTAGTTTACCATAGATTGCTTGCTAGGTCGTGTAAATTTACCCCCAAACTTGCCTAATTTCCCTGGTCTGCTGAATGCAATAAACAGACCCTCAGTTGAGCTTGTTTGATTTCTGGAATCCATTGATCTTGTTTGTTGTTTGAGATCTTGTTGTAGTTAGTGTTGTTATAATTGCTTGCTGTTTTCTCTTGTTGATTAGTTTGTATGAGCTTTTGAGAGCCTCTTTGCTTATTAAGATTATTTGTGTCTTATTACTGCTAATGCTTGTGTTATTCTTATTTATGTTTGCTGTTCTTGCTTGTCATTCTTGTTGTTGTTCTTAAATCTTGTTCTTGTTATTGTTGTTTGTTCCTATTGTTGTTGTGTTTTGCTTATTTGCATATTTGTTCCTGCTTATTTGTTTAAAAGTTTTTTTTTAGCCCACTTTGGCAACTTGTCTGCCATGTACTAATCAGTCCCCCATAAGCTCACTTCCCTATGCTTGCATCATGTTCAATATTGAGCTCCATACTTAGCTGTTGGCTTTTTTGAAAAGCCCTCTGTCCAGGCTGTAAGCTCATGTGCTCAAATTCCATTTCCAAGCTTATTGGGTAAGCTTAATTAGGCCTGCAACTTGTCCCTTGGGACTGTTTGGCTTTCAGTGGGTTTAGACTGCTTATTTGAGCTTATAAGCTCTCTCACAGAGCTTTTTCTCTTTTCTTTGGCTTATGTTGAGTTTGTTGACTTGCTTGTAGCTTATTTAATCTTTGGTGTTCAGCTTATAGTTTGGTAGTAGCTTATTCAAGTTTTAAATTTAATTTCAAGCCTTTAGTGGTTACTGTGGTTGAAATAAGCTGTTACAGAGCTTATTTGATTGTGTTAGAAAATTTGTTTTTACAAAAAGTTCTTAAGTTTAGGTATATAATTAGTTTGTAAAAAGAAAATCAAAAATAAAAATATTTGCAAAAAAAGGTCCACTGCTGGGGTTCGAACCTGGGTTACACAGCTCACACACCACACACTTACCAAATGCCCTTGGGTCTTTTATCAGTAAGGATTTGCACAAAATAATACTAGACCCTTGATTGTTTGTGTGGCTAAAATAAGCCTTTCAGCTTAATTTCTGCTTATTGTGTGCTATTTGTGTACTGTACCTAGTTCTTTTTATATTTTCCTTAGAATCTTATTAACTTGTAATATTTATATAAAAAGTTTCATAATTTTATAAATTAGTTTAATACTTATAATAATTAAAATAGTTTAAATTAGGTTTTAATAAATAATAAGTAGTTAATTGTAAAAATAGCTTATTTATAAGTACTTAGGAATTTTTATATATTTTTTTAAAGTTTCTGTCAACCTAATGTATTTGTAGAAAAAGTTTTATAATTTTAACTATTAGTTTAGTATTTATTAAAATTAAATTAGTTTAAATAGTTTAATTAAGTTTAAATAGTTTTTAATTAATAAATAATTAAATAAAAAGTCAAAAAAATATTTTCTTTTTCTATTAATTTTCTTTTATCATTAGGTTCGTAAAAATATAATTTTTACATTCGTAGGGTTAACGTAGCTTGAATTTCACTTTTTATTTTGCGCACTTGCGTTTATTTTAAGTTTAACTCGCGTTTTATTTAAATAACTTTCACGTGTTTAAATTTAGGTTACGTTATCAAAAGTAGTTTGTTAAATTAAGAAAAACCAAAAACATAAATAAAGTGATAGCTTCTATTTAAGCCATTTGGCTTATTTTTTCTGCTTACGTATAAGCAATTTCTGATTTTAAGTTTTTTTTTTAGATTACGTTTAGGTTAACTAGGTTTCACGTAATTGTTAATATAGTGTGTTTAAATCGTTCTCATTCGTATTTCCTTTGTGTATCATTCAAACTCACTTAAAACCCTTTCCTGTCCAAATTCACCCGATCACAAACCCGTTTTTATAACCATCACACCTCGTCGGGACATAACGACCCGGGGAAACCTTATACTTCCGCGGAGATTGATTCTAAGCTGTTTGACTATTATAGTTGACCATTCACAAGTGGTTGACCAATAATTATCTGACGGTTCAGACCAATCATGTACATAAATTTAAATAAAGGCTATAGAGTATTTTCTTCTTACGTTCTAAGTGTTGGTTTAACACCCGATGCTTTGAATATTGAGGACAATATTCAGTTCTAAGTGTGGGGGGAGATTCGTTATTCTAACGAATTTAAACACATGTTCCATCAAGAACCCCCATTTTAGCCAAAATTTTAAAATTTTTTCTCACTTAGAACGCAATAAATGGTTATCAGTCCGCCATGTCTAACCCACATAAGGATTGGCTAATCCAGGAGCAAACGGTTCTTGGTAAAGATATCTCAAACCCGTTGATGGCTTGCAATTTGCCCAAAATTGTATGGTACCTCAACTCGCCATATCCTAAAAAGCGAATGAGTTGACTAGCCCGCAAGATTATGGCTTGTGGTAAAGGCAATGGAAAAACCATAATTGGTAATCAGCTCACCAAGATGTTGACTATTCCATCAAGAGTTGGCTAGTCCAGAAGCAAACGGCTTTTGGTAAAGACAAATCAAATCCGTTGACAGCTGGTGATTTGCTCAAAATCACACGATTATCAGGTGTAGCACAGTTCTTACATCTGGCTACTCCAGAAGTGATGGCTTTTGGTAAAGAGTTTTTCAAATCCATTAAGTTTTTCTCAAAAGATTGCTAGGGACTAGCAATAGTTTAGTGTGGGGGATTGATGAGTGTCTAAATACTCATCATTTTATACCAATCTGAGCTGCCAAAACATCCAAAAATATAAGCAATAGTTTAGTAGTAGGATTTGTTTAGAATTTAGTAGAAGGATTTAGGCTTTGAGCTTTTGTGGACTTGTTGTCTACCAGCTCTATTTTAAGATTCCACATAGCTTATATTTTTAGCATTTTTCCCTTGGGCCCCACAAGCTTGGAAACACAACTGCAGGGAGAACATCTCCCCCTGTGCAGCAGTTATCACACCCACGCCACCACCTTTGGTGGTAATTTGTGGCCACCTCAGTGGGCCCCACTTGTCCAACCTTGTACCTTTGAACCCCCCTCCTAGTAGGCTTTCAGATTTGACCTTTTATTTGACCTAGTACCCAGTGGACCCCACCTGAATTCAACCTTGATCTTTGTCCAATTTTCTGTCTCAGTCCACAATAAGCAAGTGCTTATTGTGGCTTATTGGCTTATTCAGTGTACCATATGTGTTTTTTCTAGCTTATACTTGTTTAATTAACTTATCTAAACTAGATTTTACCAATCTGAGTTGCTTGTTTGAACTAAAAGTCAAATTCACCACTACTCTTACCTATCTGTTAATTGTATGGGCAGTTGGCTCATAAACTCACACCATTAGCTTATATCTTAAAGCTTTAGCTTAGTTTAGGTCTCTTATAGTCTAATATAACTTATTAAATCAGTAGTGAGTATTAGAAATCCAAATTAGTCAAACTAGCTAAGTTTATTCAAAAGTCAAAATCTCCATTCTCAGAAAATACCAAAAGTAGTAGGATTTGTTTAGAATTTAGTAGAAGGATTTAGGCTTTGAGCTTTTGTGGACTTGTTGTCTACCAGCTCTATTTTAAGATCCCACATAGCTTATATTTTTAGCATTTTCCCTTGGGCCCCACAAGCTTGGAAACACAACTGCAGGGAGAACATCTCCCCTGTGCAGCAGTTATCACACCCACACCACCACCTTTGGTGGTGATTTGTGGCCACCTCAGTGGGCCCCACTTGTCCAACCTTGTACCTTTGAACCCCCCTCCTAGTAGGCTTTCAGATTTGACCTTTTATTTGACCTAGTACCCAGTGGACCCCACCTGAATTCAGCCTTGATCTTAGTCCCATTTTCTGTCTCAGTCCACAATAAGCAAGTGCTTATTGTGGCTTATTGGCTTATTCAGTGTACCATATGTGTTTTTTCTAGCTTATACTTGTTTAATTAACTTATCTAAACTAGATTTTACCATAGTGGGTCCCACATAAGCTCAGTTGAGCTTATTTGCTTGTTTGGTCAACAAAGGTCAACTGTGGTGGTATTAAGCCCCCACAGTGCTTATTATTAGCTTATAAAAAAGTTGTTTTTATTAAAGTTGTCTATTTTTAGATATAAATTAGTTTTGTAAAAGAAAAATCAAGAAAAACCAATATAAAAATAAGTGATAGTTTCTATTTATTTTAATTTAATTTTAATTTTCAATTTTAGATTTTTATTAAGTAATTTGTATTTTTATATTTTTATTAGATTCCTTTTATATTAAAGTATTTTTAATAATTTTCTCAGATTTTTAATTTTTAATTTAGTAATTATTAGAATTAAAAATAGTTTTATTAATAATTAATCAATAATTAAGTTATAAATAGCATAATTAGTTTTTATAAAGCAACACCTAGTTTTTATATTTTTTATAGCTTTTATATGTTGTAAAACATTTTTAGAAATTTTCTTGTATTTTTTACTGTTCATTTACTAGTTTTTATAAATTAAATAGTTTAATTGGTAATTAATTAATAAATAGAATAATAATTAGTAAACTAGTTTAAAAATATATAAAATAAAGTTTTTATAATTTTTTTAGGATTCCTGTGATGGTTAATTAGATTTATAAAAATCTTCTTAATTATCTAAGTCTTTTTAGTATTTATAATAATTTAAATCATATAAATAGTTAAATAATAATTAAATAGTTATTAATTAATAATAATTAGAATAATAGTATGAAAAATATAATTTTATTTTTAAAATAAGTTTTATAATATTTTAGACTTTTACAAATTTTAATTTTATATTTCTAAGACTTATTTTACATTTTATTAATTATTAGTGTATTATTAGATAATTATAAAGAGTTATTAAATAAATAATAATTAATTAAATAATTAGTAATTATAAAATAAATATTTTAAGTTTATTTAATTTGAATTTAAGCCCCTAAGGCATATAAATTAATACTTTAGTTAAATTCGATTTTGTTTCGTACGTTTACGTAGAATTAAATTAAACGTACGCATTTTTAGTTATTAAACGTTTTTAGATATCCAGCTTTCACGTAATTGTTTTAAATAGTTTATTTAAGTTATAAAACCCTAGTGTAATCACACACACACACACTTATACCCTTTCCTGTTCATTTTCACTCGATCACAGATTCGTTTTTAATAAAACATCGCACACCTCGTTGGGACATTACGACCCGGGGAAACACTGTATTACCCGGAAGCATTTGCGCGCACCAGTCTTTGAACGGGTTATCACATAATTGTTTTCCGTTGTCCGAAATAATTTCTCCAGGTAGTCCAAAGCGACATACAATGTTGTCCCAAACAAAGTATTTGACCTGGTTACCTGTGATAGTAGCTACTGCTTTCGCCTCAATCCACTTAGTGAAGTAATCTATGGCCACTATAAGGAATTTTAGTCCCCCTGCTACAACAGGAAAAGGGCCTGCAATATCAATGCCCCATTTATAGAATGGCCATGGTGAGGTGATTGGTGTCAGCTCTTGTTGTGGTCGGCGCGGGATGGGTCTGTGGACCTGGCAGTCGCTACATTTCTTTATCATGTCTCGCGCATCACAATGCATAGTAGGCCAATAGTATCCTGACCGCAAGGCTCATGCCACAACGGACCGTGGTCCTGAGTGCATACTGCATGAACCAGCGTGGATCTCTCGGAGTACGTAATCTTCCTAAAGAGGTCCAACGCACCGAAGCCATGGTTGTAGAAATGAACGCCGATATAGGATACCATCTCGAAGTTTGAACCTCTGCGCTGTGCGCTGTATTCATCGAGCGTCCTTCTGTTCCTGAGGTAATATCCCCTTGCTTATGAATTCAATGATAGGGGTCATCCACGTAGGATCCTGCTCTTCTATCACCGTGGATATCTCCATCTCTGAGATGGATTTGTTCTTCAAGGTCTCCACCAATACTTGTTTTGACAGGTGCGCAGAGCTTGTAGATGCGATCTTACTCAGTGCATCTGCTTTTCTGTTTTCCCCTCTAGGAACTTATTTGATGGTGAACCTGTCAAAGTTCTGGATTAGAGATTTGGTCTTGTCGAGGTATTGGATCATGTTATCCTCTTTAGCCACGTATTCACCCAACACATGATTTGCTATTAATTGGGAATCAACATTTGCTTCTAGATTGCGTACACCCATTTGAGTTGTAATGCGTAATCCAGCGATTAGGGCTTCATATTCGGCCTCATTGTTTGTAGTTGTGAATTCAAAACGCAGTGCGTACGTGAATTCCATTCCCTCTGGGCTGGTGAGGATGAGGCCTACGCCTGACCCATCCACGCACAAAGATCCGTCCGTGAATAGAACCCATGGTTCTTGTGGCGCTACCTCGCTTTTTGAAGGTGGAGTATCGGTATCTGGTTTCTCAATGATGAAGTCGGCTAATATTTGCCACTTAATCGCAGTGCATGGTCTATAAGAGATGTTATGCTCACTTAGTAACACACTCCATTTTTGTAGCCACCCCGATGCATCGGGTTTAGAGATAACTTGCTTGATAGGTTGATCCGTAATCACTACTATTGGATGTGCTTGAAAGTATCTGCACAATCTTTTGGCTGCGAATACTAAAGCTAGGACCAACTTCTCCATTGCGGTATAGTTAGTCTCTGTCTTTTTGAGTGCTTTGCTTACAAAGTATACTGGTGTTTGTATGGAGTTCCTATCTGTCAATAGCACCGCGCTGACTGCTCCATGAGTTGCAGACAAATACATGATCAATTCTTCCCCTGGTCGGGGTGCGACTAGTGTGGGAAGCACTGCTATATGTTGCTTAAGCTGTTGAAAAGCTTCTCCCGTCTCTGCAGTCTAACGAAAGTCTCCCTTTTTTGTACACTTCGTGAGTGTTTTAAAAAGAGGGAGTGACTTATCCGCTGATTTGGACAAGAATCGATTTAGCCCAGCTAATTTTCCATTCAATGACTGGACTTCTTTCAATGTACGTGGTGAAGGGAGTTGGACGACAACCTATGTTTTTTCTGGGCAGGGTTTAATACCATCAGGCTCTATCAAATATCTGAGAAACATGCCTTATGTAGCGCCAAAAGTACACTTCTTGGGATTTAACTTCATATTGATCCTTCCTAGTGTTTTGAATGTTTCTTCGATGTCGCGCACCAACTCTTCTTCGGTATGACTCTTTATGACAAGGTTATCAACATAAACCTCCAGGTTTCAGCCTACTTGCTTCTCAAATGCATTGTCTACTAACCGCTGGTAAGTGGCTCCCGCATTCTTTAGGCCAAAGGGCATCTTTGTGTAGCAGTAGACCCCTTGACTTGTGTGGAAGGCTGTTTTTTCCTCGTCTTCCTTGGCCATCTGAATTTGGTGGTACCCTTTGTATGTGTCTAGGAAGCATTTAAAGGGATATCCGCACAAAGATTTTATCTTCCAATCTATCTCTGGTAGTGGGTAGCAGTCTTGTGGACATGCTTTGTTGAGATCAGTGAAATCCACGCACATCCTCCAGCTACCATCACTCTTTTTTACCATTAATGGATTAGAGATCCAGTCATGGTAGTAGACCTCTAGCATGATGCGTACGTCTACCAATTTGTGTACTTCCTCTAGAATGGCTTTTGCGCGTTCTGGAGCTTGGCCGCGCTTTTTCTGTCTTATTGGAGGGTATCCTTGTCGGATTTCCAGCTTGTGCTCTGTAATCAATCGCGGTACGCCAGTCATGTGCTTTGGTTCCCATGCAAAGATGTTTAGATTTCTTTGCAAGAGTGCGCACATAGCCACTCTGCCTTTGCCAGACAGCGATCCTCCAATTGATATCTCCTGATCCAGATAGTTAGGGTGGATTGCGACCTTCAGGTTTGCCACTTTAGCTGTGAGCTCCTCTAGAGTGCGTGGGGTCTCACTTGTCACTGTGTTGCATTCTTTAGGTGACACAGTGGTATTGTAGAGGGTGACAATGCCTCCTTCTAATGGGAATTTGAGCATCCCATGTGCTGTGGACGGTACCGCGCGCATGGCTGATATTCCTGGTCTTCCAATAATGCCATTGTATGGCGAAGGAGACCTGATTACCATAAAGCTCATCCAGGCTGCCGTAGAGTGTTGTTCATTACCAACGACTACAAGTAATCAAAATTACCCCATGGGCCATATCTTCTCTCCTATGAAGCCAGTCAGTGACGTAGTGGCCGGAATTAGCCGACTTCGCATATCAGGTCGCAACCTTTTGAATCAATGTTCATACATGATATCTGCTGATGCTCCCCCATCAACATACATGCGGTGGATATCGTGACCCCCCGTATGTATCTCAATGGTGAGCGGTTCCACTACTGCGTTGTCCGCAGTCAGAGTGGGGAAAGAGATTTCGCTCCCACAGGAAAACTTTTGGCTGACTTTTTGCCTCGTCTTTCGCTGCCATGATTGTATCATGTAGATGGTGTCAGCCTTGTCTTTAGGTGTCTCTTTCTTACCCCATTCTTCTGTTTGTCCTTCCCCTCCTTGATGGTTTTAACGAGGTGATCCATTTTGCCTTCTTTCACTAATTTTTCAATTAGTTGGCGCAATTGGACACATTCGTTGGTAGCGTGGCCCTTTTTTCCATGGTATTCACAGTATCCACTTCCTACGCGCCGATCCTCTCGGGTGCGCATTGGTGGAGGTTTCGGGAAGTTTGCTCCTTCTGTCGCAAATATCTCCCTTGGGGTCTTCGTGAGTGGAGTGTATTTGTCGTTATCCCGTCCACTTCCCTGATTGCAGTAGTTCTTGCTGCGGCTGCTAATCTAGTCATTGGATTGTCTCCTAAGCTGTTCTTGTGACCTATAGTTTGAGTAACCTTTTTTGCTATCCGCAGCAGCTGCTTCCCCTTGGATAAAGGACCTGGTGCGCTTCATCAGTTCATCAAAGGTTTGGGGAACCTTATCATTTAATCTTCTGATAAGTTCTGGGTTATTGATCCCTTTCATGAACCCTGAGATTTTAAGTACTTCGGGGCATGCCTTGACATGTATGCATTCATCCTTATAGCGCTCCACATAAGTGCTCGTGGATTCCCCTTGGCGCTGTTTCACTCTGGAAAGTTTGACAGGGTTCTTCGCGTACTTCTTTCTTTGAGTAAAGTTCAAACGGAATGCTTTTCGCAACTCTTCAAACCCGTTTATGCTTCTTCGTGGAAGCTTGCTAAACCAGGTTCGCGCATTCCGTACCAATGTGGAGTTAAACATGTGGCACCACACAGGTTGTGGCTAATTTTCGATAGTAGCAGCCGATTCGAAAATTTTTAGGTGGTCATCAGGATCACCCGTCCCATCATATGTTTTAACATTGGCGGGCATGCGCCTTCTTTTATCATCTGAATAATCGCTGATGCGCCGCGTGAATGCATCAACCTTTTGGCGGCGCCAAGGAAGAGATATATCTTCGTCCTCCTCATCGCGATGTCTTCTCCTGGACTTCCAGTGTCCTGTTTCTTTGTCCTCGTTGTCCGAGGAGTCACTTGAGGAGGAGTTGCCCTTTTTGCGGCGCTTGTGCCATTTTTCTTCGGACTCCGAGCTTGGGGGGCTTTCACTTGGGGAGTTCTGTCTCCCAAGCCTATCATGAATTCTTCTACTACTAGACCTTGAAGGGCTCTTGCTTGGCGAGCGTTGCCGTCCAAGTTTATCCTGCATCCTGCGGTTACCAAGTCTAGCGTGGACATTGGTACGCCTTCCATTGTCTTCATACTCCTCCGAGTACTGCGAATCAGATGCTTCACCATCTATAGTTGTCCTCCCAATTCTAGCGAATACTAGAAGTCAGCGGCTATCTTTTTCGCACCCCTCTTTCCGATAGCGCGATGGAGATGTTTCGTACTCTGGGCCAAAGTTAAGTCGGGCTTTCCGGCTCTGACTTGAACTTCTTCTTGCCTCCTCTTGCATGAGGATAGTTAAGGTTTCGTAATTTTGAGACACAAAATTACTTAGCGTTAGCTCAGGCGCGTCCGGCTCTAGCGCGAGGATATCTGTTTCCACATTAGGTCCCCTGTCTCGATTAGGCGCGCATGGCGGCATAGTAGTATCCGCGATGGGTTCCGTTTGGTGGGGAGTGATGAAGAGAGTACGCTGTAGATCTTCTACGCTAGGGGCCATCGTAGTGGCCTGGGTAGTCCCTGTGGGCAATTCTACCGTTGGGAGGATCAGACTTGGGCCTGATTCTTGGTGACTGGGCGCACTGGTTGTTCCAGAGGCCTGCTTTGAGGTCGAATCTTGATGTTTCCTCCTCTGGGGGTTACCATGTGTTTTTTCCAACTGCGGAGTCCGCTGGCTTGAGTTTCAATGTTTCGTCATTCTAGTTCTTAGTGTAGGGTCCCACGGATAGCGCGACTTGTTGATAAAAAAGTTGGGCGTTCCTTGTCTGAGTTCCTGTTCTCGTACCATCTAGATCTTAATGCATGAGACCTGCGCACTAAGAAAGCAAACAAACACCGTTAGGCTTATCGTGGGATTGTCTCCCACGATTATCCTCCGGCGTGAGAGTAAGTAATCGGTTTTAGGGTTGTATTGAAGAGTTAGGGTTTTTTGATCGTACCTCAATGAAAGCCGTGATATTCTTTATATAGGCACGAAATCCTTGTAGATTTCGTGCTCCTTACTCTTCGGCGTATCACGCTTATCCGGTCTATTGATCTTTATCCCATAAATAGAAGATCCTTATCAAGACCATAAATAATATATTTGGGTTCGGGCTTTCGTGAGCCCAAACCGTTAACATGGTAGCCCAAATCATTATTATGATAGCCCACATGTTAGATATTAGGAGCAAACTTAATCACTTTAGGGACTTAAGTGTACATTGTAATTTAGATTAGGATTAAACTAAAACTAGAAAGTGTTTAGCTTGCCTTGCAAGGCAAGGATTCATGAGGAGGTCGGCTATGATCTTAGGGAGTTCTAAACCGACTCTTACATGGTTTCCTACCCCCTCATCTCTATAAATAGAGGTGATGGGGGATGCTAGAGTTTACATTCTTCTTCCTCGTTGTAAGCTTTATTAGGTTTTTAATAAAGGGTTGTTCGAGGGTACTTTACGTGTGCATACTATCAATATCCTTGCGTGTGTGTAGTTCTTGTTCTTCTTATTCGATCACAAAAGGTTTTGGTGTTGCAACTGTCGACTGCCCTCAAGGTTCTAGTTTCCGTGATCGAACTTCGGGTTTGTTGTCAAGGTATTATCCAACAAGTGGTATCAAGAGCCGCGGTTATTGTGGTCATCGAAGTTCGAGTGCTAGGTCGAGGTTTTGAGCTGATTCGAGGTGCCGATCTTATTCGAAGTTCGGGTTTGCGAGAAGTTGCAGGTTTATTTAATCGGAGAAGACGAAGTGTAGTACATGATTGGTTGTTTTACAAAGATAAAGAATATTAATATAATGAAAGCTTTTGTCTGTTATTGATATATTAATATCTTAGTATCACGTGGGTAAGATACTACAAGTCTATAAAAGTTAACAAATTGATTTTTGGTATTCGTAAGGGTTTCGACTTTAACATTTAAAAGTCGACTTCGGGTTATCAATTTTTAGGTTTTTAAAATTCGATTAAAGCGAAGTTTATTGTTGCATTATTTTTCTTGTGGTTCAAGTTTTGATCGTGATTCGCTTGGGTTTCAAGTTTACGATTGGGTTTACTTGTTCGAAATCGAGGGTTTAGGGTTATTCTAATTAATTCGATTTACAAGAAGGGTCTATAGCAACAAGGGGAATATTGCACACGGCTTGTAAGACTTGTCGGTAAAGTTGGTTAAAAAATAACTTGACAAGGTTTTTAGCAAGGTATAAGAAGAATGGCTAGTTCTATAACTAGGTTTGACATTGAGAAATTCGATGGGAAGAATGACTTCGAGTTATGGCAAATTAAGGTACGTGCTTTAATGGTACAGCTGGGATGTGATGCTGCATTAGAGACATTACCCGCGGACATGGAAGCAGGTGAAAAAGGCTGCTTTGATGAAGAAGGCATACAGTACCTTGATTATATGCTTGGGAGGCTGGGTTTTACGGGAAGTTACCAAGGAAACATCTGCTGCAGGAATTTGGTCGAAGTTGACTAGTCTGTATATGACTAAGTCCTTAGCAAATAGACTGTATCTGAAGAAGAAGCTGTACACATTCTATATGAGTCCAGGTACGAAACTGGGTGATCATATAGATGAGTTTAATAAGTTGATACTTGATTTAGCGAATATTGATATCGAGATTGAGGATGAGGATCAGGCTCTTATGTTACTTACGTCATTGCCATCGTCTTATGAAAACTTTGTGGAGACATTGTTGTATGGGAGGGAATCCTTGACAATGGAGGATGTTCTTGCAACTCTGAATTCAAAAGAGTTAAAGAAAAGAATTGAAGGCACAAAGGAAGAAACTGGTGACGGGTTATATGTAAGGGGAGGGTCAGATCATTCAAGGAAAGCTCATTCTGGTGGAAGTTCGCGGTTCAAGTCAAGGGGTGGAACTGGTAAACTCAAGTGCTTCATATGTCATTCAGAGGGTCATCTGAAGAGAGATTGTCCAAAGAAGAAGTCAAGTGGGTTCGTTAGGAAGGGTAAGCATGATCAGGATTCTGATTCTTCTAATGATGAGGGTAACGCCTACTTTGGAGAAGCCTTGGCGGTGGTCGGGAATGATGAGATGACTGAATTGGTAATGGATTCAGGTGGGTCTTATCATATGACACCTAGGAGGGATTTCTTGTATGACTTCATGGATTTTGATGGTGGTTCGGTTCAGTTAGGTGATAATAGGACATGCACTATCAAAGGGACAGGAAAAGTGAAGATGCAGTTGCATGATGGTTCAAGCTTTATACTGGAAGATGTCAGGTATGTTCCAGGGTTAAGAAAAAGCTTGATTTCATTGGGTACTCTTGAAAAAGAGAGTTATAATGTGAAGATGCAGATGGGTAGAGTCAAGGTGATCAAAGGTTTTCGGGTTATGATGACCGGGATCAGGAAAGAGAACTGTGTGTATACACTTGAAGCAAAAGTGATGACTTTTGGTGTACAAAAGCATGGAGGTTCAAAACAAGTTGGATTCAAGCAACTTGGTCATAAACAAGTTGGGTTCAAACAACTTGGTCATAAACAAGTTGGGTTCAAATAACTTGGTCCTGGTGTTAAAACAGGAGTCCATGGAGTACAAGTTAATGAACGTGTTTGGTTTGAGGTGGAACTGCAGGGAGCTCAGGAAAATCGTGAAGCTGGGGTTGTTCAGGATAGTAACGATGATGCTGCAGTGGCTCAAAGAAAGTTGGAGGAAAAGCAACTTGAAGAAAAGACAAACACGGGCTGCTTGGTAAAGGAGCAGAAAAAGGTACACCTTGGTATAAAGGTAGGGGCAGACATTACGGTAACTGGAGTACCTGGTCAAGAGGGTGCAGAGGGTAATGTTGCTGAAAAGAAGAAAGTGAAGGAGTCTATGGAAGCTAATCTTGAAAAATTACTAAAGTACAATGCCTGGTCGACAAGGTGGTCCCCGGTCCGAGGTTCCAGCACGAGGAAAAGGTGTTGAGTATCGGTTATGTTTAAGTGTTACTCCTAAGGTGGAAATTGTTAGATATTAGGAGCAAACTTAATCACTTTAGGGACTTAAGTGTACATTGTAATTTAGATTAGGATTAGACTAAAAATAGAAAGTGTTTAGCTTGCCTTGCAAGGCAAGGATTCATGAGGAGGTCGGCTAGGATCTTAGGGAGTTCTAAACCGACTCTTACATGGTTTCCTACCCCCTCATCTCTATAAATAGAGGTGAGGGGGATGCTAGTGTTTATATTCTTCTTCCTCGTTGTAAGCTTTATTAGGTTTTTAATAAAGGGTTGTTCGAGGGTACTTTACGTGTGCATACTATCAATATCCTTGCGTGTGTGTAGTTCTTGTTCTTCTTATTCGATCACCAAAGGTTTTGGTGTTGCAACTATCGGCTGTCCTCAAGGTTTTAGTTTCCGCGATCGAACTTCGGGTTAGTAATGTCCATTAGTAATGTCCATTAATCGGGTTCGTGACCCGAGTGTGGACTATACGTCATCAAGCAAACGAGCCATACACATTAGCGGATCCAAATTAAACGACATGTATGTTAAAAACATCAGATATAGCCTCGGGTTGAACCCGTGTTTAACACTAAATTGATTGGCATGCCAAATCTGTGTTACAATATTAATATATTAATAAGAGTGAAAATTTTAGAATGAATGCTTTGATAACCGTTTTATCAAATTGTGACTTTAAAAGTTTGTGTTACCAAAAATAAGACATAGCGAGCAACACAACCGAGCAAAGTTTTTTCAAGTAACATTAATTACTCTTAAACCCTATTATATTTTAGTGATGATTAGTCTTTTGTCCATAAACAATACTAATATTGGTATTTTGTTTTTTTATTTTTTTTACCAAAATTTCTATGTTCCTCTTCCACTTTTAAATTCGCTCATATAAAAGATATGGAGATCTTGTATGGAAACATTGGTACCAGCTTATATAAATATGCATGGTTTAATACTTGGTGCCAAAAGAACAACTTGGACTGTTATATCTAGGTTTGACACTTAGTTTATTTAGGCATGCTTAGTTGGTGTTGTTAGGAATTTTGCTACAACCACAAAAGTTTTACAAAAAAAAATCCACAAAATGATGTGGCATGACTTTTGGCCACTCATGTGAGAGCATTAGTTGGCTAAGTGAGAGCATTGAGTGGTCAAGAGACATGCCACATCATTTTGTGGATTTTTTTGTGTAAAACTTGTGTGAGTGTAGCATATCTCGTGTTGTTAGGCTGCTAAGTGTCACAACATGGTCATTCTCAACTCAACGACTCACCCTTTACTCTACTAGACTAGACTTTGATACCTACACAGCTACACTACACATTAATAACCATTTGTTGTTTTTATGCATTAGATATTTTATTTATAAGATTCCAAATATAACCAGCATATATAGATATTAGAAAAAGACACAAAAACACAAAACAAACATTTGATAATTATTAATTAAGCACACAACTCAAAGAGCTCATCTACCAATTAAGTGGAACACAATACACAGTACATTCCATCACCACTATGGCAATATCTAATGAAGAATGCATTGATACTAAACAACCTCATTATTCTGACAACAACAACAACAACAACATGCTGAATATGTTCACCTCAGTTGATGATAATGATAATGATACTGATGATGATGAATATTGTTATGCATGTTCTTCTTCACTGACCACCGTCCGAAAATCGTTGTCTCCGGCACATTGTTCCAAGAATAAGTCCAAGGATGAGATAGAGGAAGAAGATGGTTTTTATCACAAACTTAACAGGATTAATGAACCCTCTGGTCTTAGTCTACTGTCAGTACTCGATCTATACTACTCGTTATCTTTTAATACTTTATATATAGTTAGATTTATCTTTTGATTTCTAAAATCAATTATATATTAGGAACTTGATTAGAAATTATTGTCGATCTTACTATGCATGCATCATAATTATACAAAAATGATTAGTTAAAGTTTAAATCATCAATATGGTCTTGGTTCTGAAACTGAAAAAAATACTTTTGAACTCGAAAAGTCAAACATTATATTGGTCCTTTTTGGACACGTGTTGTTTTTGCCACTTGGGCTAATACAAACATGGAACCAAAGTGTCTAAATTCTAATAGGTGTTTCGAGTTCGGACATTAAAAGGTTAATATTAATTTACTTTGCGTTCTTGTCTACTTCGGTTACTACACTATGCTTCACTAATTAGTCACATGGGCGGACCCTGGACTATAAGTCAAAGGGTGCACAAATTTTGTATGTAACACAAATTTCGGGACTAGGTTCAATCGAGATTTTTAATGAAAAATTGCACCAGACGAAAGACAGCCATCGGGTTTCCGGGAACCCCTGGGTCCGCCTCTGGTTAGTCAACTTATTCAACGTGCTAATTAGATCACTTTTGACACAATATATGTACTTTACTACGAGTACTAATTATAAGTTAAGTACTAGCATAAATATCGTGTTGAATAACTTCACAGATCCAAACTTGTAATTTTATAAGTTGGAAGCACCATAAATATCATTGTTGTTTAACTTGAATTACCGCCGTAATTGAACGAAAAGATATATAGTAGAATAATTTAAGTGAAAAAATATATAGGCAGTGTATTTAAACATGGTCTGGTTATTTCACTATTATTATCAATCATATCAATCGTTTCAAAGTTTGCAATAAGCTGCATGAACCTGATATAATCAAATAAACCATATATAGATAAAAGAAAATGAAACATCGTTCAGAAAGTGGTAACTATCTAACTTGTGAACATACCATGACAGATTTAATCTCCGAGACACAAGCATGGACTTGCATGAGTTCTACGATGCTGTGACTAAAGAAGGCGGGTATCAGCAGGTAAATTAAGTGTTAAGAAGTTGCAACTTACTATGTTGTTTCAAAAGTCATGCACATCCTTGTTAAAAACTCTACTCAATCCCCAATTGGCTAATTAATATACATATGTAGTGGAATCACTTATATATGCTTCTTATTCTTTTAATTGTTGAAAAAAAAAAAAAAAAAAAAAAAAAAAAAAAAAAATCATCTATCTTTCCGTTTTCTGTGAATCTGTGCATTTTCATAGCAAAGATTTTTCATACGTACAGATATCATTGTCAATCTGCATGTTATGTCTGGTCTGTTAACTGATCACCATTTAGGTCACAAAAGATGGAAAATGGGAAAACATTGCTTCAAGTTTGAATTGGATGAACCAAGTCCCGTTTACAGCAACTCAACTTCTGCAGCTCTATGCCATCATTCTTTACCCGTTTGAGCGAACATATTTCTACCGGAGTTCTGTAAAACTTGACAAAGTAGCAGTAACACATGATATTTCACAAGGTTTGATCAAGCCCTCAACATATAACAAAAAACATGTTATGAAATATCACCCCGTTATATATATATTCTTATAAATCCATTTGTTGTGTTTTTATCATGAACATAGTGTCTTGGATTTCAAACTTTGGATCCGGAAAAGTGTTGGAAGGTTATCAGTCAAATGCCTCAATAATGAAGAGAAAGCATGATGATGGACTGTATGCAACACGATACATTTTCAGTGATGTTGAACCTCCAAACAAGAAAATCGAGTTTAATAATGGTTATAGGAAATCATCTCCAGGTTTGACCTGTTCTTATATATAGTTTAGTTTGATAACAACAATCCTGAAACAATAGTTAAAGTTAGCTGTTCGTAACTTTAGGAAAATTTATGTACCAAAGGCAAGTACTTTGTAGTACATCTTCATATAGGGAATTAGGGATCATATTTTCAGAATCAACGTTTACGGATCTATAGTTGCGTTTAGTTAGAGGAAAACACCCATGTTTTCCACAATATATTTTGTACAAAACAAATAAAACAGAAATCCGTTCAAATCGATTTATGTACAAAAAATTCTCCACAAAACAAAAATCCCCTATTTCATAACTTAACAACGAAAATTACAAAATAAATTTTGGTTGTTTCCTTGTTTTCCTTTGTAACCCAAACCCTCCCTTCCCTTCTTCAAAATAGAAAATACAAACATCAACTAAACGTTTTTTCTATATTTTCAAGTGCTTTGTGTAGATAAATTTTCCTTCCAAATTTCTACAAAAGATAGAAAACAAGAGAACTTTTTCTCCAACTTAACACACCCATAATTTCGACACACATTTTAGCACCCTGAGTTACCAAATTGTCTTTAGATTTTTATTGTGTATTTGTTGATGATATTTTTATTCAAGCAGTGGCTATGATAGATGAAAAGAAATCAGTTTTAGGAATGCCTATTAAAGTCAAAGAAACTAGAAAAGACCCGTGTGCACCAGTTGGGTCGAGAAATTGTTATCAAATGTATGTCAAGATGGAAAGCGATAGGCTAAAAAGTATACATGGAGATGCTGTGTCAGGGCGGCAACTCCGTGATATGCTAGCTGAAATATGGAAACATCTCTCCACTGATGATAAACTGGTACACCTTCCAATCCTTGCTTTATGTCGCCTCTTCTTATTTTTTTTATCGTACGGATATTCAAGAATCATTATTGGTAACCATCGTAAGCTGGTCAGGAAACTTATTTTTCTTATTATGTATGACTTTTGACTTTTGAGTATGTAAATTGGCACTTTCTTGTGAAACTTTTCAGACAGTGAAGTTTTGTGCTTTATAAACATGTGGGTTGCGTAATTGCTTCGGGTCAAACGAGTACATTTATAGGTGGGTTAAAACAGGTTGTGATTAGCGTAATGATCTTTGGTCTTTTGTTAAAACAATTGATCGAAGAGGTTATAAACGGTTGATTATCTATTGGTAATTTGGTATCCCACTATCGCCGTAACCATTTAACCCATAAGCATTAAAACAAAGCCCAAATTAGCATTTTTACTTAAACCTAGTGAAATAATCCCTATATATTGCAGATTTCATGGGTTAGATACACAATGTTTTATTATTCATTATGTCATTTTCTCACTGTTTATAATACTTAAAAGGCATATGTTGAGGCAAGTAAGAAGGACAAGGAGCGGTATTTGAGAGAGTTGGCTGCATATGAGGAGCACAAAAGGGAGTTGGCCGCATACGAGGAGCACAAAAGGGAGTTGGCTGCATATGAGGAGCACAAAAGGCAACAGCTAAACCAACCTCAAAATAAAACAAATAGGGTCATCAAATTTTCAGATCGTACATTCATCGACTTCACCAAGCCAGCTCCACGAGAAATAGCTCATGAGCTTCACATGATCTCTCGTCACAGTACCGGAAACCAGAAAGTTTTAGAATCTGTTAAGTCGGGTTCAACTAAAAAAGATGATGATTACCATGCAGCCTTGCAGCCTGATGATGACGATGATGATTATGAAATTGGACAAGTATCAAATGAACCAAGGGTTCAAATGGCTTTTGGGTTGATGAAAAATGCACGACCACATGATCCGATCTTTCATGTTGACTGGGAAATCTAGGTTAGTTTTATGGATATATATATTTCCAGGGTAGAAGGATCATTCGACTTCGTTTTGATGTGTATATGAAAGTGTTTGGTATTTCTGTTGGTTGTTGTTAGTGTAAATGTGTTGTTCCTTAACCTAGTCGCGTTCTCATCATCTGTCTTATTAGAGTTGAAAAAAGGTGTGTGCAAAAAGCATGGTAGCGAACTGATGTCTCCAAACAAGTTTGGACTAATTTTGACCAAATGAGAGAAGACTTGCCAAGTTGCGAGACATAAATAGTGTATTAGATATGATATGAAAAACTAAATAATTACAATTTGATGTGGTAAGAGTGAAATTCTAAAAAAGTCAACCCGTTTATCACATGGGTTTAAATCTCTAGCACCTGTGATCAACAATATTTGTGTTAGTAGTATATTAATGGGTTAAGTGACAAATATGATCAAATTGCGGTTTATGGTTACCACGGAAGAGATGCGTTTAAAGGCTAAGTCTCAGTTCTACGGTGGATGGTTTGTCCTCCTCCCCAACCATTCTTATGGCTCAACGTAACTCCACAACTAATCGTGAGAATCGTTCTTATGGCTCAACGTAACTCCACAACTAATCGTGGGAATGGACGTGACACTCGCACCTCACAACCACGGGTTTGTTTTAATTTTGCAAAAGGTTTTTGTAGGTTTGGCTCTACATGCAAATTCATGCATGCGACTGGAACAGGAAACAACGCACACAATCGACTAATGCAAATTCTTTGTGGACTGCCTCTATACGTCAACCAGTAACACCATCTGGGGCCAATTGTTGCAACAAAATGGTATACCATACCTGTTAGAGTTTGACAATCAATATAGCACATTATGCGGAAGCTAGGATCAATTATAACACGTATATAGATAACTAAAACATAAATAAGAACATACCCGATGCACTTGAATAAACCTTGAACTTGTGTAAATTAGATCAATGATAAACCCCTTACCGTTTTGTTTATCGATCTCTTGATAATTACTATAGTGAGTAATTACCTCGTTTTTGTACACACAAACTACCAACGAATAAAGGTTTATGCAAGTAAACGAAACACTTGTTTTTAGCTTCAGGAAAATCGACCCAAAACTCTATGTGGGTGTGAGAGCCGATCGGCCAAGAAAAGAAAGAGAGGAGAAAAGGTTTAGGGTTTGTGTGTGTGCACAAAAGATGTGAATGTCTAACCCTTGGCCTTGTTTATATACTAGTTGTAATTCTTGGAGAACAAGCAAAGCCTGGGTCGACCCTTATGGGCTTGATCGACCGGCCACCCCCTTCCAAGGGGATTCCAGAACTTTCTTGTCTTCCAAATTACATTCTAGTCCTCGTTCTTTCGTTTCTAATAATAGTTAATACTTACGTTTAATAATTAACGATTATTTAGTCCCTCAAGTGTTTATATATATATATATATATATATATATATATATATATATATATATATATATATATATATATATATATATATACACACACGATACATATAACATATATATATATATATATATATATATATATATATATATATATATATATATATATATATATATATATATATATATTTATTTTACTTTATTCTCGTTTGTAATGTGTGTAATCCCGAGGTCTCGGGTTCGATACTAGTCATTTACTATTTAATATTTATACGTAACTTTTAACAGCTCCCACTTGTATATCTATTAATAGTAAAATGACATAGGTTGGTGTCTTGCAACACTCCAATGCCCCCAGTTCGACCTGAGCTAGGTTTCCTGGAAAAACCTTTAATGATTCATCATTATTATTATCCTTTCGCTTCTAATACTACATTAATAAGGATGTGAGGTTCTTTATTAAATTCTGTTTCTCGTCTCTTTATGATTGAACAAAATTACCAAAACATCTGAACGTATTCCAGATAGACTTTGGGCGTGGCCACGCAAATATTTTGTCAACCCTACGAGGGGCCCAGCAGTATTAAACTTCTGAACAAATCAGAAAGAACGAATTCTCTCTTAACTACAAGAATAACCCATGAACTTTGCAACACTTCTGAAAACAACCCTTATGACTTCCAATTACGGTAAGCGGTAGATTGTCTCACAAAAATGCACTACATCCATGACACTTATCTGGTATCTCAAGTCTGAGGATAACTTTAAATATGATTCTCACAATAAATTTTAAATCATATTGTTGGGATAAGTCCAATACTCAATTCATTGAATATCATGTGAAATTGGTATGACTACGCATCAATATACTTTCAAGTATATCCTTAACCAATACTCAAAATTGTCTTGGTTTAATGATATTCCCATATCATTAATCGACAACGGACTATTTAGAATAATAAATTATTCATGGATCTTAAACATGCAAATATAGGATATATTATTAAGACAATGAATAAATAAACATAAACACTATTTTATTTCATTAAAATAATAATTGTACATTACATCCTTTATCCAAATACTAATCACAAATGGGCATGAAACTTTCAGCTAATTTAAGTCCTATTCCTTGAGCATGCTTGTAAAGCTTGGTGCCAGGTAAAGGCTTTGTAAATTGATCAGCTAAGTTTTCATCTGTGTGAACTTTGAGCATTTCGATTTCACCTATCTCAACTTGTTCTCTGACATAGTGGTGCTTAATCGGGAAATGTCTGGTGCCTTTCATGATTCCAGGTTCATTGGCAAATGTAATTGCAGCTGAGTTGTCACAATACATTTTTATAGGTCGCTGAATCGAAGGCATAACCCCAAGCCCTGAAACAAACTTCCTAATCCAAACAGCTTCCATTGCAGCTTCTGAAGCAGCTATATACTCACTTTCTGTAGCAGACATCGCTAATACACTCTGCTTTCTGCTCCTCCATTAATGACAAAAACATAACCAGTCTGAGACTTCGTATCATCTTTATCACCTTTCCAAGAAGCATCGCAGTAACCTGTAACATCAAGTTTTGCAGATGAAGTACCCCCATAAACTAAGAACATCTCTTTAGTAGCCCTAAGGTACTTAAGAATATTTTTAACAGCAGTCCAGTGTTTCTCACCTAGATTCTGCTGATATCGACTGGTTAAATTCTGAGCAAACGCCACATCCGGCCTTGTGTTTTTCACTGCATACATAATAGATCCCACAGCCGAAGCATAAGGGACTCTCTTCATGTGTTGTACCTCTTCAGGTGTTGAAGCACAAACTTTCTCGCTCAAGCCATGTTGCTCTTGCATCGGCAAATATCCTTTCTTGGAATTTTGCATATTGAATCTCTTCAATATTTTATCAATGTAAGCACTTTGGCTTAATCCAATTAATCGCTGAGATCTATCTCTATATATCTTAATTCCTAGAATAAATGCAGCTTCCCCTAAATCTTTCATAGAAAAACAACTTCCAAGATATGCCTTAACCTTTTGCAAACTTGGAATGTCGTTCCCCATGATCAATATGTCATCGACATATAATATAAGGAAAACTACATTACTCCCACTAGCTTTGTGATATACACATGGCTCATCAAGATTTTGAGTGAATCCATACTTCTTAATTTCACTATCAAATCTCTTATTCCATTGTTGTGATGCTTGCTTTAATCCATAAATAGATCTTTTAAGCTTGCATACACGATCTGGGAATTCTGGATTCACAAACCCCTCAGGCTGCGCCATATAGATTTCTTCATCTAGGCGACCATTTAAGAAGGCGGTTTTGACATCCATTTGCCAAATCTCATAGTCATAGTAAGCGGCTATGGCTATAAGAATCCTAATAGCCCTTATGTCAGCTACAGGAGAAAAGGTCTCCTCATAGTCAACACCAAAAGTTTGAGTATAGCCTTTAGCTACCAAACGGGCCTTATAGGTGTGTACAATGCCATCCATATCAGTCTTTTTCTTGTAGAGCCATTTACTCCCAACTAGCTTGGCACCCGGAGGTAGGTCTACTTCTTCCCAGACTTCATTGTCTTTCATGGATTGCATTTCCCCATTCATAGCTCCCTGCCATTTTTCCTTTTCAGGACTATTCATAGCAGCTTTATAACTTGTAGGTTCATCAAGTTCCCTTATCAAGTTGTCATCACACTCCATGTTGAGACATAGACGTATAGGAGCCTTCATAGATCTAGATGACCTGCGAACGGGAACCACTTCAACTTCAGGTGGAGGACCTAAACTTTCAGGTTCTTCAGGAAGTTGGCTAGTGTTTTCAGAAGGTGCTACATCTTCATGATCGTCTTCCAGATCATATACTCTCCCACTGAATTCTTGAGATATGAGCTCCTTTTCTAAGAAGTCTCCATACCTTGCAATAAAAACTTTGTTTTCAGTTGGGTAATAAAAGTAGTATCCCATAGTTTCCATAGGGTATCCTACGAAGATGCACTTTACAGATCTTTGTTGGAGTTTGTCTGCTGAGTCACGTTTAACATACGCCTCACAACCCCAGACCTTTAGATAAGACAGGTTAGGAGCTTTTCCAGTCCATACCTCATATGGAGTCTTATCCACCTTATTTGTTGGAACCATATTTAAAATGCGAACCGCAGATTCCAAGGCATAATCCCAAAACGAGTAGGGAAGAGTTGTTAGATTAAACATAGATCGTATCATGTCTTGCAATGTACGATTCCTTCTCTCAGATACACCATTTTGTTGTGGAGTATATGGAGAAGTAAGGTGCTGGACAATTCCCTCCTTTGCTAAGTAATCTATAAACTCTTGACTCAGGTATTCACCACCTCTATCGGATCGAAGAGCTTTAATCTTCTTTCCTAGTTGCAACTCTACTTCTGCTTTAAACACTTTGAATGTTTCAAATACCTCATGTTTATGTTTAAGTAAATAAACATAACCATAACGGCTGTAATCATCCGTAAATGTTAAGAAGTAGCTAGCACCTCTTCTTGACACATGTCTAAGTGGTCCACACACATCTGTGTGAATAAGACCAAGTAGATCATTAGCCCTTTCAATCCTATTTTTAAAGGGTTTCTTAGTCATCTTCCCAGCAATGCAAGATTCGCATTTATCATATGATTCATCATTGATCTTTTCTAAAAGACCATCATGTTGCAGCTTTTTCATGCGATCTTTGCCAATGTGAGCAAGTCGACAATGCCAAAGATAAGACGAATCCAGACCTTTCTTGATTCTCTTATTGTTGATGCTATACATTGAATTATTTTTAACAAAAACATTATCATTATTATTCATATCAATTTCAAAGACACCATTCACAGCAATAACATTAAAATAAAAAACACCATTTAAAGAAACTGAAATTCCATTGCTAGAAATAGTATGATGAAAACCAAGGTTCAACAAACATGAAAATGAAATTACACCTCTAACAATTGACGGTGCATAATGACAATTATTTAAAGATAGTACTAGGCCCGAAGGCAACACTAAATCATAAACTCCTATAGCTTCAACTCCTGCATGCGCTCCGTTACCAACGTGCAAGAATTGTTGTCCATAGGCCAGCTTTCTCTCAACTCTAAACCCCTGCAAGGTATTGCAAATATGAATGCCACATCCCGTATCATATACCCATGAATTCAATTTAGGAGTAAGAGTGAATAATTCAATCATAAAGAACGCACCTGATGAGCTGGGGTTACCAGCTTCATTCCCCTGCTTCTTGAGTCGCAAGTCATGAATGTAGAGAGGACAATTGCGCTTCCAATGGCCCTTTTCATGACAATGGTGACATGCCTGATCCTTCTTGTTTGGTGGATTCACCTTTTTCTGCTTAGGCTGATGTTGCTTCATCTTGGGTTCAGGTTGATAGGCCATGATCTGCTTGCCTTTGTTACCTTTCCTTTTGCCTTTGTTCACATGCGATTTCTTCTAGATTCTCCCCCCATGAATCGCCAACACTTGCAGGGTAGGAGCCTTGACCTTGGCTGGTAGACTTTTCTCATAATCAACAAGCAGTGCGAGTAATTCTGAGTCTGTCTTCCCCGAGCAGTGCATGTTGAAATTCTGCACAAAACCAGCAAAGTCCTTGTTAAGGGCCCTGTTGATCAAGTGCACTTGCACATTCTCAGGGTAACCAAATCCAATTCTGTGAAGCTGATCAAAAGATTTCTTCATCTCAGTCACATAATCTTCAACTGGTTTACCATCACCATGCTTGCAGTTGTGTAGCTTGTCCAGTTCATTATACAATTCAACTGCGGGAGACTTTTCATAAGACTTTTGAAGTTCTTCAAGCATGTCTTTTGGAAAGTAGTACTCATACTTCTTTTGTAATTGAGCACTCATGCTAGTGAGCATTAAACAAGCAACCTCATTAAACTTAGCATGTTTCTCCCTCCATGCCGCCTTAACTGCTTCTGATTCAGTAGCAGCTGGCTCAGCAGGACATTCATCGGTCAAGTAATTGAGCTTACCGGTCGTCCTCAAGACAATTCTAAGCGAACGGTGCCAATCATTGAAATTCTTTCCAGTCAATTTTTCTCTCTCAAGATGACTCTTGAAAGCAGAAATCACAGATGGGGTATCGGGTTGAGCCATATCTACAGATAAAAGTTCAAACATTAGTATTTTCGATAATAAATATCTTCAAGAAAATAAAATACCCATAGCTATATTCATATAACCACCAAAATTTTCTTGAAAACCTAGGACCTAACTTTACATAGTTCCACCACATCAGTTGATCTGCTAGTGGTGAAAGTACAAAAGATAGTAATCTGTCGAACAATAATTGGCAAACAAGATTTCCAATTCCTAGATCATTATGGGAATTACATCAAATTGATTCATCAATTTGCCTTGTAAGCATGTTTCATCCAATCTCATGCCTTGTAAGCATGTTTCATCCATCTCCTGTTTATTGTGAGTCTTCACACGTGGCACCATCGACTTGGACATCGAGGAAGTGAAGTGTTACGTAGTTTAATTTCCAGTAATTCTATTTCATGTAATAAAATGAAACCTACCACGATTTATCATGCTTGTCAGCTTGGCAAACACGTAAGGCTTTCGTTCTCTAGTTCAAATAAGTTTGTTGCGTCTTGTTTTGACATTGTTCACTCGGACTTGTGGAGCTCCCCAATTCCGAGTCTTACGGGTTTCAAATATTATGTTTTGTTCTTGGACCATTATTCTCATTATGTATGGGTTTATCCTTTGCTTAATAAATTTGATGCTTTGTCTAAGTTTGTGTTGTTTCGCAATTTTGTTAATACTCGGTTTAAGTGTGAAATAAAGTATTTTCAGTGTTTATTTGATAACCGTCACCTACACGATTTGTTTGCCTCTAAGGACATACAATTTCGTTTTTCTTGCCTTAAAACGTCTCAACAAAATGGTAAATCGGAAAGCATGATACGCACTATTAATAACCTTATTCGAACCCTCCTTTTTCAAGCTCACCTTCCCCTTCAATTTTGGTCGAAGCACTTAATATGGCCATTCATCTCCTTAATATAATACACGTTAGTGTCATTAACAATGAAGTACCCCACACTCGTTTGTTTGGAACCAAACCCGACTACTCACTTTTTGTGTGTTTTTGGTTGCTTGTGTTAACCTCGCCTTTATGCGAACCACAAACTAGAACCACGTACCACACCCTCCATATTCTTATGTTATCTGGCAAACCGTTGGGGCTATAGATGTCTTGACTTAAATACCAACAAAATTATTTTGTCTCGTCATGTTACTTTTGATGAAGCCGTTTTTCCATATGGTTCGATGACACCAACATCCCCACCCTCATATACCTTTTGACTCAAGCAAATTTAATCCCCAATACTATTCGTACCATGCCCATTGCTACTCCATCTACGCAACATTCCTCACACGTCAATACAACATGTTAACACTAATATTCACTCTCCAACTAATATAAACAACACCATGCAACCTGTTCATGTGGCCTAAAAACTAGATCCTCAAGCCCAATACCCAATCGCTAGTACTCAGGCCCAACAACCACACGTCACCAATCAAGCCTAACAACCACCCGTTATGATCAGGCCCAAAAATCCTCTACACCTATCACTAACTCCACAAACCAATCTATTGCAGCCATTTCACTGACCGATATACCAAACACAAACCCGGTTTCAACTCACCCCATGGTCACACGTTTTCGTGTCGGTTCTAATCGTCCTCCCGATCGTCTTACTTTAAATATGTCTACTGTTTATCTGTTACCTAAGTCCTACACCGCCTTTAATGACTCCAATTGGCAAAATGCTATGTGTAATGAATATAATGCACTTATTAAAAATAATACTTGGACACTTGTGCCGCGACCCCAAATGTGAACATTGTTCGTTCTGTGTGGCTATTTCGGCACAAGTATTTAGCAGATGGTTCACTTAGTTGTTGCAAGGCTCGTATTGTAGCGAATAGCAACACCCAACTTTCTAGTATTGATGTTGATGAGACCTTTAGTCCATTTGTTAAACCAGATACTATTCGGATTGTTCTTAGACTTGCTGTTTCTCGGCATTGTCCTGTTTATCAGCTCGATACTACTAAAGTAAGTTATAACAACAGTTTAACTTCCACTTCAGTCACAGCCGTGTGAATATCAGTCAATTAATCGATTGGCCAACAGTAATGTCATGCTCTTAATAGAGGAACAAATCCTTTTGCATATATCCACTTTGTAACACATAATTTGTAATACCCAAAACAACTCTATATTGTCTTGAGTTACCAAGACGTTGGAGATGAGTCAAAGAAAACTAGTCATGAATTAAAAATTTGTTATATATCAAAAGTCTAAGGACACTCAAGAATACAAATCATAAACGTGACTCAGCAAATGACATTTATACCAAATATTTCTTGTAGGTTCTTTTGATAAGAAGAATTTTATCCATTGTGAGAAACTAGAAAGGGGGGTTGAATAGTTTCACCGTTTATAATTACGTTTAAAGACTTTTAGATCCTTTTTATTTCTTTCTGAAAAAAGTTTGATTCTTAGTTATGTGATATCTATCAAATGTATATGAACACGATAATAATGAGTAAAGAAAACAAAGTAAAGACAAGAGATAAAGGAAGAAAACAACCAAACCGAGACACGGAGATTTATAATGGTTTGGTACGAAGCTCACTCTTCGCCCTACTCCACTCCTTGAGTATCACACTCGAGAGTTCGCAATCACTATGCCAACATACTCCCTTCAGGGGGAGCAAACCATACACCAACGCTTACACCAATTTACGACACTAAACGGAATGTCGAGTCCTAATCCTAGGTAGAACAAATTTATACACCGACACACGGCACTACACGGACATACACCTCGTCCATTTGGATTTACACACAACCCAAGTCTTCACACGAACGTACACACCATTCACTTGGACTTTCATACGGTCCAAGTCTTCACACTTCACTTCACGGACTCACACTAAGTCTTAGTCTTCACACACCAATACAAGGACTCATACCAAGTCCTAATCTACACTAACACACCTAATCTCGACTCACACACAAGTCGGATACATTAATATACAATATACACAAATGAGAGAGTTTGAAGGAAGAAGAGAATCATAACACAAGTTAGGTGTGTGTGATGAATAATCTATAACACTTCGTTTCGTGACGAATATGAGTGTTCTTCTCTTGCACTTTGATGTAGAGGATAATGAGATCACTTATAAACAGATATCAATACATTATAGTGATCAAAGAAGAGGAAGGAAAGAACATAATGTTTTTGTACTAAGAGGATCAGTTTTTCTTCTGGGAATAGTGCAGTATTTATAGGCACCAGGAGGAGTGGGGGTTGTCCTTTAAACCTTTGACGAACCCGTATATATAAGGGACCGTCGCTATGTTTACGATACCGTCCCGATATACACTCTTATTTTTGTCCTAGTGTGGTGAAATTTATCTGGTATCTGATTTTGGGTGGGAAACTAGCTCTTAGAGAATTTTAAATTCAAATATATTTTCTTATTAAAATATTTCTTTATTATTGCAAAAATACTTTTGTAAAAATATTTGTCACATAAAAATGTGAAGTTTTAAGAAAAATATTTTCTTTGATAACTTAACTAAATTGGTATAGTGTTTGTTCATAACTTAAGTGATGCTGTAGTCAAGACGTTGTCGAAACGAGTTTTCTCGATCAAAAACTTATTAAGCGTAGTTTTACGTAACGTGTTTTTATATTTTGTGATTATTAAAACGTATAGAAACCGAATAACAAATTGTCTAAGGTCACACCATTGTATGAATTAAGAAAATATGTATCATATTGAACACGTACTTGTACTTTGATTATGTATAATAAATAAACGATTAAGATTGTAAGTTTCCACAAGAATCTAAAAAAACACAGCATAAACATAGAATTATTAGTACCTTACTTCATATCTTGAAGTTTTTACTTTCTGAAACTATAACCGTGCTATCAATAAGCCAATAACATCTGCAAAAACGAAACAGAAACAATAGCATAAAAGCATAAAAAAGTTTTTTTTTTCTTCTTTTTCTTAAAAAAACAAAATAAATAAATGATTAATATTGTCAGTTTCCATAATGATCTAAAAAACAAAAAACATTAGTTACCATAAAATTGATATTCATCAGCAACCCATAAACAACTTGAAATTTACGTAAATTTTAGCATCTTTTGATAAGAAAAAGTTCATTCAAAAGCATGGGATTGTCATACCATTGAACAAATTAAGAAAACTTGTATCATAATGAACACATACTTTTATTTTGATCATTTATAATAAATAGACGATTAATATTGTTAACTTTCGTAAGGATCTAAAAACAAAAACATTAGGGAGGAGAGTTATTTTACATGCTAAACTTTTCTCACATACCAAATAACTCATCACCACACTTCATCTAAAAAGAAATCAATGGCTGAGATTAAAAGCATTTTAACATTTCACTTATTTTTTATAATTTAAATATCTCTTAAACTATTAATCGTTAAGCGAAAATAATTACACCATCGCGATGAGCATTTAATTATTTGTCTATAGACGGGCACTTACTTTCGACAAAAAAAATCTTCTTCGTTGTTAAAACGTGCATAAGAAATCACATGTGATTAAACACTAATTTGAATATTCTAATAATATCACAAGGTGATATTAGTGTTAAATCACATATGATATGAAATCACATGTGATATTAGTGTTAAATCGTATATGCTATTACATATCATATCATATCATATCATATGTGTTTAACACTAATATCAAATGTGATATTATTAGAATATTCAAATTAGTGTTTAATCACATACGAATTTTTCATGCAAATTTCAGTAACGAAAAAAAAAAGAAGTGAAAACACGAGAAAAATATTGTCGAAAATATATCAAAGTGTCTATCTATAGAAAGATAATTAAATGTTCATCGTAATGGTATATTTTCTTTTCGCTTAACAATTAACGATTTGAAGGATATTAATATTTGAAAAAAATGGATGAAAGTGGGATTTTTAAATTGTTAGATTAATTTCATCCATTAGATCAAATAAAGATGGCGGGTAAGTATTGATCTCTTGGCATGTAAGAAAAGTTTGATTTGTAAAATAATCTTTAATCAAACATTAGCTCATAAAAAATTTAATTTATGTTCATCAGCAACCTATAAACGACTTGAAATTTATGTAAATTTTATCAAAAACATACGTATTCTTGTAGGTTCTTTTGATAAGAAGAAGTACGTTCAAAAGCGTACATGAGATTGTCACACCATTGTACAAATTAAGAAAACCTGTCTCATATTGAACACGTACTTGCACTTTGATCATGTATAATAAATATGAGTTTTTTATTAGACCATAGTACTTTCAAAATTTATTTAACAAAATAGGTACTTTCAACTTTATACAATTATTTCTCAAATATTTCAACTAAATTAACATTTGAAATGCAACATCAGGTACTCTGGACGAAAAAACTGAGGTTCCCAACATAGAATTTATTGTTGCATACACTTCATCTCGAACCTAGAAGGACATGTTTTCTGATAATGACCACTTTTCTTACAAATCCCACAAAGGCTACCTTTTCTTCCTTCTTTAATGTCCATTCCATTCCGAAGCCTTGTTGAACGAGGACGACCTCTTCCATTTCGTTTAAGATCAGAACTTGGGAGCAATGTGATAGACGATTGAGGCCAATATGCTTCATGAGGGAGAGGGAAAAACTCAGATGCCCAAGTAGCCGAATGAAACATATTGAATCTTTATCAACAAAAAATACAAAAGCCTTATTTCTGCATAAGTCCATGTTCCATGAGGTTAATTAAACAAAGAAGATAAACTATTTCCCCTTTTACTCAAAATCGCTAGCAACTAGAATCAACAAACCTAACATCACATCACATGAACTTATAAGTCCTTAAACACTTATTTCAAGCAGTTAACCAACATGTAAAAAAAAAAAAAAAAAAAAAAAAAAAAAAAAAAAAAAAAAAACTAAATAGCTCATAATTGCAAATAAGTGTAAATAACAAACCTAACAATACAAAATTCTATTCCATATAATCGTACCCAGGGAGATCCAAAAACAATGACGGAATGAAGGGGAGATCGAAAAACAATGACGGGAAGTCAACTTTATATGGTGCCGCGGTCGGTGATGGTGTTTGACCTTTGGTTCATGTTGAGAATTGGAGGATCATGATTTGCAGTGAATGACGAATGAGAGGTTGGTGATGGATGATGGTCTTTGCCCTTTGATTTTCTTAGTCCTTTTTTTACTTTAGTTTAATGGACTAAGATAAAAGAAATACTATTATAAATTAAATAAATTTGAGAGTACGTGTTTTCTTAAATAAAATTTGAAAGTACAATGGTCCACTAAAAAACTCTAATAAATATTAAGATTGTAAGTTTCATAAGAATCTAAAAAAATGCATGATATACATATAATCGTTAGTACCTTACCTCAGATCTTGAAGTTTATACTTTCT
This sequence comes from Artemisia argyi, assembly GCA_030686995.1. Taxonomy (NCBI): domain Eukaryota; kingdom Viridiplantae; phylum Streptophyta; class Magnoliopsida; order Asterales; family Asteraceae; genus Artemisia; species Artemisia argyi. The sequence goes on along the minus strand of CM060697.1, from coordinate 19,454,836 downwards.
GTAACTATAACCATGCTATCAATATAGGCCAACAGCATCTGCAAAAACGAAACTAGGGTTAGCATAAAAGCACATTTATTTATTTATTTATTATTATTATTATTATTATTATTATTATTAATAGCAAGATGTTCAGAAGTGTAACCTCTCGTAAAATTTCCCTATGAATAGTAAATGCTAATAAATGATTAATGAATCATTACGATATTTAATAACCGTTTTTACCAGTAACAAAATTTTTGTTTGTTTTTCATGCTATACTATTTTTTATCACTGATAAGGAAATGTTTGTTACGCTTTTAGGTGGTCATTTAAGCCTTAAATCGTGTTTTTATGATTAAATATTACCTCAAATTGTTTCTTTTGTCATCTTAGGTACTTGGTACATGAAGTCTGGAAAATGGAGCATTTTTTACGCTTTTATACTCAAGAATGAAGAAAACAAGAAAAGTCAAGAAAGTCAGGATTTAACACCTGACGGCATCACGCTTTGGAGCTGACGCCGTCATCTTATGACGATATGTCAAGAATTTTTATGCTGAGACGCCCTAGAAGAATTTGTCAAGTTAACACCTGACGGCGTCAGGTGTATTTGGAGCAAGGTCGTCTCCTTTTAACTCAACAAGAGATAGCCCAGAACTATTATAACGGGACGGCGTCAGAGATCTCTTGGGTGATACAAAACCCTAAAACACGACGATCTGACGGCATCAGAGGCTAGAACCTGACACCGTCAGACTTGTATATCTATATATATTTTTCGATGTTTCATTCATTAGTGTGTAACTTTTGAGAGATAAAACCCTAGACGAATTTTCCAGTAAACTTAGGGTTTCCAAACCCTCTTTTCCTTAATGTTCAATTGAAGATAAGTCTTTCTTTTAATCATTCAATATGTCTATGTGTTATTTTATTATCTTTTATGCTTTTCTTTCGTTTAACATGCTAGCTTAGGTTTTTTAGTGTTTGCTTAGATCTAATGAAACCTAGCTGTTAATTATTGATTGTTGGTTTGTTTGATTGTATTGGGTGATTGATTTTGCGTTAGGATCAAGAAAACTGGTCGAATTCCTATAAGGTAACAGGCTTGAACGTCTTGAGAAACGTATTCGGCTATGTACATCGATGCTATTGGTTGTTTTTAATCCATAAGTGACTATTTAGGAGGCCATGATAGGATACTAAACGTGTCATCATAGGAAGAGATAGAAGCTTATATAGTTGGGGAAGGACGTATACGCCCCCACGAATGCTATTAAGGAAAATAACCCTTCATCCAAACAATTATAACAAACCAATTAATTAGTAAGAGATAGCTAGGGAGTAGTGAAATTTAAGTAAACACATTTTCTCACTATAAGAAGTTCACCAATTTAGTTTTCTGTTATTTTATTTATTTTGTTTTAGTAGTAATCTTCGGTTAGTTGACTAGCAACTAATTCCGTCCACTCTTTCAATACCCGAGATTTTTACTTGCTTTCATAAAAATACAAAAAGAATCATCCCTCACCTTCAGACCTAATTCACGTAGCTTTCAATCCTAACGACACTATTCCCCTAGAGAACGATCAATCCCCCGGTACTTGCGACTCACTATACTACATCGGTCAGTGATACGTGGGAATCGCACCAGGCTTTACCTCTCAAGGGATCCTGAGAAGCTTACAACTCCCACCAGGCAGTGTAACTGATCGTTGTAGTATAGTATAGTGACAAGTACCGGGGGATTGATCGTTCAGCTGGGAATAGTGTCGCTAGGATTAGAAAACCTAAATACTAGTTCTAAAGACGAGGGATGATTCTTTTTGTATTTTTATAATTTTTAGAAAGCAAGTAAAAATCTCGGGTTTGAAGGATTTGGGCGGAATTAGTTGCTAGTCAACTAACCCAATACTAAAGATGCAATCAAAATAAAATACTAAAAATGAAAATAAACTAAATTATACTAAGGTTGTGAGCAATAAGTGGAGAAATTGTGTTTACTTAGATTTCACTACTCCATAGATATCTTTTACAGGTTAATTACTTGTTATAGTTGCGTGGATGACGGATTGTATTCCTTAATACCATTCATGGGGTGGCGCACTTAATTCCCCAATCCTATGAATGCCTACTTCACTCCTATGTCGAGCCGGCTAAGAAGCTCCTAACATGGGATCATTAGAATTTACTCATGCATTAAATACAACCAATAAAACCTAGTGCACGTCAGTTCATGTTTCCTAAGACGTTCAAGCATGTTACCAATTGGAGATCTGCCAATTTTATTAAGCCTAACATCGAATTCATTCATCCAATACAACCATAAACAAGTAATCAACACATAATTAACATCTAGGTTTCATTAGATCCAAGCAAACACAAGATAGATCTAGCCTAGCATGATGGAATTAAGACAAGAACAAGATATAGACAACCAACACATAGACATATTGATTGAATTAAAAGAATACTTATCTCGATTACACATGAAAGGGATCAAGGGCTGAGAACCCTTGAAAAACCTGTAAAATTCGTATTAAGTTCAGACCTAGGGTTTCTCCAAAACTCCTCTCTTTTTAATGTGAAAATTAGAAAACTATATATAGGAAATAGGGGCTGACGGCGTCAAGAACAATTTTGTGACGTCGTCACCTCGCCGCCAAAATACTCCTCGGACTGCCTTGATCTACTTTTGACGCCGTCATGTGTTATGTATTTCCAGGCCGTCATGCATTTTCCTCTTGGCGCCCTACCTTGTGACGCCATCAAATCTGTACCGGATCGTCATGGAAATTACTCTTGACGCCGTCAGAAATTTCTTCTTGACGCCGTCACCTACTGTTCCCAGCAAGAAAAATTAAGACTTTGGTGTTTTCTTCACTTTTATGCTCTAAAAACGTCCGAATTGCTTCCTTTTCCAAATTTCTCTCCCAAAGTACCTAAAATCACAAAAGGAATGATTTAGGGCAATATTTGATCAAATAAATTCAATTTCGGGCTTAAATGACCCCCTAAAAACGATTCATTTTTCGCCACATCATATACCCTTACACTTGAGATTTGCTTGTCCTCAAGCAAATGCGCTTTTATTCTACTCAAAATACAAGTTAGGGGTCATTTAACACTAATATAAAAGTAATTACAACAAATTATCGTTCCACTAAAGACCAAAGACAAGCACGGAGGCCATACACTAGCACCTCACAAATAGTGTTTAGATACTCACATCTCTCGGGTGTAATAAAGTATAAATTATAATATGGAAACGGAAGATATCTCTCACTACCTGTCATAGCAAAATAGATTACCATAGGCTTGGAAATGATCAAACCTCCACCACATGGCGTAAGCACCTAGGATAAACTATCAAAGAGGTCTTTTAAAGGGTTGTAACGTTAGGTGTAGGGATATGAAATACACGGTTTTGTTGGATAAAGGAAGTTTTTACTGGTGGCGAGTTAACAATCTTGGTTAATTACATGTACAATATGGCGTTGCTAAGCCAAGACTAGACTCGACTTAAGCTAATAAATGAAAAATAACAAAAACATAAAATGAACATAGAATGAAAACGGGATGGTAGTCCGTATGTTTTTTCTCTTTTTCTTTTTCTATTTTTTTTTTTATTTTTTTTTAATTTTATCGATTTTTTTTTATTTTTTTTTATTTTATTATTTTTTTTTTACATACACTCTTACCCTACCATCCAAAATAATACATCATAGGGAATGTAAATTTCCCTTACACTTGAATCTTTACATACTTTACAATAAACTATTCTAATGACTCGAATTAAGAAAATCAAAACACTTGGAGCACTTTTAAGATTAACGCGCATATGGGGGTAATAAATGATGTTCTTCCCCATTACTCCATAAAATAAATACTTTACCCATGAGTCCCAATCGTCCCAAAACAATATGTACAAGGATATGACTCGACTTAGCAACCATGTAATCAATTAGATAGTTAACTTAGGGTTTAACAAATAACAATAATGCACTAAAGATGAGTGCATACACGGAAGGCTAAGGCGATTTAGGTGTACATTTAAGTGGGGTGTAACAAATTCTTCCTTTAAGTAAGATGCTTAAACTTAGAAATGAAAAGATAGGCTCGGAGGGGTGTACTAGGGGTTTCGTGTACTAAAAATGAGTACAACGCCAAGGGTGTGGGAAAAATTAGTTGACTTAACTAGCCAAGTAATATGACATAAATGGTCAAGTAATTATAATACGGGTTTAACACAAGGGTGATCCTAATGCCTCTTATCATGTTGTAAATCCTACTACACGAATGTAGTCTCACTAGCGGTCTCGGGATGCATCACTAACGCAAGTTCTAGAATCTAAATGCTACCGGTACACTTATAAGCACTAATAGTAAATGCTTTTCCTATCAAATCTAAAGGCAAACCTCACATATTTGGGTGGAAAATTTTTCTGAATATACGGTTTTGTGCTAGTCATACAATCTCCTATCCATGAGACGCTTGCTATGGCTAAAGTTTCACTCCTAAATGTTGTAAAAAATTTTAAATTTGGCGCTAAAATTGCACTAACAAGTATTTCTCATAGTTTTATTACACATCTACCATCAAACAAGACAAACTCAAGCGAAAGTGCATATGTAAGGTATCATCATTTTACCCTCCCCTTACACTTAAGATGAACATTGTCCCCAATGTTCAAGTAAAGAATGTAAAAGTGAAAAAGTAAAAAGAATGAAATCAAATACTCCCCTGATTCGCTCGGTATGGATAATAAGGTGGCCAGGTTAAATCTTCCTCCAAGAGAATGAACAATCAAAGCTTCCCTTCCAGAATATAATTCATTTTCTTGTCATACATAACCTGTAAATCCTGAGAAAATAGACAAAACAACCTCGCATAAAATCGGCGGCATCCTATATAAGTTACTAAATCCTAGAAAACAAAGTAAGATATAATGCTTGTGGAATTAAGTTTGCAGATTTCCTGGAGATTATAAAACTTAATAATTCACAAAAACCATAAGACTCCGTTAGAAAAACAAAACCGGTAAAATTTCAAGATTTTTACACGTGACGCCGTCAAGAAGAAATTCTTGACGCCGTCAGAAGTGACCTGCAGAAATTCTTATGTTAAGTTTCCGGAAAATTTCTCGAAAAACTTGGTCCTACTTCCTGGAAAATCCTACAAAACTTCATTATGACTCAATACAAGCATGTGACTCTAACAAATACGAATATACATGTTCATTTAATATTGTGGAGAATCATGATCGAGTTTGTTTCTTAAAAACATATTTGGGGTTTCCCCTTACACTTATCTCTTGCAAAAATACTTTTAGGTGGAGTTAAGACTAGGCCAAAACAACAAAGTAAAGTATTTCCACTATTTAGTTGAGAAACATGATCTACCAACAATAAAAATAAAGCATGCATACGAAAGCAAATAACAAACAAACAAAATAAAATCACACAAAACATGGGTTGCCTCCCAAGAAGCGCTTTTCTTTATTTACGAGTCTTGTAGCTAGACTCAAGGTCATGGGTTACTACGTGACCTCATCGTTGGTTCCACTCTCTAGGTCATCTTCTAAACCAGTTTTGTATTCCGGACCTAGTTGCAAGCATTCTTTGTAGAAACCAAGCATCCTACTCTTTACATACTCTACTCCTCTACGTCTATCCTCCTCATTCCTATAATAAGCCGCTTGCTTGTGTTCTTTTTCTATATTAGAGAGGAGGCGGTATTGCTCAATTTTGTAAGGCATTTGATAGGCAACCTCATCATTTTCTTCCTTGAATCTAACTATCCCTAGAGTCGGGTCATAACTCGTCCTAGTGGCCTCAACAAATGGTTTTCCAAATATTACTTGGCTTGGGCAATCATCTATCACCGGACGGGTGTCTTCCACTATCATAAAATCGATCTCATAGGTGAGATTTCCTATAATCACATGCAATCCCTTCACTCTTCCTACAAAATTACTTATCAAATTCCTATTGGGCATCATCCTAAAATCAAGTTGTTTCTTCATCACCCAATTGTAATAAGTCCTAGTCATGATGTTAACAGGAGATCTAGAGTCGATGTAAGCTTTCCATATATTCATATGCCCTATGTTGCATGGTATGTTAATGTTAGAAGGGTCTCCCATTTTGATAAGGGGTGTGCCAAGGATATATGGTCTCTCGGGACTATTGAATAAATCCTTATGGTATTCCCGTTCTTCCTTGGTGGGCAACTTATCAAAGTACTTTTCTATAGGCTCTACCTCCTCTAATTCCTCTTCCTTTTTAACCTCAATTTCCCTACTTTCATCCCTAGTCTTGGTTTCTACTCCAACTTCATCCTTGTCACTTTCCTCTATTCCCTTATCTATTGGCCTAATGGTGACAACATTGACAAAGTGGACATGTTTGGATGATGAGGGGTCCTTAATTTGGATTCCGTTATTGGTGTCCCTAGTGTCCTTCCTAGGTGTGGTTAATGCTTGGTTGTTGAGGGCTTTCAACAAGTTGTCAATCTTGTTGGTCATCTCCGTTTGTTGTTGGTTGAATTCGGTTTCAAACCTAGCTATGCGAGCTTCTTGAGATGCCATAAACTTAGACATCAATCCTTCAAGATTTTTGGTACTACCATAATTGTTAGAAGGATTGTTGTTGAAAGTACGGTTGGAGGGTGGACCGTTTGGTTGATAACGATTAGGCGGGTTGGAAGAATTGGGTTGATTTTGTTTCCACCTAAGGTTTGGGTGATTTTTCCAAGAGGGGTTGTATGAATCACCGTAAGGGTTTGGCTCGAGCTTGAAAGTGTACCACTTATCTCCGGCTTCGTCGGTACGCGTGGATGCGTAGTCCGCAAAAGCTGTTCCGGGGAGTTCCACACAATCACGAGTGTCGTGGGGACCACTACATAATTCGCATGAAGAAGTGATTTTTCTCACTTAGCTTGAAGGCTTAGGAGCTTCGTAAGATTTCATGAGAAACTTGACTTGGTCCTCAAGTTCCATGATCCTACGGTCGGGAGTGCTAGAATTGTTCGAAGGCAAAGATATTGCCTTGACCGTTTTGTTCAAATCATGGGGATCATTCCAACTTTCGTTGTCATAGAGAGCAAGATCTTCTATGAGTTCCCATGATTGTTCCGCACTTAGATCACGTAGCTTATCACCGGCCAATTGGTCAATGGCTCGCCTCGTGGAGAGATCGATATGGTCATAAAAAATTTGGACTTGGAGCCAAAGATCTATGCCATGATAAGGGACTTTTTGGAGTAAGTCCTTGAAACGAGTCCATGCTTCATAGAGAGATTCATTTTGACGTTGTTGGAACATCAAGATGTCATTTCTAAGCTTAGTAGTTCTCCCCGGTGGGAAAAATTGAGCAAGGAAACGAGTGGTGAGATCATCCCATATGGTGATGGATCCCGCGGGTAAACGCTCAAGCCATTGACTAGCTTGATCCCGTAGAGAGAATTGGAATAGGCGTAATCGGGTTGTCTCTCTAGTTTCAACACCTAGGTCTATGGAATCTACGATTTTTAGGAAGTCCTTAAGATGTTGGTTTGGATCTTCGGAACGAAGTCCATGGAATGCACAACCGCTTTGCACCAACCGGATGGTGTCGGATCGCAAGGGAGTCACATTGGCTCCAGTGAGCTCAATGGTGTTTCGGTAGCCTTGGTGGCTAGGTCGGGAATATTCTCCTAAGGTTAGGGGCCTAAGGGGTTCTAGTGGTGGGTTTTGTTGTGGTGGGATGACGGGTTCAAGGATGTTCCCATCGTCCATGATGTCGGGTGGTGAAGAGTTACGAACAAAAACACAAAGAAATAGGATAGACTAAAGAAAACCTAAAAATAATAATAAAATCTTACTAGAAAGGAATCTAGCAAGTAGACCTAATAAAAAGAGATTCTAACCTAGACAATAACTATTCCCCGGCAGCGGCACCAAAAACTTGATACGTGGGAATCGCACCAGGCTTTACCTCTCAAGGGATCCTGAGAAGCTTACAACCCCCACCAGGAAGTGTACCTGATCGTTGTAGTATAGTATAGTGACAAGTACCGGGGGATTGATCGTTCAGCTGGGAATAGTGTCGCTAGGATTAGAAAACATAAATACTAGTTCTAAATATGAGGGATGATTCTTTTTGTATTTTTATAATTTTTAGAAAGCAAGTAAAAATCTCGGGTTTGAAGGATTTGGGCGGAATTAGTTGCTAGTCAACTAACCCAATACTAAAGATGCAATCAAAATAAAATACTAAAAATAAAAATAAACTAAATTATACTAAGGTTGTGAGCAATAAGTGGAGAAATTGTGTTTACTTAGATTTCACTACTCCCTAGATATCTTTTACACGTTAATTACTTGTTATAGTTGCGTGGATGACGGATTGTATTCCTTAATACCATTCATGGGGTGGCGCACTTAATTCCCCAATCCTATGAGTGCCTACGTCACTCCTATGTCGAGCCGGCTAAGAAGCTCCTAACATGGGATCATTAGAATTTACTCATGCATTAAATACAACCAATAAAACCTAGTGCACGTCAGTTCATGTTTCCTAAGACGTTCAAGCATGTTACCAATTGGAGATCTGCCAGTTTTCTTAAGCCTAACATCGAATTCATTCATCCAATACAACCATAAACAAGTAATCAACACATAATTAACATCTAGGTTTCATTAAATCCAAGCAAACACAAGATAGATCTAGCCTAGCATGATGGAATTAAGACAAGAACAAGATATAGACAACCAACACATAGACATATTGATTGAATTAAAAGAATACTTATCTCGATTACACATGAAAGGGATCAAGGGCTGAGAACCCTTGAAAAACCTGTAAAATTCGTATTAAGTTCGGACCTAGGGTTTTTCCAAAACTCCTCTCTTTTTAATGTGAAAATTAGAAAACTATATATAGGAAATAGGGGCTGACGGTGTCAAGAACAATTTTGTGACGCCGTCACCTCGCCGCCAAAATACTCCTCGGACTGCCTTGATCTACTTTTGACGCCGTCATGTGTTATGTATTTCCAGGCCGTCATGCATTTTCCTCTTGACGCCCTACCTTGTGATGCCGTCAAATCTGTACTGGATCGTCATGGAAATTACTCTTGACGCCATCAGAAATTTCTTCTTGACGCCGTCACCTACTGTTCCCAGCAAGGAAAATTAAGACTTTGGCGTTTTCTTCACTTTTATGCTCCAAAAACGTCCGAATTGCTTCCTTTTCCAGATTTCTCTCCCAAAGTACCTAAAATCACAAAAGGAACGATTTAGGGCAATATTTGATCAAATAAATTCAATTCCGGGCTTAAATGACCCCCTAAAAATGGTTCATTTTTCGCCTCATCAGTCAGGTACACTGCCTGGTGGGGATTGTAAGCTTCTCAAGATCCCTTGGGAAGTAAAACCTTTTGCAAGGTTGCAAAACCACGCATCAAGTTTTTGGCGTCGTTGCCGGGGAATAATTATTATTTAGGTTGAATTTTATTTTTATTAGGTCTACTCATTAGATTCCTTTCTAGTGAGATTTTATTTTCTTTTTATTAGGTTTTCTTTAGTCTATCTTTTTCTTTGTAATTTTTTTCGTAACCATTATCATCAACCATCATGGAAGGTGATAATATCCTTGATCCCATCGTTCAACCAAGCCAACCAAACTACCAAAACCCACCCGAACCACCTAGAGCACGCACTTTAGGAGAATACTCTTGACCTAGCCACAAAGGCTATCGAAATACCATTGAGCTTACCCATGGAGCCAATGTATCTCCCTTGCAATCTGACACCATCTGGTTATTGCAAAGCGGATGTGTATTCCATGGATATCGTTCCGAAGATCTAAACCAACATCTTAAGGATTTCCTTAAAATCGTAGAATCCATAGACCTTGATGTTGCCACTCGAGAGACGACCCGATTGCGTCTCTTTCGATTCTCTATATGTGACCAAGCTAGTCAATGGCTTGAGCGTTTACCCCCGTAATCCATCACCTCTTGGGATGTTCTCACTTCTCGTTTCCTTGCTCAATTTTTCCTACCGCGAAGAACCACCAAGTTAAGGAATGACATCTTGATGTTCCAACAACGTCAAGGTGAAACGCTTTACGAAGCTTGGACTCGTTTTAAGGACTTACTCCAAAAATTCCCTCACCACGGCATTGATCTTTTGCTTCAAGTCCAAATCTGTTATGATCATGTCAATTAATCCACAAGGCAAACCATTGACCAAGCGGCCGGTGGTAAGCTACGTGACAAGAATGCAGAAGAATCATGGGGAATCATAGAAGATCTTGCTATCTATGACAACGAATGTTTGAATGATCCCCGTGACTTGAACAAAATGGTCAAGGCAATATCTTTGCCTTCGAATAATTCAAGCATTCCCGACCATAGGATCATGGAACTTGAGGATGATAAGACGAAAAGTGTACCGCTGTTGGGGGGTCATTTAAGCCCGAATTCGTGATTATTTGATCAATTATTACCCTAAATCGTTCCTTTTGTCATTTTAGGTACGTTTGAGAGGAAATTTACAAAAGGAAGCATTTTGGACGTTTTTGGAGCGAAAAAGTGAAGAAAACGACAAAGTCTCAAAATCCTTGCTGGGAACAGTACCTGACGACGTTAAGACCATGCTAGTGACGGCATCAAGCTTGGCAAAAGAGGTGGATGTAGGAAATACACATGACGGCCCAGAACAATTTCAAGGCATTTTGGCCTGACGGCGTCACCAAGGCCATCAAGGTCAAAATACATGTGACAGCCCAGAGTAAAATTACACATGATGGCGTCAGAAGTGGATCTAGGCAATACGAATTTTATCTTGGCGGCGAGTTGACAGCGTCACAAACTATAACGTGACGCCGTCAAGGTGTAAAATCTATATATAGTTTTGTTATTTTCATTCATTAAGTGTGGAACTTTTGGAGAACTTCTTTGTGCAAACCCTAGACGAATTTTCTGTAGAAATAAGGGTTTCAACCCTTGTTCCATCCATGTTCAATTGAAGATAAGTTTTCCAATAATCATTCAATATGTCTATGTGTTGTTTGATTCTATCTTATGCTTGTCTTCTTTTTAACATGCTAGGCTAGGTTTTTCTTGTGTTTGCTTAGATGTAATGAAACATAGATTTTGATTATTGGTTGATGGTTTGTTTATAATTGTTGTGGATGATTGTATTCGATGTTAGGCTTAAGAAAACTGGCAGATTTCCAATTGGTAACTTGCTTGAACGTATTAAAAAACATGATCGGAGGTGTACTATGATTTAATGGTTGTATTTAATGCATAAGCGAATTCTAGTGATCCCATGTTAGGAGCTTTTAGTTGGCTCGACATAAGAGTGAAGTAGGAGCTTATAGAGTTAGGGAATTTCGTGCACGGCCCTACAACTAGTATTAAGGAATATAACCCGTCATCCATGCAATTGTAACAAGCTAATCAACCGGTAAAAGATATCTAGGGAGTAATGAAATCTAATTAAACACATTTTCTCTTATTATTGTTTACACCACAAATTAGTTTTTGTTTATTTTATTTTATTTTGATGGCATCTTTAGTTAATTGGGTTAGTTGACTAGCAACTAATTCCGCCCACTCCTTCAAAACTGAGATTTTTATTTTCTTTTATAAAAATATAAAAATACAAAAAGAATCTTCCCTCACCTTAGACCTAGTTTAGTAGACTTTTTAATCCTAGCGAACACTATTCCTGAGTTGAACGATCAATCCCCCGGTACTTGTCACTATACTATACTATACTATAATGAACAGGTACACTGCCTGGTGGGGATTGCAAGCTTCTCAAGATCCCTTGAAAGGTAAAACCTTTTGCGAGGGTGCAATTCCACGCATCAGAGGACCAAGTCAAGTTTCTTATGAAATCCTACGAAGCTCCAAAACCTTCAAGCCAAGTGAACAAAATCACTTCTTCGTGAGAATATTTTAGTGGTCCCCACAACACTCGTGATTGCATGAAACTCCCTGAACTAGCTTTTAGGGACTACGCATCTTCACGTACCGACGAAGTGAGAGACAAGTGGTATACTTTCAAGCCCAATCCAAACACTTATGGTGATTCCTACAACCCCTCTTGGAAAAATCACCCAAACCTTAGGTGGAAACAAAACCAAAACACTCCTCAAAACAATTCTTCCAATCCACCAAATCGTTTTCAACCAAACGGCTCAACCTCGAATCGTAATTTCAACAACAATCCTTCCAACAACTATGGTAGTACCAATAATTTTGAAGGATTGATGTCCAATTTTATGGCATCTCAAAAAGCCTGTATAGCTAGATTTCAAGCCGAATTCAACCAACAAAAAAATGAGATGGCCAATAAAATTGATAATTTGATAAGGCCTTGAATAACCAAGGGGTGACCTTGGCTACAAAAGTAGTAAAAAACCCTAGTGTAGGAATTGAGGTTAAGGACCTTCAATCATCTAAACATGTACACTTTGTCAACGTAGTTACCATTAAGCCCATTGATAGAAGTTTTAAGGATGATGAGGGAGGTATGACTGAGAGAGGAAGTAATCCTAAGAATGATGTTGAGGAGGAAAAGGGAAAAGTAGGGGATTACTTCAATAAGTTTCCCACTAAGGAGGATCTTGCATACCATAAGAATCTATTGGATGATCCTAACCCATCAATCTATAGAAATCTTTCGATCATTCGAGCCAACAACCCAAATCTCATGAACATACCATGCAATATTTGGCATTTGCATGTATGGAAAGCTTGTATTGACCCTAAGTCCCCTATAAATATCTTGTCTAGGACATTTTACAATTGGATTATGAAAAAGCAATTAGCTCCTAGAAGAGACCCCAACACGGGAAGAATGAGTAATTTTGTGGGGGAAAGTTAGAGGGTTGCCCGTTTATGTAGGGAACTTCACTTATTTTATGGATTTTGTGGTCTTAGAAGATGTTAGCCCGGCGGTTGACATAAATTTATCTAATGTGGTATTAGGAAAACAGTTTGTAGAAGTCTCTAGAATGACTTATTACCCGACCTTAGGGCTAGTTAGGATTAGAGACGAGGATAGTGAGATTACTTATCAAATGCCACATAAGATAGAGTAGTACCGATCCCGTACTTGTTTGGAAAAAGAATTTAAGCAGTTGGTATACTATAGGAGTGATGAGGATAAGAGAAAGGGAGTAGACTACGTAATGAGAAAAATATTGGAGTTCTACAAAGAATGTCTACAATTAGGTCCGAAATACAAAACCAAGCGAGGGGATGACCTAGAGAACGTGAATAGAGATGGAGTCACATAAAAAGGTGTGACTTTGAGTCTAGCTACAAGACCCGTACGCTTCTAGACAACTTAAAACTCACGAGGAAAACTACACCACCCATGATCTAGAATTAGGAGCGGTAGTATTCGCTCTTAAGATATGGAGACACTACTTGTATGGAACCAAGTGTACTATCTTCACCGATCACAAAAGTCTCCAACACATTTTAGATCAAAAGGATTTGAACATGAGGCAACATCGATGGTTAGAGTTACTAAGTGATTATGATTGTGAAATTCGTTATTATCCTGGAAAGGCAAACGTTGTAGCGGATACCTTAAGTCGAAAGGAACGAATTAGACCCCTTAGAGTCAGATTTTTGGGAATGACAATCAGGTCACCACTTCCATCTCAAATCCTCGAAGTTCAAGCTAAGGCCCTTAAAGAAGAGAATAGACCGCACGAGAAGATTTATGGCATGCTAGAGAGCATGAATGGATTTGTAAAGAAACCAGATGGAAGGCTGTATTTCAAGGACAGAAGTTGGATTCCAGTGTATGGAGGAATGAGAGACCTCATCATGCATGTGTCGCATAAATCTAAATATTCCATTAATCCTGGTTCAGACAAAATGTATCATGACCTTAAGAAGTTGTATTGGTGGCCAAACATGAAAGCTGACATTGCAGAGTATGTCGGTAAATGTTTGACCTGCTCAAGAGTAAAGGCTGAGCATCAAAGGCCATCTGGTCTATTGATTCAACCAGAGCTACCAATGTGGAAATGGGAGAGAATTACAATGGACTTCATTAAAAAATTACCCAAGACATCGGGTGGATTTAACACTATATGGGTCATTGTCGATCGTCTCACGAAATTAGCGCATTTCTTGCCAATCAAAGAGACTAATGATATGAACACTCTTACACGTTTATACCTGAAGGAGATAGTTTCACGGCATGGAGTGCCGATTTCTATTATCTCAGACTGAGACAGCCGTTTCACATCTAACTTTTGGCAATCTTTACAAAAAGCCTTGGGAACTAAGTTAGATATGAGTACCGCTTACCATCCATAGACCGATGGTCAAAGTAAGAGAACTATCCAAACCTTAGAGGACATGCTTCGAGCATGCGTGATCGATTTTGGGAAAGGTTTAGATAAGCACCTACCGTTAGCAGAATTTTCATATAACACCAGTTACCACGCCAGTATCAAGGCCACACCGTTCGAGGCACTTTATGGATGAAAGTGTCGATCACCATTTTGTTGGGCTGAGATTGGAGATGTACAGATCTCAGGTCCCGAGTTGATTCTTGAAACCACCGAGAAAGTAGTAAAAATTAGACGGCAGTTGCAAGCCGCCAGAGACCGGCAAAAGAGTTATGCCGATGTGAGAAGGAAACCAATGGAATTTCAAGTTGGAGATAGGGTTATACTAAAGGTATCACCTTAGAAAGGAATGATTAGGTTTGGAAAACGTGGAAAGTTAAATCCATGATACGTTGGACCCTTCGAGATCATTGAAAGGATTGGTCCAGTGGCGTACAAACTTGAACTCCCCGAAGAGCTCAGTAGAGTACATAACACCTTCCATGTGTCAAATTTAAAGAAGTGTTTATCGGATGAAACCCTCGTGATTCTATTGAAAGAAATCCGAATCGACGATAAGTTGAACTTTATTGAGGAACCCGTCGAGATTATGGATAGAGAAGTCAAACGGCTTAAGCACAGCCGCATTCCCATTGTTAAAGTTAGATGGAACTCTAGTAGAGGACTCGAGTTCACCTAGGAGCATGAGGATCAAATTCGTGCCAAATATATATTTCAAATCGATGCATCTCTAATATTTTAAGGTTTCTTCTCATTTGATCCTAAGTCTATATATATATATATATATATATATATATATATATGTGTGTGTGTGT
Organism: Artemisia argyi; assembly: GCA_030686995.1. Classification (NCBI taxonomy): domain Eukaryota; kingdom Viridiplantae; phylum Streptophyta; class Magnoliopsida; order Asterales; family Asteraceae; genus Artemisia; species Artemisia argyi. The sequence goes on along the minus strand of CM060697.1, from coordinate 19,439,666 downwards.
GTGTGTGTGTGTGTGTGTGTGTGTGTGTGTGTGTGTGTGTGTGTGTATAAGTATCACCGTTAATATTTTTTTTCATATTTATAAACGAAAACTAGCCCGAACACTAGCCCACTTATGTAATTATTTTTCTTTTCTTTCAGACTGGGCCTTGACACCCTCACCAAGCCCACTAGACTTAATTTGTTTCTTCTTCTCTTTTGTTTTGGACCGAGATCACCTAAGCCCACCATGATCTAGTCTTTTTCTTTTTTTTTTTTCTCATTTGGGCCGCTACCATCACCAAGCCCACACCACAACTATAGTTACCATAAACCTTCATATGTTTATTTGGTCTATGTTTCGTTGCACCTCTCGCAACTCGAACCCGACACCTAAACACAAGTGTGAGCTACCTTTTCAATCATTTCCTTTTCTTTGTCCTTTGTTCGACACCATATGAGACACAAACACAAACCATGGAGACAATAATACTAGCATACCATATTTCTTTCCTTGTTTCCTTGTCGACCAACACCAAGGCAACTTCAACTCACATAATCACTTGTCACTTCCAAACTCACTCTTTGCTACCCAAATCCACAACACAATGCACACCCTCACTCTTTTCCTTTCTCCTTTGCGTGCGAGACTAACCCAACACCAACACTTAGCCACCCTACTTTTGAATCTATATCATTAAACAAATCCATGTTTCATAACCCTTTATCCAAAAATCTTTTACCCAAAGGTTTCCATGTCCCTTTAACCACCAACAAAATCATTTTGATTCTTTTCTCTCTTAATCTAATCCTTAAGTACACTCACATGTTTCCTAACCTCTCTTGTCCTACTAATAAACTAATCAAAGATTTCCAAACTTTACCTAAAACCTTATTAACCAAAGGTCCCTATGTCACATTTACACAAACATGGAATCTCCTTTTCTTAAACCTTATTACCCAAAGGTTTATGTGTCTCAGTTACACCAACATGGAATCTATTTCACTTTCTTTCCCTTAAACTACTTGGTTTAGTACAAACCCTAGGATCACATGTGTTCCTCCTAAACCTTGTCCTATGTTTAAACAAATCTAAAGTATTATCATGCCTCCCATATTTTCCTTCATCTTGACATGACCACACCAAAGGCCTTTGACCATGTTGCTTCTATTCGAATGACCCATCAAGGTCTTGTGAGACACATTTTACACAACATTCACATGTTTACACCAAGAGTTCCCTATAAATACCCTCACTATTCACTCACTCTCACTACACTCTCAAAAATCACAAACACTCAAATCACAAACACTTTTCTTTCCTTCATGCTCACTGTCGAAGCACAATAAATCACTAAGTCCTTGGATTGAATGAATAAATCTTGGTTATAAGTTGAATCATGGGTTATATTACATTGAGCGTTTTCAAGCTTTGAACGTTTCCTTTTTCTCTCGTACCACACGGACTCATCACTACCTTAGGGTGTTGTAAGTCGACATTTTCCCTTTTCAATATTTCTTTCTTTACGCATTCGTTTCCATGCATATCATGCACGTCATGTTACATCTAAGCACTTAAAACATAAAAACTACAATATATTACCTTTCACTCGACACACTAGAAAAGAGCTCGCATTTTCCAACTTTTACGTATGACATATGTATTTTGAACTACCACTCGATTCTCTACTCGAAACTAAAACAATATAACGTAACATGCAAGTTTTATATCAACAAGTACTAGTCTAAATCGACCTAAACCTAAGCACCTTCGAACACCCTCTTAATAGTTTTAAAACTTATGTTTGAGCCTAACGGGCTAACAAGCCCAAAACCTTTTTCCTAAACTAATTTGCGAACTAAAAATAACTCGAGTGGTGTAGAAGCAAAAATCTTATTTTTATAAGCTTGAATAAGCTAAAAGAAATGGTTTTTACAAAAATAAAAGTTAACTTTTCAAAAACTTAACGAAGGACTATTTTTGCAAAACTTCTTGTTAAGGGACCAAACATGTAAAAACTGCCAAACTTGTGTATCAAAACTGAAAATAGGTCTTTTAATATAAAGTAGAGGGTAGAAATTGTCATTATTCAAAACTTAAGGTGTAAAGTGTAAAAGTACTATAATGGACTAACAATATAATTATTTTTAACACAAGGGCAAAAAGTGTAATTTTTCTAAAGTAAAGGATAAAACTTGACCATAATGTTTTTACTTTAAACAATTTATATTTTACATATTTACCTTTATATACTTAACACACACATATATATATATATATATATATATATATATATATATATATATATATATATATATATATATATATATATATATATATATATATATATATATATATATATATATATATATATATATAGGAGGCGTTATACGCGTATTGCCACCTCATTGCCTAGTCATTGCCATGTAATTCATTTTCTGCCATGTCATCAGCCATGTCATCATATAAGCAATTTTATATTTTTATTTTATTTGCATTTTCCATGTCATCACAAATTAATGCCACCTAATTATTTGAATGTCATCACAAATTAATTAGGTTGCTGGTAACATTAACATGTATCATAACCACTAGACCAACATATTTTTTTGATTATATCTTGCATGCCCAAATATATAAATTCATGCAACCAATTATTAACCATTTTAATGAGATAACTACCGTATATATATATATATATATATATATATATATATATATATATATATATATATATTCGCTTTACAATCTTATTAATTAATGTCGACCTTTTTTTCATTATCATAAAAAACTCTAATATGATTTTCTGCAACCCTAAAACACAGTACACAAACAATATACGCATTTATTCTGATTAATACTCCGTACTATTAATAATTTTTATTCTGCAGGATAATTTCACCTTAAACACACCATCAAATCATATGTATATGCTTCCTGCTGTTATCGATCCTCCAAAGTTACAAAACTATTGTGATCGGATTGTTGATGGACTTGCAACTATCTTTTGGCTTTTAAAAGGAGTCCTGTTATTCGATATTCACGAACATCTGATATTGCTAAACGGATTGCACATGAAGCTTCGGTGAGCTTACTCTTTTTCTATCAATATGCTATTTCTTAATTGTAGTGATTGAGGCTCCTGCGATATTTAGTCACTTATGTCTGGAAGAGTTCTCCATGTAGAATTTTTGTTAGTGTATCATATAAAGGAATGATTATCTTTTACTTTTCATCATATAAGCCCTGCTGCATTTGAATTCTTTTTTGTATTAAGAAGCATAAGCAACTGATTGCAGTCTAGAGATCTTCCGAAAATAAGTCATTTAATCTTCAATGCAGAAGCATGCGAGTATATATTAAATTTAGTTTTATAAGTAAAAACAGGTTGAAATCGACCCTTATGTTCCTGCTTCTAGGAGTTATCTTTTTGCAGCAACTGATTCTCAAATTCAAGAGTACTATGAATTGTTGAAAACAAACAATAAATGGCCTCATTCTGGTGCACCTTTGCTATCTGCGGAAATCACAAGTTATATACTTTGGACTAGACAAGCCAGGTAAGAAAAGGTATCGAAAGACTTAAAGCTGACCACTTCATGAAGAACAACGACTCAGTATAGATGATGGTAAGTTGGTGACCATTTTGAATTTCATATGTGTTGGTGGTTTTTATGTGAGATGAGCTTTGAAATGCGATTATGTTATTAGGCTGCTATGAGAACTCTGGATGGCATAATAGACACAGTGTACGTAAATCATGCGGTTGAACAGTTGGTTCGTCTACTCAAACCCCAGGGAAAGCTAATCGTTGTTGGTGTACCAGATAAGTCATTAGAAGTGGCACCCATCTCTTTAGTTTTGGTTAACTAATTATTTTGTATGTCGAATTATATTTTATCTGACACACGACAATCTCTAATTGGGTTCCATTATTTTTAAGTTGCATTGTTGTAAGTATCCAAATTATTTCTAACATCATATCTCTCACTTTTTCTGCTTGCAGCTACTGATGTACTTGAAAAGACAGTTTGGGACAATGGGAGGCTGTATGAACACGCGGCAACAGAAGAAATACCACTTTTCATTTGTCTTTTTCCAGTATTATGCTGGTAAGCAATAGGGGTTGAGAAATAGCACCTGGAGGGGAAAAATACGCATGATTGGTTCGAGTACTAGGTTGAAACGGGTCACTTTTTAGTAGAGATTTGAAACGTGACTGATCAAGTTCTGTTCACCTGTGATTTCTGCATTATTTAATTATTCTAAGGATAAGGAAAGAGTTAGTTATAAATGTAAGAACATGTATATGATGATTATTATAATTGAAATCTCTTTATAAACTGATCTAGGAGGTTTTCAACCCGTTTGACCTTACTCATTTTACCCAATCAGTTTATAACTAAAAGGAATTTACTATACCAGTTTGATCTTTTTGTGGAAATGGAGAGGATGGCAAAACAACAATATCTGAAAGAAACAGACTCAATACTTTATTGGATGAAGGTATTTACAAATTTCTCATTTTTAAGGTCTATTCAGTATTTAACTATGAAGGTCTGAGATGGTTTCCGTTTGGTGCAGGAGATTATTACAGGTGTATGTCAGGTCGGGCCAAGGGTCAAAAACTCGATCCTTGTCACAGGTCAAGTCAGGTGTAGTTAGGTCCAGTGAGGTCAAGTCCACTTATTAGAATACTACAGGTGTATCTCGGGTCGGGTCAAGAGTAAATACACGTGTAAGTATTACAATTGTCTTTCATAAAACAATTTGGAATAGATATCGATATCCATTTATTAAAATACTAAAGGGAAAATATATAGATGTGAAAAACAAGATCTTTTAAAATATAAGACGAGTTTTGATTCAGGTTTTTATTTCTGATGTGGGGTTTATAGGCAACTCATTGTAGGTAATAGCATTTTGCTTTCCAAACCATAGCCACAAGTGTATTGTTTTCGCAGGTGGCGAAACTTGGAGGGCAGGTGTTTGGATCAAAATGGGTTGTGATCGAAGCGAACAAACTTTTGTATATTCAGGTACTCATACAAAATAAAAAAGATAAACGTAATTTGGCTCTATTTCAAGTAGAGGTGAAACTTCTTTCTGATTCAATTTGACAATGTATAGATACAAGTATAGGTGGTCATTCCGTGGTTCACATGGGTTGGCACATACTCAGTTTAAACGGGTCCTTCTCAAGCATATCTAGGACAAGCATCTGGTCCTTTTGCACAGAAACATCTTCAATTTCCTCCAACGGGTCCACCTCAGCTAATGCAACAACCTCCTTTTGGTTTTGTTCAACCTCATCTACATGGAATGCCACCCCAATCATCTCAAAGCTCTGCAGGAAGACCAACTATGCTTAAACTAGGAGGTCAGCAGCAGCAATTCCCTCAATAATCTGGTCCGGCAGGTTTGACACCTCAAGCTGGACCAACAATAATTAAGATTCATGGTAAGTTATAGCGAAGCTTCAAAGCTTACATTTCAATTGCTTGATTCTAATTTATACATGGTTACTTTACATTGACAATATAGGAGGATGGAAGACTTGCGGTCCAGGACAACCATCAAATGAATCGGTAAGGTTTTTATTTAATACAAAAGTATGTATCTGTTTAATCTTCGGACCAAACAGTGCTTTTTTTTACAAATTTGGTTTCGGCCAAGGTTCTATCCTGATACTTCACCTTCCATATTAGCCTTTGCCCTTCCATTCAAAACTATATAAGATACATATAATACACCGAGATTAAACAAACCTTAAAGCTTCCAGCTGAACCTCCTCATAAGAAGCTTGCATTTTAGATAAGTGCATCTGACGATGATTCATTTGAGATAGATGATGATGATGATGATGATATTTAAACTAATGGGCACGTGTGTTATGCATTTTACTTCAAAAATCACACGTGTGCTATCCACAAAAGTATATAAGCTTTGCCTTCTGAAGTCAAAACGGCTTTCAGAATGAAGGCGACATGTTTGACATTAAAATTCATACTTAAGTGCGGAATCCATAATGTTTGACCTTAAAGTCAAACTCTGTCCATCATCAAAAAATGACATTGTTGCAGGTTGTAAAGCATTTTCTAGAGCCCAAGTCTGCAAAGGAGGTGAACTTTGTTTACGCAGATGATCCAATCATAAAAACCATCATGGACAACATTACATTGCATGTGGCATTTGGTGGAGACAATTAAGAAAGTTACTTTAACATATTTCTGTTTTAGATACTTATAAGCCGAGTGTACATCTGACCATTCTAATTAGTCCTTATCAGATGGAATTATCAGTTCGTTACCTTTTACGGCGATCCTACTGCTGAAAAGCTATAGCAACATGGACAGGGCTGACCGAGATGCATACGAATCTCAGGTAAGATCTTTGTATTCCACACTATAATTTTTTTATTTATTTATAAGCAGTATGTTGGGAAATTGGCCTAATACACTCTGGGTATTTTGTAATAAAGGTCGTCTACGAAATGAAATTTTAAGTGAGCAGAGGATATGGCACTTAATAAGCATGAGTTTGTGTCATTGGGTAGACCCGAGAGAGTGAAATACTATGGACCCGGTTATTAGGAGCTTGCCAAAACTAATTCTATTTTAAAATAAGCAAAGTCTCAAACACCCCCATATGATCAGTCTTGAACCAGAAGAACAAAAGAGTCACGATTTTGTGCCTTTTTGTTAATGCACCATACAAGAGTTTGACAGATAATTACACTAGGATACATAATAAATTTAAAACATGAAACAGTTGTGACTGTTTGGATGAAACTTCTTATTTATTTATTTTTATACTAAATTACTTTTAGCCGATAAGCAATGCAATTGTGAAGACCAGCTGCTAAAAAACCCCTTTCAGGTTCGTTAAAAGTTATAAAGTTCTTTAATTTTGGTTAAAGTTGCATGATTTAGCTTTCAAGTTTTAGATAATCTATTTGTGAATATGAGCATCTTCTTTTTCTTACTGGTAATAAAAATTATGTGAGGTTGAAAATACCACTTCCAATCAAACATTTGAAACTGAGAATTAAAATTGTTACATGCTTTCAAATGGGTCAATACAAATGATACGTTCTCCAACAACAGAATGGAACACTGCAGGAAAATCGTATGAGTGTTCAGTTTGCACTAATCTATGATGCTGCTTCAAAAGGCCTCGATTCAGGTGACACATTTTTATTTTATACGGTAGCTTTGAACTTCAATAATTTAACCTCAAATGAACTTATTTATATGAATCTAAAATGTTAGGAAAATTAGGGGGTGTTTGGGATTATAGGGGCAAAAAATATGACTGCAAGATAGTTGAGAAGCTGCATATAGATAACCAAGTGCAAAAAGTTTTTTCTTTCTACGTTGCAGGTGAAGAAGGCTGTCTCCGCAATTTCAGCTGGCCTTATGAAGGGTCAACATGGAGAACAGTCGAAAGACTCTCATGATCGAGTTTACATCGAGGGTATGAAGCTTTAGAATAGACGGAAATAGAGGACAGCGTTATCTGATCTTATAATCATATATATGGGTAAGTGTCCATTACTCGCGAGTTCCAGTCCTACACCTGACAGATCGCAATAACAACTACAAACCTGGTTTTAATTATCTTATATAGTTTAGGATTTTGATAATGACGGCCGACATAACTCTTTTATTTTGAACCTTATGGGTTATTTGATGCAATTATGAAAGCTTTGCTTACAGTTCTGCTAGATAATTGAGGACTATGAAACTGATGTAACACACTCAAGAACTCAAACGCATATCTTTGCAGATCTAGGGAGGTGAGTACTGACCAATCTGATTCTATATAGTATTCTTTAATTTCTTATGTAAACTGAATCAAGTAATGTTTGGCGAAGCTTATTTCTAGACCATGAAACTCAGTACCAAACAGCCCCTGGTGCAACTGAGCTTATATAAAATTGAGAAAGCTCATAAGCTTATTTTTCATGACATAATAATAAACTATGGAGAGGCAATCTATATTGTTTTCATTAGGCCTTACGTAATTATCCTTTTATCTAATATTCCTAAATCATGTTTAATGTTGAATAATCATGTGTTTTTCGTTTGCATGTTGCTACACAATGGGTGGCTGTACTTCTATGAGTTTAGCAGCTAACATATTATTGGTTGAGATAAAAAGAAATGGTGATATTGCAGCGAGAGTTCTTTCAAATTTGCTTCTGAAGCAGGGATGGATATTGGAAAAGCTATTTATCGTCCTCCTACGTTACCCAAAAAAGTCAAAACCTAAAATATTTGACCACATGGTAGTAAACCTCCGACTTTTCAAGGTCAAACTTTGACATATTTGGGACTTTGGACAAATAAATATTGATGCAATGTTTCTGGGATGGCCTGCTATACTAAATGAGCTGGAGCACGTTCGTATCACCTTGAGACTAATGATACTGAGAGGGAACATTATTGAAGGCGATAATTGAGGTAAACACTACTTACGCAAAAAAAACATCTTAATTTGTATCACACTTTTATTTTGATCCAAGCATGTCGGGTTGAATAGGTTTAAAATCACCCGATTCCCTCATTAAATAAAACTTTGCTCCGTTCTATGATCAGGTATTTCAAATTGTTAAAAACTCTTCCTTAATTATCTTATTCTACATGTCAGGTTCTCCCAACTTATGTTTTACTAATTTAGATAAACAAACAGCATTATCGTTATGTTTTTGGAGTTCAGTTCTTACAATAACAAATATTTGTTAGTTTTCTGTGCAAGTGGAACCTACAAAGAAGAAAGTAAAAAAATCCAGGGGAATAATGGAAGAGGGAAGAGTAATGGAAATCGTTGTACTATGTCTTGAAGATTCACAAAATTTATTGGGAACAACCAGTCAACAACAATTCAAAGAAAATGGTAGAAAATATTTTCAAGTCTATCGGCGGCGTTGTAGCTTTTGATGAAGGAAGAAAATATGTTCACGTTTATCCGCGCAACTTATAAGTAGGTTTGACTAACTGCACAGCAGATGACTCCTTCCAAACAAGCATTCGAGTACAAGTGATGCAACAATTAACACCCAATTACCAAACATGTTAAAGTCCAACTCATGTCTAAGCTTGAGCAACACGTCCTATTGCACCACTCTAAAAAGTTATAGCTCAATCCATCAATCTATTGGTGTCTTACATTGCATATTAGGCGTGTTTGTCTTATATTATTTGATGGTCTTATGAGCATATTAAAAGCTTGATAAGCTCATTTTTAGGGAGTTTTGATTAGTTTATTTTCCAGGCTTACGGGCTTTAAGTGAACAATAATACTCATCATTCAAGTAGAGTGGTTGTTATGATATGTCTAAGTGTTATTAGTTGCTTGCATAGTTCCGATGGCTTTTCATAGATTTTTTTTACCTCCATCAGGTTTTGTGATATTTTCTTTTACAAAAAGTAGAAATTTTAAGATAATGTCACTAATCACTTAGAAACTATTCTTTTTATGATTTTAGGTTCAAGAAGCGCATTCTTAAACCGATAATTAAAAACCTATTATCACAAATCGATCTCTATATAAACTGTTAACGGTTTCTTAGGACCTATGTTTATTTGGGACAATTAACTGATTACTATTGTTATATAGCACAAGATTACCAGGTCAAATTCATGGAAAGCTGGGAGTGGTCGACCTCATCGGTCAAGCTTTCAAGAGGAAGCATGGAAAAGATATAACCGCCGTATGCATGAAGAGTTTGAAGACGAAATGAAGAGATTGTTCATTCTTTTTGTATTTCTATATTGCCCAATGTTAGATAAAATTTGAAAGCAAATGTGACACAATAATTATAAACAAAAGTTACCAGCAATAAAATAAAATCAATTTTTTACCACCCTTCTTTCGCTATAGTAAAATATGTTAAAGATAATTATAAGTCATGCCCGCCCATCGGGCGGGCTTTGAAGTCTAGTATATATATATATATATATATATATATATATATATATATATATATATATATATATATATATATATATATATATATATATATATATGATCAAATAAGAAGAATAATAAAAATAAGAAGGATAGGAAGTAATTACAACCACTCATTTTAGATGCACCTACAAAAATGGATGCATTTTCATTCAAATTTTCCCTCCCAAATTAAAATATGTGGTTAGATTTGCTTCCTACCCTTCTTATTTTAATTATTCTTCTTATTGGATCCCTTCCATATATATATATATATATATATATATATATATATATATATATATAATATATATATATATATATATATATATATATATATATATATATATATATATATATATATATATATATATATGTATATATATATATGTATATATATATATATATGTATATATATATATGTATATATATATATATGTATATATATATATGTATATATATATATATGTATATATATATATATGTATATATATATATATATATATATGTACATATATACATATGTATATATATACATATGTGTATATATATATATATATATATATACATATATATATATATATATATATATATATATATATATATATATATATATATATATATATATAGGGTAAGGAACCAGTGAGAAGAAACTTAAAATGAGAAGAATGAGAAATAATTATAACCACATATTTGAGATGCATCGACTTGAATTGGATGCATCTCTATTCATTTAGATGCATCCCACTTAGTTTCGAAAGTAAAAATGATACAAAATAGTACTAGCAGCAAATTTGACACACAGAGGACAAAAAATACATAGGATTCATCGACCTTGGTGAAATGCATCTAATATATGTATATGCATCTAATTTTTAGCTACAAAATATATTATGATGCATCTAAAAGATTATGGATGCATCTATTTCAAGTCGACGCATCTCTAATATGTATTTATAATTATTTCTCATCCTTCTTATTTTAAGATTTCTTCTCATTTGATCCCAACTCTCTCTCTCTCTCTCCATATATATATATATATATATATATATATATATATATATATATATATATATATATATATATATATATATATATATATATATATATATATATATATATATATATATATATATATATATATAACTTTAATAATTTTTACTACAACTAAAAATATTTCAGATAAACATTTTTATTGGCGTTATAATAGTAACGAATAAATTCAACGTACATCGATCAAATTTTCGTATCAACGTTATGAATAACTATATAAAGTTATTTTGGATAATTTAAGACACATGAAATCGATATCACCGTACTCGAGGAATTTCACACGTCATTCACACATTGAATCTGAATCACCGATAGTAATATGTATATATCACATTAATTTAGGTCGCAAGCCGGAGGTTATTTATTGCTATTCGTAGCAATTCACCGTCACCTTTTGAGCACCATTTGAGTTTTGCACGCACCCACCAGGTGAGTTTATAGTCCCACCTTTTTAAATAGTTTTCAAAACCCCATGGGGAGATATATGCGATAAACCGAACACAAGTATTTTTAGTATGCGAATAATCACCTGATATTGCCTAAGTTAGTCCCGTACGATAAAGTCCCTCATATCACGAACCTTAATCACTTGCGAGTGAGCGTGAATTTAGCTAATAGATCTATTGGAGACGGCAACCCATCTCTGCCAAAGTGATCATTTGGCAGGGGATGTGCTATATTCGAGTTTTTTAGGAAGTTCGTACCTTCCTATCACCGAGGGCCCCTTTTTCTCATCTACATTCCTTGTGATGTAGGTGAGTATATCATTTATTAATATCACTCATGTTAAGGCTGCGTTTCGTGAGGCTTAGGAGCAATATGTCACCCGTTTAATCAAGACCAATCATCTTGATTTGTTTATTTAAAAATATTTGACTTGTGTTCAAACTACTTACAAATTTAAACTACTTTGGATTCACTCAACCTTTGTGTTGACTTTTTAGCATGTTTATCTCAGGAAATTAGCGGCATGATGGAACGAAGCTGGCGTAAAGGGCACTCAGGACCTCCCTTTTATTTCAATTACTAATATCATTCTTTTCAAACTTGTCACCCTTTTGTGAAGCAATCAACAATTGGAAAATGTTTTGTAACTCTGAATACTTTGAGTTTTCATAGAATGATATCTATTTATATTTTGAATTGTTTTCTATAAGTATGATTGTGTTCTAAACTATAATAACCCCGATTAGACTTTCGCTGCTTATCAAATTATTGGGGTATTACAGTAACTGTAATGTAATTGACAGATTCGGCCGCCACAAGCCCCGTCACCACCGCCGGCAATGAGAAGTAAATTATTTAGTAAAGATTTATTGGGTTTGAAAAGATTAGATATGATGAATGTTCGGTGAGAGAAAGAGTGTGTAAATGAGAGTTTTTGTCAGTGGGTGAGAGTGTAAATGAAAAGACACAAGTAACCCTACAGGTAAATGAGTTAGACAAATGAGTGTAAATATAACCGTCGGATCAAAATTAGACCAAGGGCTAAGATGCAGCGGTTTGTTCCTTAAATACTTTTTGTTTCGTATTGAACTTTCCTCATTGTTTAAATAACTAACGAATAAAGTGGATTAATTATGAGTGGCTCAACGCCTATTTGGCTTCGCCTCTACTAACAATATTAAGTTTATATATAAATGTCTCATTTTTTTTTTCTTTCTTATTCTTTTAATTTATATAAAATTAATATCTTGTTTTCCTTTTTTTTCACGCGATCAGATTAAGTAGTATTTTTCACTTATGTACTTTTATATATGCATAAATGCCACAAAAGATGTAAAACCTTAATATATCTTAAAATAAAGACAATATTTCACCGTTCGTCCCTAAACTTGTCGCATTTCGCGCGTTTGGTCCCTAATTTTTTTGGCATTTTCATCCCTGAACTCTGCATTTTTAGCGCGGTTGGTCCCTAAACTCTCATTTTGGCTAACCATGGTCAATTTGTTGGTTCCACACCTTGTGAAGTTACTAAAATACCCTTTCTTTTTATCTTAATTTACAATCCTTTGTTTCAAGCACACAATGGAGCTCTCCTTCCTCACAAATTAAGCACATCGATATGATTTTCATAAAGTGATTTGTATTCAATAAAAATATTAAGAGTTTTTACATGTACTTTTTTATTTGTCTGAATAAACTGGTTTCATAAACATAATCAAGATAAAAATACACAACTAATTAAGCAGGTTGAAGATCAATGGAGTGAAACCTGGAGGTCAAGTGAAGGTTCATTAGCTTTATCGGCATTGTTAGTCGTATGAAGTTTATATTTTCTGAGTAACTATTCAGGGACGGAGCCAGGGATTTATATTAAGGGGGGCTCAAAAAAAAATTTCCGATAGTAACATACGATTTTTTGTTTTCAAAGCTAGCTAAATTGAAGTTTGAATTGTTCGACATACAGGTTTAATGATATTTTTTCAACAGTAACATACAATTACTTGACCAGTTGGGAAAATAAACAAAATGGGCAAAGGTTGACGGAAATGGTAGCGAAGATGGTTCAATCATAATATAGACGGATGTGGTAGTTTTTTTTTCAAAGAGGTGTCATAATAGTTTAAGTTAAAGCATAACTAAAGTGAGAAATCAAAAACTAAAGGGCTAAAATTGAACTTCTTAAAAAAACTATACCACTAGTTGAACTTTTTAAGAAAACTATACCACTACCAAACAAAGCGGCAATAAAACACGGACCTTTTAGTCTCTGCGTCATCTTCCTTATAAGGAACTCACCTCAAAACCTCCAGTAAAACCACCACGTCCGTCCATATTTTTCTACTCGTATTCTTGTCTTTCTCTCTTCTCACATAGATGCAAGGTGGTTCCCGATCTAATTTTAAGGTAAGTCCTAATTTTCTTATACATACCTTCTAAGTTCTAAAAGGCTCCAATCTCTAAGGCAGTTTTATAGGAATCACATTGTCAGGTGGTAGGTCCACCACTGTTGGGGGTGGCCGAACACCCTCCAGCCCCCCCCCCCCCCCCACTGGCTCTGTCACTCTAACTATTGCATGCTTCACAACACAAAGAAGAGACATTATTACCATTTGTACTCAGTCATAATTGGAAGTAAAACATGATAGTGAGTCTCATGCATCCCAATAAACAAGAGTAAGTTCATTAGCTTTCACTCTTTAGTCATGTACGCAGTTATTTCCAAGCAACAAATAAATAAATTTGACTAAAGTTATAACAATTTTATCTGCATTCGAACATGGTTTTTGCATTCATGCTAGTATAACGGTTTATTTAACAATAAAAAACAGTAACGACTGATCTAAAAATCCTTATTAAATTTTGCATCATTTTGTTTGTATATTCCTAGTGTTTCAAAGTACTGGATTAAAGTTTAAAATATTGATTAGGAAAAAAGGTAAATTCTGGTCCTAACTAAGCACAATGCTATTAACTTTGATATGATCTTTCATGAAAATGTGTGTTTATAAGCTCAACTTTACTCGATCATGCATACATTTAACTTATAACTATATCAATCACATAATTGTTATTTTATTTGTATGAAACCATGCATGACAAATGATGAATCTAGAACAAGTGAAAAATTATCCATTTTACATTTTACATTTTTAAGGTTTACTAGTTCACGAGGTAACATGGCTGTGAAATATTATAGTAGAACTTTTGGCATTAAGTTATAATCTGTTTAGCAATCAAAAGAAGCATGGCTTTGAAAACACAAAAACTAGATCAAAAGAATCAAAATTTGACAGGTACCCAGTCGAGGTTAGTTAAACTGTGTAGAACTTGTATAGTTCACCATATATTCCTACCAAACTGACCCACACCTTTCAAACATACACCAAGGAAATGAAAGTGAATGACGGCTAACAACGGTAACAGACATGAAGTTAAACTAGATACGTTTGTAGATCTATTAATGTTTAGCATGATCTCAAATTATCTTTCAATGATGGGATTCTATAGATAAAACCCATATAACTTGATTCAACTGGGTGTGTAATATCAGAAGTGACATTTCTTTCTTGATCAAAATAATAGCATGATATAATGTCTAATTATATTTGGATAGTGGGAGCAATTAGTTCCAAAGAAAACATACAAAATATGAAAACTCAATGACAAATAGCTGTCATTTTGTTAATCCTCCAATGAATGGATTACTATGTCAAACTACCATTATATATTTATAAATATAATTACGGTACATAGTGGCAAGTGCATAAATACTCTATTGTAATGAAAATGACAAAGTATATAAGATTTAGCTATTTTAGTACAAAATATCCTAGCACCTTGCTAGCTTTCTTTTAATGAAATTTTTTTAAAAAAAGTTGTAAAATGAATGCTAAAGATTTGCTTAATGTATGACATATTCTACAAAGTAATATCATGTCCATCTTCGACGCTGCAACCAGCCATGCCGACGTGCAAATACAGTGGAAAGAAGAACACAACTTTTTAACTTTCTATTCAACATCTAATGTTCACAGTAAAATCATTTTTAAATATCACTTTGATTCTGGAATTTGAAGAAACTAGGAATATAGATGGTCATTTGATAGATGGTCATTTGATAGATGGTCAGTTGAAAGAATAATTAAGAATGCATTGAAATGACTAAAATGAAACTGTATGTTGACTTGACTACAGAATTCAAATTGTAACACCCCTAAATTTAAGTTTGTAGCAGCGGAAAAGTAATTTGCGTGTTACGGGGAGGATCGAAGTTTTAATCTCATAAAACGGCTTAAAAGAAACGTTTTGAAAGTTATTTATCATTCAAATCATATTTTTGATAAAAGATGAACCATTTAATTTATAGTCTTAGTAAAAGATATAAAGGCTTGTAAGAATGACAAATTTTGATTTTTACACCATTTTAATTTATCAGAATAATAAATGCCCGCTCCGTGTCTTGTCCTGCTCCGTTAAATTACCTGAGATATACATGCTTAAAAGTGTCAACACAAAGGTTGGTGAGTTCATAGAGTTTTATGGAAAACCGTTTATTTCAATAGATTTCAGGAATATTTGGTAATGATAAATACGAACAGTAATGGAATAAGTATTGAGTAATGTTGACGATAATCACAGATAAATCATATAAATATTCAATCAAATTCAAATAAGGGATCAATAATCCTAACATGAGCTGGAAACTCATGATGCTAATTTAATAAGATATGCAATTCAAGTCTGGTCAAATACCTATACAGCGGTATCTAAATATATGCTGAAAACATAAATTTCCTTATGGATATTGCACCAAGCCTCATGACACGCAAAACGTTAACAAAAGAGGTGATTTATCAAGTCAATGATAAAATTTTCCTTCTTATAATGGGTGATTTGCCAATTCCTATTTTTGTTCAAATATAGTGTATCACGACTAATACGACTAACCATATGCATATGGCATTCCGTCAAGTATTAGTGGGATAGGAGGTCAATCCTTAACAGGTTTCGAAGTTGTTCACTATATTCGCGCTCACATAACAATGATTAATGGCTCATGATTGAGGGACTTTATGGCGATGAAGGTAACTTAGGTAATATCAATGTAATAATGGAATCATTCAGGATAGTATAGTATAGTCATGTATTATGCCACAGTAATCAATTTGGAAACATTATCATCTGAGTATCAGTAATTCAGTTAAGTATTTCGCCAGTAACATACATATATCACATGCCACAATAATCATATTGGAAACATTATCATTTGAGTATCAGTATTTCAGTTAAGTATTTCGCCACATAATCATTTGAGTATCAGTATTTCAATTAAGTAATTCGCCAATAACATATATATATCACATGCCACAATAATCAAATTGGAAACATTAACATCTGAGTATCAGTATTTCAGTTAAGTAATTCATCAGTAAAATATATTTATCACATCTTAAGTCATAAACTTCCTCAGATAATTATTATTTAAGAAATTGATTTGAATCATGTAATATATTCATATACTTATAAATTTATCAAAGTATATGTAAGCATGTATCTCCCCCAATGAGTTAAAAACAAGTATTGGAAATGGGGCTATGAATCACCTTGATTGATGTTGGGATGATGAAAAGTTAAGTAGGATGAGATTATGAGAATGATTATGGAAACGTCTTTGATACGGAACCTGATAAATAAATTTATCTGAGAATCTAACCAAATACTATTTGGTAAACGAATAACGATAAATCGTTAAGATGAAAAGATGATATGCGAATGGAATTATTTTGTTTATTATAATATGACGAGATGTGCAATTATTTTTAAAGTTTTTCCTTTTTAACCATGATGATAACAATACGTAATGATAATTAGTTAAAAAGTCATTATATATATTATTAACGTAAAAATAACTAATATATAAATAAAATGTAATAAAAATGCATATGATGTGATGGGTGACGGAAAATAGAAAATAAACTAAGAATCTCAAATAAAATATGTTGGTCCTTGTCCTTTTCCAGTTTTTACCCTTTTTATACTAACGGCGTTAGCGTTACACCGTTAGTTCTTGTTATATATAATTTATAATTACAGTCCACTACATGTCCAATATTACAATCTAAGCTTGGAAATTAATAATATGTCATTTTATGTCACAACTCACCATTTCAGGTCATTTCAGGTCATTTCCCGAACTTTGGAAAAACACTATTCATCAAACACTATTCATCAAAACACTATTCATCAGTTTACTATTCATCGTTTTCGAGGTCAATTTGATATTCTGAGAAACTTTTGGGAAATTTACTATTCACGGAACACTATTCATTGCGGGAAAAGATTTCATCATTCACGTGCATTACACATTTCATCGTAAATTTAGTTTACGGATATTCAAATTCGCGTAACCGGATTGGGTTAGGTGCGAATTCATTTCATTAGTGTTGAGAACACTGCATACGGACTGGAGATAGTCTGCATATCATCATAACAGCATTTTCATGTTATACCACTCTCAGGATTTTCAAATTACTATATTCAGTACATTTAACGTTTTTACGTATACGTAATTATAATAAACGTTAACACCCGGTTTATACACGACGAATATATCTAAATATTCCCACAGTGGTCCCGATATATTTTTATATCCATTTTAACATCATAAAAGTTATAACATTCAGTTACCCAGTATTTTGGAAATTTATTTTATTTTTAACGTACGCTTATGAATATTACGACGGTTTTCGTGAAAACTAAACAATAATCACCCGATCACTCAGTAAATGTACCCAACATATTTTTAATATGTTTTTAACATTATTATAACTTTATTTCATCCCGGTATACTTCGTGAACGTTTATTGCTATTAAACCCGGTACCCGATTTTAACGAATAACACGTAATAACACGTAACGCTACACTACATTTTCTAAGTGATCAAAACCGTTTTGGCTACTCCCTTTTCACACCCAAAACCGGCCATGTGCCACCCTTTTTAACCATGTGCATTGAATTATCATTATTATACTAATAAACCTTATAAACATTTCATTAACAAAAATCACAAATCATAATCTAACTTTTTAGAAAGATCAAAAACCCATTTTCTTCTTCCTCCTCTTGAAACCCACGACTTTTATTGATCTCATAGATCAAGTGATGATTTTCCATAAAGTAAAACACAAAAGTTGTTCATTTTACAAGTCTAATCAAGAATCAAGCAACAAAAACACAAGAACAACAAGCATAATCATCCAATAATCACCTCATTTTGTCAAGTAAGTTTTCATCTTTATTTTTTCATGAATCATCCTATTTTTACATGTATTACATAAGAATCATGCTAAAAACCATGTATAAGTAGCTATACTACACTTTATTTTGGCTAAAAAGTAACATACAAACCCTAACTTTCTTGTTATGAATCCCCTAGCTCTAATAACTTGGTTAGGAGTCCATGGCACCCTAAGAAGGTGTATGGTAAGATTAGATTAGTCATGTGGTGATTACAAGAGGTTTGGTGATGGTAGAAATTGGTTTTTAACCTTGGAAACTTGATTTGGAACTCATTTTAGACATGCTGTCCCATTTTGTAAAAATCTGGAAAATCAGTAAACACCAAGGAAACTTTGGCAAAATTTTTAGAAAATACTTTCAAAAACGAATCCGTAGGCGAAAGAACGGATTAAAAAGAGCTTATAACGAAGAAGTTATGATTTTTGCAAGATTGTAGACGAAATGTATTTTCTGGAAATTTAGTTGCTGTTGGACGATTTTCATGGTACAAAAAGAGACTTTAAATGTAACCCGGAGGAGCCGAGCTTTCCAAAATATATTACTACATACTAAGACGAAACCGTGGATATAAAGAACAAGTAAAACGGACAAGTAACGACAAAGATATACTCGTTTGAATATCGGCTAAAACCCTTTTATAATTGACAGCTTTTATATAATTTGGCGCAAAAACTACGAAGTGCATTTTTAAGCTAAACATAATATCAAGTACCGAGTTTTATAACTAACGTAGTATTAGTTATTATGAGTATGTTTTCATCATTTCAAGGATTTCAACCCGAGTATTTCAACGCTAACATGGAAACTTACGTTATATATATATATAAGTATATATATTATAACTAGCCATTTATATTTTCTAATAGCAATATTTTCCTAAGTCTTGGAATATATACTTTTGGTAACAACAAGTGTTTTTCAAAGAGTAGAGTGGTATAGTAAACATGTGCATGGACATTCATAACATCATTTCATGATCTAAAGTAGATCGTACATCATTCATTTTAGGTTGCGGCTAGTATGCGCGCCTTGTTTTCAGCTCAGTACATGTTCATGGTACCATCATATTGGGTTACGACAGCAAATTGTTCATTGGGGTTCATTTCATTTCATGACAGTTTCATCAGTTAAGGTGAGTTTTCATAGCCCCGTTTTCAATTCAACATTTTTGATTGTTTTCAAATCCCACGGGGGGAATACATTGCATCAATCATTTCAGTACGAGCCCAAGTATTCAAACATGTACATAGCTTAAGTTACCTTGCCATGTGAAAGTCCCCTGTAACATCATGAACCGTTAATTTCAAGTACTAAGCGAGAGTGAGTGGATAGATCTATCGAGGGTGACGCCTCCATCCGTGGTAGTGGATACCAACAGTAAGCGGATGCATGTCATGTCTTTTACATTTGAATGTTTCGGCAGAACATTCGGGAGGGGCATAGAATTTCATCAGTCATAGCTTCGGTGTCATGAGCTTAAGGCTATTGTACAATTTTCACGAGATTTTTATCTTGCATTTTACTTGTGGTGGCCGTACATCAGTACATTTTACAAACCTATGGAATTCACCAACATTCGTGTTGACGTTTTAGCAATGTATTTTAGGTTATTAAGGTAGCTCATGAGACATGCATTTGGACCTTCATGGAGTCGCGGAGTCGACGCGTCTCATCATTATTTCATGCACTTATGTAAACATTTGATCTAGTATGGCTTGTTTTTTATGAACATGTAACACATTTTTGGGGACCTCATTTTGTAAACTCTGAATTATTTCAATGATCAAATGCAGTATTTTCCAAACGACACTTTAGGTCGTTCAATGTAACTGTAACTATGGTGCTATGACAGACACCCCCAGGTATTCCATTCCGCTGCAAGTCAGGTAAATTGGGGGTGTGACAGATTGGCATCAGAGCTAAGGTTATAGCGAACTAGGATGTATCTTGGACCCTAGACTATAACCGCATCATCATAGCATCTCATCATTTCATCATAAGTGCATAATCATGATACATGTTGTTTTATACATCCCCTGTGCGAGTTATTTATACTCATATCCGTATATGTATATCATTTTATTGACCTGGTTCACAAGTGACATGTCTTCAGATACTCACCCTGACATCCTTTTATCGGATTCCAACATTGAAGATGCCTTGTCATTTTACACTACCATTATACCATCAGTTGCATTTACACCACCATTAGTACTATTGATTTGCCATAGGAACAGAGTTTTCCTATCATTCAGCCCGTACATAGAATGCCTTTTGGTAGTATATTCATAATTTATCTTAATGGACTTATTAGGATGCTTATTGCAAGGAAGATAGTGTGTTTTCTTTCCATCACTAGTAGGGCACTTACTACTCAGGTACTATCACCACCATCAGTTACTTATTACACTATTGGCCTTCCCACAGTGTGTACTTTAGTTTTACCTTTTGGATGTCGCGAGGTAGCGCGAAAGAGGGTAGTATTCCATACACTAGTACCATCATTTACTCCATTTTCTATCCCGATTGCTTAGACTTCAATCGTTTAGCAACATTTTAGCATTGTCTCATCAGGTATTAGGTTGATTTCGTATTTGACGAATTAGTAGACTATTACCATTTGACAAGATTCACCCACGTATCCAATACACCAATCAAGCTATTTTACTATCATATGGGGAAACTGTTTTACAGAAAAATTTTCTGAAGTAAGCTATTTTATTACCATCCTATACATTGATTTTTCTGTCATTACACCAAGTATTTACTATTATTACGCGAAGCAATTTTCATGTTACTTGAAAGGAAACATCAGGATACCATTTTAATAACAATGCGTTGAACACCATCTAAAACTTTTGAGGAAAGTTATGATATTTTGACAAAATCTAACATCGCATCATTAGTCCTCAATTATACATAGCCTGATCACCTATGTAAAATTCAGGAAGGATTATGCCATGAAGGAAATAATTACCTTTTCAAAGGATTGTAATAACAATCTTCATCCAAAAGTTTTGTAAACAAAGGAACTCATTCATAAACATCCATTTTGCTGAACTATCCCTGGATACTTACCCCATAAGTCACTCACTTAGCCATTAAGTTGGATTTTCCCATTGATTTTCCTAGAAGAGACTTTCCATATCAATTACATGCAGGATTCCTTTATACAATAAAAGCAATGAAAGGAGTACAGAACTAGTAACCAGGACTAGAAGCATATAGTGAGAGAATTCATAACTCAACAACAAATCCTCAGATACTGCGAGACCATCCTAATTACCATCTCTGACTTAGTTGTCCAATGTCATTATTCAAGGGTACTAGCTATACTGAGCTACAGGATTGAACTCAATAAATGTCCGCATGACAACACAATAGAAATAAACCCAGCTTCTAATTGAGACTGTAGAGCATTTCATTTAAACATGGCCTTATCCATACATAAACTTTCCTGCAGTAAGTTTTCACAAAGGACAATTGTTTGAATCAAGAATATCGATGTAGATTTCACTAAGGCATTATGTCTAGAAATTTCAGATAACCTCACCTTCATACTAAGCAAGGGATCAAGCCAGAACATATCTCCTCATCTACATGGGAAAACAGAATAGACATTCATCGACACAACATCAAGTGATACCTTCGTCTTGCCAATTACAACGATGAACTATTTCAGGACTTAAGTTAGTCTAAATGCCTATGCTTGTAGTCATGCCAGATAACCACCAATAGACATTATCCAACCTCAGGAACTAAGTGTTAGACATCTATGCATTTAAGCGAACATTTCCTATTCTACCATTTTATCCTTTTCAGTGTTTTCACTTTTAAATAAAGTTGATGCGTTTACATAAATCACATACCTTGTGGAAAAATGATTTCTGAAATTCCTATTTTGAACAAGTGCGATCCTTTTTGGTCAAACTTTAGCAACACTATTGTACAATGAGAAATATACATAAACATCAAACTTTGGTAAGCAGTCTTAATCACAACATGTTTGAAAACAGTTCCTATTTCATAACTACTGGATTTTGAATCATCAAGAAAAATATTACCCAGTAAATCATTTGCTCCATTTTCTAAATTCGTTTATTCAGAAAAGGATTTCAACTAAAACTCATAATCGCGAGACAAATTTCCAGAACAAATTTCTCTACAACATCGCTTATGCATTTAGGATTTGTGACTGGACAATAGAGAATATTTGGTATATGTGATGAAGGAATTAGGAGGACATCACAAATTGATCACGAACTTCAGTAGTGGAGACCAAACCCAATAGGCAAAGAAAAACATATGTTTTATCATCCGTTGGAAAAAAAAAAAAAAAAACAAGGAATCAAATTGTTACCTATATTCTATCCCTTCAGATAACGCCAAGTTCGAAGGACCGAACGTTATGGAATTAGTCACAAAGGTTTATTGTACCCATTTCAGTATTTTCCTGTTAAGGAAACTGATTCAACTTGGACCTCAGGTATTCATTTCAGGATTTCCTTCATAAACCCATTTAGTTGTGAACATCACCTATCACCCTCAGACCGATGGTCAAAGCGACAGAACAATTCAAACATAGGAAAGTATGCTCAGAGCATGAGTGATTGACCCTAGAAATGGTTGGACAAATCATTTAACATAAATCAAATTCATCTACAACAATAGTTATCACACCAACAGCGAGAAACTGGCAGAAGTTAGGTTGGTACATAACACACATCATTTGGATTGGATATTCTGAACAACAAACCAACCAGATTCAGGTAGGAGAACAAACTAAGTTAAAAGCATTGCCTTGGATTGGCATGATACAAATTGGATAACAAGAAAGGTTGAACCTTTAGCATATTGGACTATTTAAGATTCATTTTAGAATCGACCAACTAGCATACAAACTTGAGTTCTGGCAGAATTCAGCAGTATATATTACCAGTACCACATTTAAAACATTAAGAAGCGCAGACCATCGATTGATGGGCCAAACTCAGAAAAAGCTCAACTCACTAGTTCAGTAGGCATTCATGAGATAACCAGAATTTCCTACAAGTCAAGAATCATTTACAAGTTCAATAAGTCGTAAACCATTAAAACTACAAGTTCTGCAGAGTTAGCAGAAAGTTCTGCCTAGGAAAGGCATGTTATCATTCAGAAAACTTGGAAAGTTACACCAATATACACTGGACCATTTATATTTTGACAGAGTAGGCCTAGTGGCCGTCAGACTTGAACATTGCCAGAGAACAACAGGATTACACGAACATATTTCACATTTTCAGATCCCCAGAAATGACTTTCAGATGAGTCACTCATGATTCCATTGGAAGGGATCCAACCCAAATAACAATCTCAGACCTTGTAAGAGAACCAACAGAAATCATGGACCGTGTGGTCAAACAGTTGAAACAGAGTCGAATTCCTATCGTTAGAGTTCGCTGGAATTCTCCAATATCATCACCTTTTCACCAATACATTCTCAGAGACCAACATAAACTGAACTTCGGGACGAAGTTCCTTTTAGGGGGGAAGACTGTCACAACTCACCATTTCAGGTCATTTCAGGTCATTTCCCGAACTTTGGAAAAACACTATTCATCAAACACTATTCATCAAAACACTATTCATCAGTTTACTATTCATCGTTTTCGAGGTCAATTTGATATTCTGAGAAACTTTTGGGAAATTTACTATTCACGGAACACTATTCATTGCGGGAAAAGATTTCATCATTCACGTACATTACACATTTCATCGTAAATTTAGTTTACGGATATTCAAATTCGCGTAACCGGATTGGGTTAGGTGCGAATTCATTTCATTAGTGTTGAGAACACTGCATACGGACTGGAGATAGTCTGCATATCATCATAACAGCATTTTCATGTTATACCACTCTCAGGATTTTCAAATTACTATATTCAGTACATTTAACGTTTTTACGTATACGTAATTATAATAAACGTTAACACCCGGTTTATACACGACGAATATATCTAAATATTCCCACAGTGGTCCCGATATATTTTTATATCCATTTTAACATCATAAAAGTTATAACATTCAGTTACCCAGTATTTTGGAAATTTATTTTATTTTTAACGTACGCTTATGAATATTACGACGGTTTTCGTGAAAACTAAACAATAATCACCCGATCACTCAGTAAATGTACCCAACATATTTTTAATATGTTTTTAACATTATTATAACTTTATTTCATCCCGGTATACTTCGTGAACGTTTATTGCTATTAAACCCGGTACCCGATTTTAACGAATAACACGTAATAACACGTAACGCTACACTACATTTTCTAAGTGATCAAAACCGTTTTGGCTACTCCCTTTTCACACCCAAAACCGGCCATGTGCCACCCTTTTTAACCATGTGCATTGAATTATCATTATTATACTAATAAACCTTATAAACATTTCATTAACAAAAATCACAAATCATAATCTAACTTTTTAGAAAGATCAAAAACCCATTTTCTTCTTCCTCCTCTTGAAACCCACGACTTTTATTGATCTCATAGATCAAGTGATGATTTTCCATAAAGTAAAACACAAAAGTTGTTCATTTTACAAGTCTAATCAAGAATCAAGCAACAAAAACACAAGAACAACAAGCATAATCATCCAATAATCACCTCATTTTGTCAAGTAAGTTTTCATCTTTATTTTTTCATGAATCATCCTATTTTTACATGTATTACATAAGAATCATGCTAAAAACCATGTATAAGTAGCTATACTACACTTTATTTTGGCTAAAAAGTAACATACAAACCCTAACTTTCTTGTTATGAATCCCCTAGCTCTAATAACTTGGTTAGGAGTCCATGGCACCCTAAGAAGGTGTATGGTAAGATTAGATTAGTCATGTGGTGATTACAAGAGGTTTGGTGATGGTAGAAATTGGTTTTTAACCTTGGAAACTTGATTTGGAACTCATTTTAGACATGCTGTCCCATTTTGTAAAAATCTGGAAAATCAGTAAACACCAAGGAAACTTTGGCAAAATTTTTAGAAAATACTTTCAAAAACGAATCCGTAGGCGAAAGAACGGATTAAAAAGAGCTTATAACGAAGAAGTTATGATTTTTGCAAGATTGTAGACGAAATGTATTTTCTGGAAATTTAGTTGCTGTTGGACGATTTTCATGGTACAAAAAGAGACTTTAAATGTAACCCGGAGGAGCCGAGCTTTCCAAAATATATTACTACATACTAAGACGAAACCGTGGATATAAAGAACAAGTAAAACGGACAAGTAACGACAAAGATATACTCGTTTGAATATCGGCTAAAACCCTTTTATAATTGACAGCTTTTATATAATTTGGCGCAAAAACTACGAAGTGCATTTTTAAGCTAAACATAATATCAAGTACCGAGTTTTATAACTAACGTAGTATTAGTTATTATGAGTATGTTTTCATCATTTCAAGGATTTCAACCCGAGTATTTCAACGCTAACATGGAAACTTACGTTATATATATATATAAGTATATATATTATAACTAGCCATTTATATTTTCTAATAGCAATATTTTCCTAAGTCTTGGAATATATACTTTTGGTAACAACAAGTGTTTTTCAAAGAGTAGAGTGGTATAGTAAACATGTGCATGGACATTCATAACATCATTTCATGATCTAAAGTAGATCGTACATCATTCATTTTAGGTTGCGGCTAGTATGCGCGCCTTGTTTTCAGCTCAGTACATGTTCATGGTACCATCATATTGGGTTACGACAGCAAATTGTTCATTGGGGTTCATTTCATTTCATGACAGTTTCATCAGTTAAGGTGAGTTTTCATAGCCCCGTTTTCAATTCAACATTTTTGATTGTTTTCAAATCCCACGGGGGGAATACATTGCATCAATCATTTCAGTACGAGCCCAAGTATTCAAACATGTACATAGCTTAAGTTACCTTGCCATGTGAAAGTCCCCTGTAACATCATGAACCGTTAATTTCAAGTACTAAGCGAGAGTGAGTGGATAGATCTATCGAGGGTGACGCCTCCATCCGTGGTAGTGGATACCAACAGTAAGCGGATGCATGTCATGTCTTTTACATTTGAATGTTTCGGCAGAACATTCGGGAGGGGCATAGAATTTCATCAGTCATAGCTTCGGTGTCATGAGCTTAAGGCTATTGTACAATTTTCACGAGATTTTTATCTTGCATTTTACTTGTGGTGGCCGTACATCAGTACATTTTACAAACCTATGGAATTCACCAACATTCGTGTTGACGTTTTAGCAATGTATTTCAGGTTATTAAGGTAGCTCATGAGACATGCATTTGGACCTTCATGGAGTCGCGGAGTCGACGCGTCTCATCATTATTTCATGCACTTATGTAAACATTTGATCTAGTATGGCTTGTTTTTTATGAACATGTAACACATTTTTGGGGACCTCATTTTGTAAACTCTGAATTATTTCAATGATCAAATGCAGTATTTTCCAAACGACACTTTAGGTCGTTCAATGTAACTGTAACTATGGTGCTATGACAGACACCCCCAGGTATTCCATTCCGCTGCAAGTCAGGTAAATTGGGGGTGTGACATTTTATAACCTATAGTTTATGTTTTTACTGATCCAGTCCTTTGTTTTAATAGTTTGGCAGTGTCGTCGCGTTACATTTTTAGTCCAAACGTTCAAAAATTATGGGAAAAATTATATTAAATTTTCTGGAGCTTATTGAAGCTTATTAAAACTTATTTCACCTGCTTATTTGCAAAAATAGCTTATTTTTCAATAAATGGGCTTTAACGAGCTAAATTAAAGGCCCGTTAACGTTTTAAAAACCGTACATCGTTAGACGAGTTGAGCTCATCAAAAATATTATCTTTCATGTTCTATTTTTATATCAAAAGTCCTAGATAAGCTAGCTTATCCAAAGAGCTTAAAAACTGCTTATTGGGCTTAAAGGCCCAACTCTCTTATTTGTGACAGTTTTATAAACGAGTTTTGCAATTCACTTTGGTGAAATTAAAGTGTCGAGACGTGAGTATCTTTACAAGTAATTTATACGAAAGTAATAGCTAGCTAGGTGGTCTAACGATTGTGTAAAAATATTGCATATTTGTTAAGTTAAATATATGTTCGAACATGATTTAAAATAATGCATGGGAAATGAAATATTACAAAAGAGGATTCACAAAGAGTTCTAAGGTACTTACTACACCTTCAAAGGTGGTATAGAGTCGAGTGAGATGACTGAAACACAAGGTACGATCAAGTTCGATTAATACCCAAAGTAATATACGTATAACCCAAACCCGTTTACTCTTTTCTTGCTTCCAAACGAAATTGTAATAACTTCTGGTCTTCTAGGGATAGTTTTTAGGAAGAAAGGAAGTTTGAAGGTGAATGATGAATGATGGAAACGAATGCATGCATGTAGAGTATATATGGTGACTTTTCTTAACACGTATATGTAACTATTTTTCAAGGAAACAATTTACACTATGCAATGTCAGTAAATATAGGTTGTAGGCTAAATTTTAATCATATAATATCGATTGTGAGAGCTTGAATTGAGGGGCATGCTTTGGTGATTCATGAAGATGTCGACCATATATATATTGTGTACACAATTTGAGAAATGGTGTACCACATGAATATAGCTGATCATTAACGACATTTAAACATGAAATCATCTTAGAAATATTATTTGGAACTCATAGAAACAAACTAGAGTCGAAATGGTTAAGAAATGAATTAGTTACAAATCGATTTGCTTGAATATTTGTCAATCACTTCGCCTCCTAAAAACATATCAAAAGTTGTCCTATGAACATGGCACTCGACACATTAATAGTTGGCTAGGTGGGGAATGAGATGGTGCAAAAATATATATGAGTCGTGTGTAGAAATTGAGAAAACGAGGGTCGTTTTGGAGGGTGTCTAGTCGATTATATGAAATCATAAAACAAGAATTTGGGCTTTGGCCTTGGGCCTGATGAACAGTGTTTTTCGAATGGGGTTGGGCCAAAATATATTAAGGGCCCGTTTGGTTTGTAATTAGTTTATAATTAGGATTAGTGAATTATTTAGTTTTGTTAAATGTGTCGAGAATTTGTTTCGTCGTTTGGTGAATTTTGCAATATCGTAATCGTAACCATTTAATATAATAAAAAAAATTTAAATTTCTCCGTAAAAATGGTGATTAAAATAATGACAGATTAATATATAATTAATCGTTATTAATTATAAAGATTTTTGCGAGGTTTTACAGTACCCACATGTCATTCTGAATTTCGTCCCGAAATTCAAATTTAACGTGATTACTTGAGTAAAGAATTGTTGAACAGGGGGTTGTCGAGAGATTTTTGTTCCTAAAATTAAGGAAACGTGATTCAGTTAGATTTACCTGTACTAGACAAGACAAAATAACTAACGTATTTAAAGGTTGTGAATATTGAAAATAGTGGTCATGAATAGTGAAATAACGGCTAGTGCATAGTGTCCAACGGTCGGGAATAAAGCCCAACGGCTATATTCTAGCCTATAAATACCACTTCCAATTTCCACTTCTTCCATCAACCATTTTCCTCTCATTTTCCATCTCAAAATGCCGCACCTCATCACCATCTTAGCGATTGTGTAGGTCGTCCTTGCTGCTATCTACTTAGCGTATGTTCCGGATGAAGACTTTGGATTCTTGGTCGCGATCTTGATGTTCGTCGTACCGCTCACTATCCTAGCCATTACCGTAGACAAGATATGGGGGTAAATATCTCGAGCTAGGGTTGTTTTAAATTAAGTTCTTGTTGTGTTTCTATGTACTTGTAACGAATAAGAAATAAAACTCATTTTGTTTTTATGTTTAGGAATTTGTCCCATTATTGTTTTTAATGGTTTGTTTATATTTATTTTTCAGCATAATTAAGGTGATTCATCCTGTGGTGGCTCTTGCTATTGTTTTGTTGGTGGGAGTCTTTGTTGCCATAGCGGATCAACCTATTGAAGATTCCATGGTTTATATTGTAATAATTGTAACGGTAGCACTTCCGATGCTAATTATTTGTTTATGTATTAATTTTTACGGATTTTAATAAAATTTTCGCTATTTGGGTCTTCTATCAGTTTTTGTGAATTATTTGGGTTCTCTTACTTGTACTTTTGTTGGTTTCTTATCATTATGGTGATGAGATAAGATAGGTATTTATTGTGGTTTGTTCAATGTATTGTTTATGAACAGTTTATTTTAGCTCTATATTTTGCTTTTGAATGAAGATTGTTATTTAGAAATTTGAAAATATCACTGTTCCTTTCATAACATAATTCTTCCTAAATTAGACATAGTTAATCAGGCTATGTATAATTGAGGACCAAATGATGTGATGTTTGGTTCGATCATATATTTCTATAAATTGTTTTAGGTGGTGTTCAACATGTTGTTTTTATAATATAACACGTAATTCCTTTTAAGAATAAAGTAGAAAATTTTAGGGTTCATACTATAAATCAAAAATTTATTGAGTAAATATAGTATATTGTCATTTGGTAAATGAGACAGAAATTGAAATTAACGTAGATTATCATTATTATGGAAATATTACAAGGTAGATTTTTCGTTACAGTAGGAAGATAGTTGATACACTTAAGTTACATCCGTCGTAACTTAAAGTAAAATACAGGAAAGAGATACAACTTAGGAAATTCTTAAACTAGATTTTATTTATCTACAACAGGAATTTATTCATCTGTTTAAATCTAGTTGCCATTCCCTTGATACTATCAAGGTCTTTAAAGATTCTTCATTCTCTTGTAAAAGTCTTGGCTTTCCAATTAACATTGTAGTTTGGACATCGGCTCTTGTAATGCCCTTTCCCACCACATCCGTGGCATACTACTGTTGTTGGTTGTCCTTTCCTGTCCTTAGTCTTACAGCTAATTGCCGGGTGACCTGTTTTCTGATATTTCGTGCACTTAACCCTGCAGATTCTGGTGTGATGCTTGTTGCATTTTTGACACCAGGGTTGACTTCCACGATAACCACTTCTAGTAACAGGTGTGACGAGGCAATTTCTATTAGCTTTCTGATTGTATTCCAGCTGAAGTTGATAGTTTATACGATCTTCTAGATGTTTACGATAGCGGTCTTGAGCATTGATGATGTTGCAGTAGATGGGGTTGATGGTTCCTATTTCGGGGAGTTTTCGCTTTTGGTTATTTCCATTAGGTATAACCCCATGCCTAATTCCTTGATTATTGTTGATGGTATGGTTGATCATTCCTTCTTGAATATTTAAGTGAGGTGGCCTATACTTCATGAAACTTGCAGGGTGGTGATTACCAAATATACCCGTCTCTCTTCTCGGATAAACAACGGTAGTCCCTTCTAGTGCCACCGACACTATATCATTTACCAATTTCTTGATAGCTCCTGGAGTCATGGTGATTTCTGATGATGATGAAGAATATGCATTGTTCATGTTGTCCATTTTCTGAATTCATTAATGAAACTCAACATTAGAATCCATATAATATCAGAATAATTCAAATAATGAAGTTAATTATTTCATTGATGATAGACTGAATTGACTCTCTACTGTAATCTAATTTCAAGATATGTCTTTGTTGTATCATATATAAATGATCAACTCTTGATATGGGATTACTAAGGAACAAACCGAATTGTCTACTAAAACTGAAATTCAATAATATTTTCTTCATTCTTTAAATTCCCTTTCAAGAATTGATTTTTAGACAATTCTTAAGATTTTGGGTTAATTATGGTATGTTTAAGAAATTTTAACGATTGAAAGAAATCTTACGGTAGATTTGAATAATATTACAGATGCAAACAGAATATTAATAACTTGACTGATTGTTTTTGCAAGATAAACGATACAAGATCTTTTATTAATACTCCATTGATCTGCGTAGAATCATTTGGTTATCAAAGAAAATAACAAATGATGAGATTTTTGCATGAAGATATGAGTATTCATTACATGCATGATTGATATGAAAGAAAAGATCGATTCATAACATAGAGATATAACAGAAAGGATGTTATTATTCATTATGATTTGTTTACAAATTCCGAAGTTTCAGATTTATTGAACATTACATGAAATACTAACCAAAACTATTTGGTTTAGTAGGCACAACAAGGATACTTGTAAACTTAAGATTAGTTACGCCTCTGACGTAAATATCTAACTTCTTTCTCAAGTTCTAGTTGTGCAGCTTCCATGTTTGAGAAACGTTCTTGACACATGTTTATTTGATTTGCCAACATAGTCTCCAATGCGGCAATCTTTTGACCCTGGTTTCTGGCTGCATCTCTGGCCATCCATAGGGTTCTTTCAATATCTTCAATTCTTACATGTGTATGACCGTGTTCTCTTCTTGCACAACGGACCCTGGAGTCCAAGCTTCCAAGCTCCTGGTTGGTGTTGTCCTTTATCTCATTAATCTTTATTCCTAACTCACACATTGTTCGCCTCTCAGCATCTGCCCTTTTGAACAATGCGTCAAGGTTACGGTCGTACCATTCAAATTGAGTTGGTCGTAACCCTTTTAGCTGTTCAGTGTGAGCATCCAATATGTTGGCTTGTCGATAAATAAGATTCCATATTGTTTCAGGAGTGCTTATATTGTAGTCGGGTGAGTTAGGTGAGGATAAATTATTTGGAAAATTTGGTATTGAGGAATCTGAAGTATAAGGTAACAGAGAATCTGGCTCAACATTCTTCCACGGCATCCTTGGTCTTGAACTTTGTCCAACTTCGAATGTTGCCTGGCCACCAATCAAATCTTCATATGATTCGGTAGCTCTCCTGAGTTTTTGACGTAAAGGTGAACGAATAGGTGACGATGGAGGTGATCTCTGGGTGAGTTCTATATTAGGCTGGGGTTGTGATATTTGTACGTAAGGATCTTCGGTATTTGGAGAATTTTGATTGATAGGTGAGGTATTAGTATTATGGAGAGTAGTTTTGATATTCACGGGAGTTTCTGAAGACATGTTACTGTAGTAATCAAGAATAATATTTTATGAGGATTTTGTATGTTAAAGATGTAACATTACAGATGAAATAATTATTGTGTAAGAGTAATTTCTAAACATGTAGGATAATCTCAACAGATAAGGTATTGAGCACGGCAGTCTGGAGACACGGAGGGCATAAAATGGTATGGTGTAAAATCATTATTTTGAAAATGTAGTTATAGTTTAATGTTTGAAAACATTTAATTCTCTATAACTCTAGCTCTGATACCAATCTGTAACACCCCCAAATTTAAGTTTGTAGCAGCGGAAAAGTAATTTGGGTGTTACGGGGAGGATCGAAGTTTTAATCTCATAAAACGGCTTAAAAGAAGCGTTTTGAAAGTTATTTATCATTCAAATCATATTTTTGATAAAAGATGAACCATTTAATTTATAATCTTAGTAAAAGATATAAAGGCTTGTAAGAATGACATATTTAGATTTTCACACCATTTTAATTTATCAGAGTAATAAATGCTCGCTCCGTGTCTTGTCCTGCTCCGTTAAATTACCTGAGATATACATGCTTAAAAGTGTCAACACAAAGGTTGGTGAGTTCATAGAGTTTTATGGAAAACCGTTTATTTCAATAGATTTCAGGAATATGTGGTAATGATAAATACGAATAGTAATGGAATAAGTATTGAGTAAGGTTGACTATAATCACAGATAAATCATATAAATATTCAATCAAATTCAAATAAGGGATCAATAATCCTAACAAGAGCTGGAAACTCATGATGCTAATTTAATAAGATATACAATTCAAGTCTGGTCAAATACCTATACAGCTGTATCTAAATATATGTTGAAAACATACATTTCCTTATGGATATTGCACCAAGCCTCATGACACGCAAAACGTTAACAAAAGAGATGATTTATCAAGTCAATGATAAATTTTGCCCTCTTATAATAGGTGATTTTCCAATTCCTATTTTTGTTCAAATATAGTGTATCACGACTAATACGACTAGCCATATGCATATGGCATTCCGTCAAGTATTAGTGGGATAGGAGGTCAATCCTTAACAGGTTTCGAAGCTGTTCACTATATTCGCGCTCACATAACAATGATTAATGGCTCATGATTGAGGGACTTTATGGCGATGAAGGTAACTTAGGCAATATCAAGGTAATAATGGAATCATTCAGGATAATATAGTATAGTCATGTATTATGCCACAGTAATCAATTTGGAAACATTATCATCTGAGTATCAGTAATTCAGTTAAGTATTTCGCCAGTAACATACATATATCACATGCCACAATAATCATATTGGAAACATTATCATTTCAGTATCAGTATTTCAGTTAAGTATTTCGCCACATAATCATTTGAGTATCAGTATTTCAATTAAGTAATTCGCCAATAACATATATATATCACATGCCACAATAATCAAATTGGAAACATTAACATCTGAGTATCAGTATTTCAGTTAAGTAATTCATCAGTAAAATATATTTATCACATCTTAAGTCATAAACTTCCTCAGATAATTATTAATTAGGAAATTGATTTGAATCATGTAATTTATTCATATACTTATAAATTTATCAAAGTATATGCAAGCATGTATCTCCCCCAATGAGTTAAAAACAAGTATTGGAAATGGGGCTATGACTCACCTTGATTGATGTTGGGATGATGAAAAGTTAAGTAGGATGAGATTATGAGAATGATTATGGAAACGTCTTTGATACGGAACCTGATAGATAAATTTATCTGAGAATCTAACTAAATACTATTTGGTAAACGAATAACGATAAATCGTTAAGATGAAAAGATGATATGTGAATGGAATTATTATGTTTATCATAATATGACGAGATGTGCTATTATTTCTAAAGTTTTCCCTTTTTAACCATGATGATAACAATACGTAATGATAATTAGTTAAAAAGTCGTTATATATATTATTAACGTAAAAATAACTAATATATAAATAAAATGTAATAAAAATTCATATGAGGTGATGGGTGACGGAAAATAGAAAATAAAATAAGAATGTCAAATAAAATATATTGGTCCTTGTCCTTTTCCAGTTTTTACCCTTTTTATACTAACGGCGTTAGCGTTACACCGTTAGTCCTTTTTATATATAATTTATAATTACAGTCCACTACATGTCCAATATTACAATCTAAGCTTGGAATTAATAATATGTCATTTTATAACCTATAGTTTCTGTTTTTACTGATCCAGTCCTTTGTTTTAATAGTTTAGCAGTTTTAGTCCCTGAAGGTATCGTCGCGTTACATTTTTAGTCCAAACGTTCAAAAATTATGGGAAAAATTATATTAAATTTTCTGGAGCTTATTTCAGCTGCTTATTTGCAAAAATAGCTTATTTTTCAATAAATGGGCTTCAACAAGCTAAATTAAAGGCCCGTTAACATTTTAAAAACCGTACATTGTTAGACGAGTTGAGCTCATCAAAAATATCATCTTTCATGTTCTATTTTTATATCAAAAGTCCTAGATAAGCTAGCTTATCCAAAGAGCTTAAAAACTGCTTATTGGGCTTAAAGGCCCAACTCGCTTATTTGTGACAGTTTTATAAACGAGTTTTGCAATTCACTTTGGTGAAATTAAAGTGTCGAGACGTGAGTATCTTTACAAGTAATTTATACGAAAGTAACAGCTAGCTAGGTGGTCTAACGAGTTGTGTAAAAATATTGCATATTTGTTAAGTTAAATTTCAAGATACACGATGGTTTCTTAGGGTGCATGGAACGTGATTTATATGTAAAAGACTTAGAAATATATGTTTTCTTATTTTGGTACGCATGATGCATGTTTCAAATGGTTTCGATTTTTAAGTGTAGTAATAAAAGTAACGTCAAGTGGGTGATCTTCGTGGTTCCTAGGCCTTCCGTAAGGGAGGCTAACCACGACTTGGGTACTATATACAAACGTGATACGTAAAAATATTACAAAATATATATGTTCGAACATGATTTAAAACAATGCATGGGAAATGAAATATCACAAAAGAGGATTCACAAAGAGTTCTAAGGTACTTACTACACCTTCAAAGGTGGTATAGAGTCGAGTGAGATGACTGAAACACAAGATACGATCAAGTTCGATTAATACCCAAACTAATATACGTATAACCCAAACCCGTTTACTCTTTTCTTGCTTCCGAACGAAATTGTAATAACTTCTGGTCTTCTAGGGATAGTTTTTAGGACGAAAGGAAGTTTGAAGGTGAACGATGAATGATGGAAACGAATGCATGCATGTAGAGTATATATGGTGACTTTTCTTAACACGTATATGTCACTATTTTTCAAGGAAACAATTTACACTATGCAATGTCAGTAAATATAGGTTGTAGGCTGAATTTTAATCATATAATATCGATTGTGAGAGCTTGAATTGAGGGGCATGCTTTGGTGATTCATGAAGATGTCGACCATATATATATTGTGTACACAATTTGAGAAATGGTGTACCACATGAATATAGCTGATCATTAACGACATTTAAACATGAAATCATCTTAGAAATATTATTTGGAACTCATAGAAACAAACTAGAGTCGAAACGGTTAAGAAATGAATTAGTTACAAATCGATTTGCTTGAATATTTGTCAATCACTTCGCCTCCTAAAAACATATCAAAAGTCGTCCTATGAACATGGCACTTGACACATTAATATTTGGCTAGGTGGGGAATGAGATGGTGCAAAAATATGTATGAGTCGTGCGTAGAAATCGAGAAAACGAGGGTTGTTTTGGATGGTGTCTAGTCGATTATATGAAATCATAAAACAAGAATTTGGGCTTTGGCCTTGGGCCTGATGAACAGTGTTTTTCGAATGGGGTTGGGCCGAAATATATTAAGGGCCCGTTTGGTTTGTAATTAGTTTATAATTAGGATTAGTGAATTATTTAGTTTTGTTAAAAGTGTCGAGAATTTGTTTCGTCGTTTGGTGAATTTTGCAATATCGTAATCGTAACCATTTAATATAATAAGAAAATTTTAAATTTCCCTGTAAAAATGGTGATTAAAATAATGACAGAGATTAATATATAATTAATCGTTATTAATTATAAAGATTTTTGCGAGGTTTTATACAAATCGCCAGGTATAAATATATATCATTCACGATACATTACGACCTATTTCACTAAACAAATGTTGGGTTTTCTTCTTCCTTCGAACCCATACGAACCTACTCACCGTGTTGTGGCCCACTTCGGTCACATCGGCCATTGGGATCAACCGTTTTGGGAGGTTGAATTTGGTTAAAAGGGCTTGCGTGTTTTGTTTACATATCTCTTCCCCAGTGTATGTTTTGGCTGTTTCCCGATGAGATTCGATGATTTGCGATGACATCTTTTCTTTCTTTTTTCAATTTGAGGTTGTGGTGTTAGTACTGCTACATTTAATCGTACTGCTAGTTCTTGCAAGTTAGTACTGGTACATTTAATCGTACTACATTTGAAGGAGGGTTCTCATTTACACCACATTCATTAATAAAAAAGTCATGAAGGCTTGGATATAAGTTGCTTAGCATTTTGCTTTCACTTTTTGGATGGATCATTCTATCATGCCAAAAGACTTCATGTGGGGATAAAAGCACACCAGAAACAACTTCACTCGCCGAAGCCGATATAAGGGGAACAAATATAAGCGATCCACTGCGTAATATCGTCATGTTAGCCTCATTTGAAGAGTCCAATTCCTTCCATATGAATGAGTAGAACCTTGACATCTGTGATATGCAGAAGTAAACAAACATAAACCTGTGATCATATTGCTATAGTTATGAGCAATATGAGTTAAGTTATTGGTGAAGGGCCATCGAAAATTGTGGGATTAACAATTCGAAGATTCGCTACTCGCTCACAAGAAGCAACTATATGTATAGTTCATAAGTAACATGTCCATACAATGATGGTTGGTGTATTAACTTCATGTCTATTACTGTTGTTAGCCGTCATTCACTTTCATTTCCTTGGTGTATGTTTGAAAGGTGTGGGAGTTTGGTAGGAATATATGGTGAACTATACTAGTTCTACACAGTTTAACTAACCTCGACTGGGTACCTGTCAAATTTTGATTCTTTTGATCTAGTTTTTGTGTTTTCAAAGCCATGCTTCTTTTGATTGCTAAACAGATTATAATTTAATGCCAAAAATTCCTGATAAGTAACATGTGCAAATGAATAATAATAATAATAATAATAATAATAATAATAATAATAATAATAATAATAGGATGTGCATTAACAAGCAATAAAACCTATAGTGATAAATGACACAACTAAAACTTACTTTCGGTCACCCTCTACATCAGAAAGATCTTTAGTAATGGCGATGACTAAAGCAAATAACGTAACAAATGTTGTGATGAAAGCCACTGCTGAGCTGTGAAAATTTGAGATTAATAGATCAAATTCAAACACAACAAGTTAACTGCAGGTCACTAAGGTCAGGCTTTTTGTAAATTAAGATAAAAAGAAAGGCCATTTTAGTAACTTCACAAGGTGTGGAACCAGCAAATTGATCATGGTTAGCCAAAATGAGAGTTTAGAGACCAACCGCGCAAAAAATGCAGAGTTCAAGGATGAAAATGCCAAAAAAAAAATTAGGGACCAAATGCGCGAAATGCGACAAGTTTAGAGACGAACGGTGAAATATTGTCTAAAAGAAATTAAGGGGGTGTTAATAAACAAAAGAGAAAATAATTGAAATGGTCATAATTAAATAATGCTGCCGTCCGTTTTAATTATAGAATATTGAATGAACAAGGTTGGTAATAAAGCAAGAAGATTGTTTAACTGTACTACCAAATCTTGAATTGGTAAAAACATGGCGACAGCAGCATTCAAATCCAATTCAAGACGAAGCAATGATAATAATAAATCAAGGGAACCAAATACAAATAAACCTGAAAAACAAAGATTAAGAAGATCATTAAGTGTCAGCGCTGTATCTCGAACATCATGTGAAGAGTTTTTGAATAAAAGAGATAACCCACTTTACTGGGCTACTACTGAACCTTCTGATAATAAAAGTAATGTTGTTGCATTAGAAGAAGAAGAATCATTGAAGAATGTTGGTCAAAGGGGTCGGTCAGCTGTTAGGAATTCAGGTCATGCTAAGGGAAATGGAAGGCCTGCTCGCTCCGTTTCGAGGCCTAGATTCGGGGCTTATTCTACTCCTCTTCCTGCTTTTCAGGTTATTTTACTTTCTATATAACTGCTTATGCTGTGTTTGGGAGGGGATTATTGGGGGCTGCGGGCTTAAACTTTTAAAATAAGCTGACTTATAGAATAAGTTTTGTTTGTCACACGGGCTTTTGGAGGCTTATATAAGCCATAAGCCTCCATAAACACAAGCCCATTGAAAGGGGCTTATGAGGGCTTATAGCTATTTAAATTACTTAAATGCCCTTAAAAATATAATGGATTATCAAGCCGGAAATTTATCTGAATTTAATTTGATGTATTTTTATGCGATTTTACATTAATAAGCTTTAGTTCCAAGTTTCCAACTAATTTGCCAAAGCTTTCGGGCAGCCCATCACGCTAACCATACCCTATTAATTTTTTTCAGTTTCTTACATTATTTGAAATATTGGGGGTATATTTGGATGCTTTACTGTTATATTTGTTTCATGGTTTTTCTGTGAAAAGGGGTATAGGAATTAGCCTATAGCCGATACCCTTTTTTGCAGAAACCCTTGTTAAATTCCAATGTTTGGAATTGATTACTTTTTTTGACTAAATTGGAACTCTCAACATCATCTGTTTTCAAATGTTTGAGCTAATTCACTAACTCTGTGACTTAATATGCTAGGATAACTCTTCAAATTTTAAAGAAATAATTTCAGAATATAGGTAACTTAAGAAGATGGAACAAAGGCTATGTAATTCATATCATATCCATTTCATTGCAGAGCATATCGTGTTGTCTATACTAAAATTGTATTGATCAAGAGCATGTGACGTAAATGGAACAATTTTACAAGATATTTAACTTATTTAGTGCCGAAAAATTGGTCAAATGGGACATTCGATAAACTTGTAATAAATTGTTGATATTTAACTAAGTTATCCTAAAGCGGGTCATTGCAAAGAGCAAAAATCTATTAATTTTGTAACTTATAGTGGTATAATCTCTGTCAAAATAGAGTGAAGCAGAACAAGAATCAAGAAAAAGGATCACGTATGGAGGCAGGAGTGGTTCTATTCGGTCATCTAGTAGTACCGGGAAGCTTCCTGTTTCGAGTGTCAAATCATTTGATAGGAGTGTCCATCCATCCCGACATCCTTCAGTCGGTTCGTCTGTGAGTTTGTGGATAAATTTGTTATTCTTTTTCTTGTGCGTGAGTGCCTGTTTCAGCGAGCTTTTTTTTTTTTTTTTTTTTTTTTTGCAGTTTGATTCACAAGTGTCAAATTGGGAAGATGGGATCTCCACTAGTTCTTTATCAGAAGCCGAAGAAAAAACAATTAAAGCTGTCTATGAGCAAATGAAGGTTAACTAACCAAAACCTCAGAACCATAACCTATTACTGTATTATATAAACATCAGAAACCACTATTTCCGATTTAAGTCACAATAATCAGATAACCAGTTTCAAAACGCAAATCCAAACACCCTTTAAACTGTGGCTCAGAGATGAGATCATTTTTTTGTTCATTGGTTGATGCTTTTAGTTAATTGTGTTGCAGTCACTGGAAGGGGACAACTCGAGAAAAGACAACACCTCAAGTGAAATATATGAAACTGTGAGATCTGAAGTAAGACGTGCTATTGCTGATATTCAAGATGACCTTCAAGATGTGAGTTTTTAAAATTATCATTAAATAACAAATTATGTTATGCAATATGATGGTGGAATGACCCATTCCAAATGGTGGAATGGTTCATTCTGAATTACATTTTACTTGATCAGAAGTCAGCTATGTGCATTACTTCTTTGGGTTTACTGTTTGTTTCTGCAAACCAAGCAGGTCATTTCAGCTGTCAGACACTTTTTTGCCCTTTCTCTAAAGTTTAGTAGATAATTAATGTATTCAATATGATGATACACGTTTTATTTTAAACATAATATATACTACTTTTAAAATTGATTAATGCGATTTAGGTTTCTAATTGAAAACACTTTGGACCCAGTCAACTCATCTGTTTTACAATTTAGCTAAGTTTCCAATGTCAGTCTTTTTACCCGTTGGAGGGTCAGCAATTCAGATTGACCAATTTTTAGGCAAATGGGTCGAAAACTCAAATTGCTACCTCTAACCTTCTGGGTAAATGGCTTAATTGTGACATGTCATGCCTTTTTTTGATTGTGTACACACCACAAGATCCTAGGAAAAATAGGACATTGTGGAAAGAGTTTTCGATCATCGTCAACACCTATAACATCCTCTCCATAGTTATGGGAGATTGTATCGAGGTCCGCTTCCCCTCAGACACCGAATGGGCTCTTCATTTTTCCATAGGAATGTTTCGATATTCAACGACTACGGTGCGGTACCCTTTAAGTTTTATAATTTGTGGCTTAATAATGGAGAATTCATCTCCATTATTAATCGAGTGGAAAGTAAATCTAAAAAGACTAGTGGAAAATTTAAAAATAATAATAATAAATAAATAAAAATGAGGGTATTTTTGTCATTTCACTTCGCCACATCATCATCTTTTAGCAACTGATGTAACCGGTTTCGGAAGTTGAGTAACTTAGCTGAACAAAAATATAGTTCATTAGCTCATCTGGCGAACTTTTTTGGAAAGTTCAGTAACATATTTGTATATATTAACCCATAGCCTAATGAAGCCACTTCATGGAATACCACAAGATACATAAAGGCTCATTGATTACAATAGATCAGGTTAGCAACTTTGCTGCGTAGAATGATCGCTACTAGCTTCATTTGCTCACCTATATGCCGTTCTCATCCATGTTCACTTTTTTGATAGCATGTACTTGTGATTCTAAAGCCTTTCAGCAATGAGCAACCTGTTGTTTTGTCTCTCACAAATGTAGTGACAGCCAATAATGGGTCATGATAGTAACTTTGCCCTTGCGAGCCGTCATTTTCTTAGGTGGTATTTTGATGTCTGTTTCAAAAGTAACTGTGTAAATATTAATAATCAGAATTATAAAGAGCAGTAAGTCTGTTATGAAATGGACTGTAGAAGATAGTGTGTCAGTTTGCTTACGCTAATAATTAGATGACTGGATGTTGAATGTGTAGCGAATTCTGTATTCAGGGATTTAATAGATAGAATGACCGAAAAAATATTTTTTTTTGAGAAAAAAGATATATCGTTTTGTGAAATGGTGTGAAACTCTCCCGAGTTAGATTAAAAGGTGTAATTAACTTGTTTCAGTTTATCCTTAGATAATCAGCTGTGTTGCAGCTGATATAGTATGTGTGTATGTGCCCCCTTAAATAACCAGTAACTAGAACCAATATATATAAATATTAAAAATTAATGGTTAAGACTTACAATTAAAACAATCAGTTCGAAAGTACAAATCCCCCCTCCTCCCATGTTTCTGTATCTATTAATGTATCGATCCTTTCTCTTTTGTAAAGCTCTCTGGTATCTCTTAAATTCTGTACTTTGTTTTCTGTATGACTTCAGGCCATCCGAAGGAACACCAGCGCTGCCCTTGTTAGTACAGATGCTTCAGATGTATCCAAGTTGGTTAAACCCGGAGCTGTTGAGTTAGTGTTGGACATAAGAAGGGAATACACCAAAGAACTGGA
The DNA here is from genome assembly GCA_030686995.1 of Artemisia argyi. Taxonomy (NCBI): domain Eukaryota; kingdom Viridiplantae; phylum Streptophyta; class Magnoliopsida; order Asterales; family Asteraceae; genus Artemisia; species Artemisia argyi. Next base: position 19,397,160 of record CM060697.1, on the reverse strand, counting down.
AGAGGTCATCTCTCTATATTTCTACTCTAGTTACACGTGATATAACCAAAATTTGGTTACTTATAGGGGTATTTATGATTACTTGATGGGCCAATTTGCCCTATTAATGTGAAGAAAGTCAATTGTTGGTTATATCTTATTGATAAGGGTCGAAACTGGTATGTTTAAAGCTTTTTTAGAATTTAAAACAGGTTAAACTGATAATTCTTGTAGAAAGAACCATAGTAGCAAAGTAATTTTGACCCAAAATATCTTCAGGTATTTCATTACCATAGAAACACTGTATTTAAATATGTAGTATTTCTCCTTTGTGATCATATCTTTGAAATTCAAGAAATTTTGTAGATAAAGTATTGCCAGGTCAACCTTACTCGTCGTGACCTGCCAAACAGTCATCATCATATTTTGCCTATTTCACCCATTTTTCTGCGAAAATATATATTATTTGGCCGAGTTATTCGTTACTTATTTCTGAAGTAGATCACCTAACCTGATTTCAACGTTATTATGAAAATGGGTTATGTGGGAAAGTTAAATTGATAATTGTAGAAAGATGGCCATAAGATGAATATCTGCAGTGGAAAAATTACTATTTTGCATCATGGTAGAAATGTCAAACAAAGTATTCAAAGCTCACTAAGGGGTTTTTTCTTTTTTTTTTTTTTTTTTTTTTTTTTTTTTTTTTTTTTTTTCAAAAATTGATCTTGATGCAATCTAATTATATTTCTTGAAATGTGTAGTCTCAAGAACGTGCTAGAAAACTTCGATCAGATTTGGCCATTGAGGAACATCGTAAGCAGGAGCTGAGCAGAATTCTCAAGGAGACTCTTCCTGAACCCAAGACATCTAGCTCTCATAGGTCTCGGGGAAGAAAAGTATGCAAAGCTTGTGTTTTCGTTAATTTGTTCATATTAGTTGCTAAGTTGATACAGTTTTACTTTACCGAAAGGTGCCTGTTCCAGCCTATTTACATATAAATGGGTTAATTCGGGCTATGCTTTCTAGTGTGTCATACTGTAAAATTAATCAATATAATTGCTAAAAGAAAACAGGTTGAATGGTTGAAAGTATCGAAAAGCTTATTTCCATAAAACCCCTAAAATCCTTATATTCTGAATATTATTATTGAAATAATGATTTTTAAAACATATATGACACACATTTCCAGCTTTTTTTTATAAGCGTGTTTGTTTCATTTTTTGAAAGTTTTGCAAGTTCATTCTGCTTGTCTTTCCCCTTTGCTTATGGTTTTGACATTACTGTAATCTTATAACAGAGTAGCAGCGAAAGAAAAAAGATGTCAAAACGTTTGACTGATGAAGCAATGTCATACTTTGATGAATGTGTTTCCATATCAGCCTTTGATAGTTCTGATTTCTCGGCAGCTGAAGATCCATCTGTGAACTCAGTCACTACTACCCCGATAAGGGGTGCTGCTATTTCATCTGGTCCAAACCATTGCATTGACCAACAGGTAAAATTCCATCCCTCTAGTTCTTTAACTTTTTTCATGTTGAATATACCTATTCGTAAATTATCATCATTACTGATCAATCTATGGTTTAGATTTTGGCCCCATAAAATTCTTTTATTTTGTTTGTATAAAGGGTATTATACCTTTAGTCAAACAATTATCTCCAACTATAAGTCGGCTTGAGCATTACTAGACATATAATTCATTTGCTGAACCCATAATCCGCAGAAGCAATAATAGTCTGAGAGATGCTTAACTTATAGTTCTGTATGTGCTTCAGACTATTGGAAGTGTGTGGCCCCAATATGAGTAAAATTTATCTGGTACAGTGTACTCTGAAAATGATCTATTTTACTATTTCACGTTTACCTAAGCCCGAAAAAGTGACTTGAGAGTTTTTACTCTCATAAAAGTTGGTTTTTTGGCTGATAAGAATAGACAAAAAGTTATTTGAACGTATGATAAATTGATCAAAATATCAAATAAACAAATCTACGGGGGTGTTTGGATATGCTTTTTGGAAAATGATTATACCGTCATATATAGATGAGCAAACATGAGTGTTTGGATATACAAAGTTTGTTTGTCAGATTAGTTAGGTTCTAAAACAGTTGAGGCAGTTTGATGTCATACCAGCTCTAAGCTGTAAGAAATGATCATCCAAGGGGGGACTTCTGCTATCAGCGACAACGCTGCTTCTTTTCATAGACAAGTCATCTTATCTGTTAATTCCTTAAATGATCCTAATATGGCAAACACTTATAAACCGCGCATTGAAAGTTTCAAAATAAGTAGCATTACACACACCACAAATTCTAATGCTTACAGATATAATTTTCTTTACAGATGATTCATGACGACCTGGGATCTGGATCAGTGGTTGAAAGTAGTTGTAATGAACACGTGAAGGACAGAGTTGTTGAAATCACCAATAGTACAGATTCTGAAAGGAAAACTCACTTTTCGTTTGGTCACAAATCAACAGAGAGCATAGAGCTGCAACATGACATAAAAAAATACATCAAGACTTTTGAGAAAGACAAGGGCCTAGACGATATTGCCTCAGAAAAATCAAGAGCTAATTACAATGTTGATGCTTATGGTCTACTAGATGTCAGTGAAAGCTTGTTGTTTGACAAGGTGTTCCTGAAGAACAGACAAGAGTCAGGAAGCTTGCATATCTGTGGTGGAGTGGCGGTTCCCTTTTTGCCCTTGGTTCATCTTTTATAAAGATTGTAGATATCGGATTGTAATGTTTCCTCATGTAAAGGTGGTTTCTTTATATGTTTCTCAATGCTCTTAGGACTGGTTTATTATAACAATGTAGTTATAGTGGTTAATTAGTCAAGTGCCCCACATATGATTTTGAGAGCCTACGGAATCGAGATGACATTATTTGAGTTTTGCACAAATAGAATCTCAAGCAAGTAATGAATGCAGAATCGAGGCTGATAATGAGAGGCAAATGAGCAGTGGCTCAAGCCAAATTAATTTATACATTAATCATTCGCAACTAGTTATAATACAGGGTTTTTAAAATTTATTTAGATAGCTTTAAAAGATTGATTTATTTCTTTGATTATAAATAAACTAATGTACCTTTTTGTTTGAAAAAAGTTTGTGCTATTTACTTCTCATGTTTGATCATAAAATTATCAAATTAACATAGATGCTCACACTATAGCTTTTTTATTACATAAAGAGAAACAAAAAAAGATGTAATGGTAGAATACATTTATGTATAATGTATAAGAATAATTTTTCTCTGAGACCGAACTATATAAGAAAATTATTATTACTTGTATAAGTAAATTATAGATGCATGAAAAAAATGATAAAGAGTACATTCGCAAGTCTTTTAGGATTGTTTGAATCCTTACCAACCTTTCACTTTAGTGCAATTTTTTTCACAATTAGCCTAAATCATCAAGGTAAAAGACACCCATATTTTAGACCGTTGGTTGACACCTATAGTGTTATTAATGACAGCAAACACCTGCTAAGTTTCATTAACTCATTCAAAGACACCTACTAAGAATTCCTACCATAAAATTCCTCATATAGGCACTAAAACACATCTTTGGTACATTAAATACATTCATGTATTATCTAAATCAACAACTCAACTAATTATACATCCATACTTTGAACAGGCGTAGAAAATCCTTCCACGACAATCATGTGTCGATACTTAATCCTCCTCTAAAAAACGCACACAACAAATTGCATTACATTTTAGTGTGTGCGATAATAAAACTGCAAACACCACTAACATGTTGCATTATAGTGAGGATAACAACAAAGTTAGTCCTAACATCAAATAAGAAAACTTATTAGAACTAAAGGGGTGTTTGGTTATGCTTATTAAAGGTGCTTATTGGCTTATTCAATTACCATAACACAATAAGTTTATGATAAAGCTATAAGTTTTTTTGAGAAGCTTAATAAAAAAACCCCTGAACTCACTACTAATTCTATCATAGCTTAGTGTGTTTATAGTAAAAACACAAATATTAAGTGTAGGAGTTTTTAATAAAATATATTTGTAACAATTTCATTTTTGGATTACTATTCACTTTTACTATTCATTTTCGAAATTTTTATTTCACATTCTTGTATGATAAACTACTTTAATGATAATCCAAGAATTTGACACTCGTCGGATCATTTATGCAAACATTACGAAACCGTGTCCGAGAATTACTTTAAGCTTTAAACGTCATTTAGACATCCCGATATGTCCCCACAACATCACAAACAAAAGAAATGTAAGTTTTTCACCTTCCGTGACATTCTCAGGAATTTTGGAATTTTACATTTCTTTCGAATCTGCGTTTTACGCGATTTACGCGTTTTAAATCTACGTTTCCAGCGTTAACAGCGTTTTCGTGACTCATTAAACTTATCACTCATTTTTATAAGATAATAATGAGTATATTGATAAGTTTAATCATTTCTATAAATTCCATATTTTTACGATACCCGGTTTTACGTTTCGTGACTTAACGACTTACAATTAGCGATTAACGGAACCAAAACTCACTCCGTAAAGGCAAGATAAATGTCCAAAACTCTTAACCTCCTCATCTCCGGCCCTAAGTGGCATTTTTATGAGTCACAAGGGCACTTGGCATGGTTGTGATAGCCTTGTACAATATGTGTACACATATGCTAACTTAATGACTGAGTTTACTTAATCTAAGGACACATGCTTTCTCTTAACCCTTAAGGATAATGACTCATGCATTCTTCCACCTCCTTTGACTAACCAAGGGCTATATAAACCCCCATTCCTACTCTTTTGGTCGTTCATCACACAACACAACCACGCTTTCCATATTTTGATTCATAAATCCAAATTTACATATTTAAGTGAAGACTAGAGTAAACTACATCAAGTCCTTTGCAATCTTTGGTGAATTCTCTTGAGTTTAAATCCATTCAAGTCACCTAAGATCTCATCACAAGCCCTTCAAGAATACAAGAAGTGTAGAAGGTTGCTAAGGTGTGGGAGATTGCTCAAAGTCATAGTTCTTGTTCTAGTTCTTAATCCTTGATTCCCTTTCTTAATTGAAAGCCAAAAGTTATTGCGTATAGAGGTTTCCAGCTTATACATCGAATTCGTTAAAGCACTAAAACATCATCCAACTCACGGTGAGTCATAGCCCCGTTTTTATACTTGTTTTATAAACTCTTTGGGGGAGATACATGCTCAAATACTTTTAATTTCAATTTCGATTATTTGCTAACTATGTGTTGTATCTGAACTAAATGTTTATTTATGCTAAATAACATTATTGCCATACTTAAAGTTTCTATATCAAGAACTGTCACACCCCCAATTTACCTGTATGGCAGCGGAATGGAATACCTGGGGGTGACTGTCATAGCACCACAGTTACAGTCATATTGAACGACCTAAAGTGTCGTTTGGAAAAATACATCGTTTGATCATTAAAACATTCAGAGTTTACAAAACTTAGGTCCCAAAAGGTGTTGCCAATTTAGATAAAATAAGTTCAACAAGATCAAACGTTTCATAAGTGCAGAAAATATAAGGTGAGACGCGTCGACTCCGCGACTCCATGAAGGTCCAAATGTATGCAACATGAGCTACCTTAATAACCTGAGAAATACATTTCGAAAAACGGTCAACATAAAGTTGGTGAATAATCATAGGTTTATAAGTAAATCGTATGTACATAAGCCACAAGTATAAAGTAAAGTGACAAAATGTCAAAAAGCTACATTGGCTCTTAAGCTCATGACCCCGAAGCTAGACTTTGTAATGGCCCCACCAGAGTGTTTACCAGACACTCAATTTGTTAAGACATGAAATGCATTCGTCCTGTTGGAGCAACCCAAACACGAATGGAGGCGTCACCCTCGATAGATCTATCCACTCACTCTCGCTTAGCAATATAATTAACGGTCCATGATATATAAGGGGACTTAACTTGGTAGTAAGGCAACTTAAGCAATGTATGGAATTTGTAATACTTGGGCATGTACAAAAATAATTGTGCAATGTATTCTCCCCCGTGGGATTTGAAATCAAATAAGTAATTAAAACGGGGCTATGAGAACTCACCTCGAAATGATAGTACAAAGTGATGGAATGATCGGGACAACAAGGCGCGAACACTAGCCGCAACCTAAATGAATGAATGTGATCTAATTTAGATCATGTCGTGATGTAATGAATGCACATGCACATGATACCAATACCACTCGTAATTTGGAAATACTAGTTATTGTCATAGTAAAATAGTTTCCATACTTAGGAAAAATAAGTCCATATATAGAAGTATATAACTTGTCGTATTATCTCGTATAAAAATGTTAGCGTTAAATTCCTTGTATCGAAAACCTTAAAATAACGTCGTTAAGTCGTATAAATATTCTCTTGGGTCATACGTATTTCATTTGTTAAGAATATAGTCCTTAGTAACATTTCTAGAAAATATACCATTTAGTGCGTAAGTTATTATTTTTATTTATGACCATATATATATATATATATATATATATATATATATATATATATATATATATATATATATATATATATATATATATATATATATATATATAGTTTTGACGATGTTAAAACGGGTATAACTCGGTCGTTTTAAGCTCATTTTCCTTGTTCTTTATATCCACGGATTTGTTTTAGTAAGTACTAATATATTTTTGATAACTCGGCTCCTCTAGGTTATGTTTAACGCTTCTATTTGTCCGTCGAAAATTTCCAAACAACATGCAGTTTTTCAGGAAATAGTTTTCGTCAATTAATTTGCAAAAATCATAACTTCTTCGTTATAAGCTCGTTTTAATCCGTTCTTTCGCCTAAAGCTTCATTTTTGAAAGTATTTTCTAAATCTTTGGTCAAAAATTACCCCTGAGTTCCTGAGCTTCCCACGTTTCCAAAATAGGGACAGTAGGTATATATATATTTTCCAAAATCATTTTCCTAGTTTCAAACTTGTTCCAACTTCAACCAAACCACTTTCAATCACCACAAAACTAGTCTAATCCTACCATACACCTTCTTAGGGTGTCATGGGTTCCTAAACATCATAACCAAGTAGATCTAACAAAGATCTAACAATAATCACTTTCTAAGGTTCAAAAGTTAAAAGTTTATAAAATAAAGTGGTATAAGCTATTATATGCATGAGTTCTTGTAAGAAAAGTATATAATCATAGTAATAACTTGTAAAAATTATAAAATGAGTTTGTTAACTTACTTTGAAGGTTTAGGGAGTTTAGATGATGAAAAACCTACTAATCCTTGAGTTTCTATTTCAAAACTCCAACAAGGATGACTAAGTGAACAAGTTTATATCTTGATCTTGGAAAAATTGTTGTTCTTGCTTCTTGGATCACCCTAGGCCGATTACACAAGAGAGAAAAATGAGAGAAAAATTACTTGCACTTAGATAAATATTTGTGAGAAAAATGGGATGAAAAGGGTTAATATATAGTTAGAGACAATAGTTAGGTTAGCATTAAATTTGGTAGGTGATGTTAAGCACATGAGATGGCTTAGGAGGGGGGGGGGGGGTTCACAAAGGAGGGAAAAGGGGGGGGGGGGGGGGGGATGTTGGGTGATTTATTTTTGAGAATTAGTGTAAGATTGTGTAGTATTATTTAGTTTTAGGTTTAATCGGGTACCGGGTTTGTTAGAAATAAATTTTATCGAAGTTATTCGGGACATAATAAAGTCGTAAAAATTGTAAAATATGTTGGGTACAAATACGGAGAGTTTGGGTGATTATTGTTTAATTTCTACGAAAACCGTCGTAAATAAATTAGGCGTACGATATAAATTAAATAAATTTCCACAATACTGGGTAAATTAATAATATAATTTTTATATTATTAAAATGAATATAAAAATATATTAGGATCATAGTCGGGAGTGTCGGACGTGTTAGCCACATTATTAATCGTTTGTTAACGTTTATATAAAAATAATTATACGTAAAAGTTAATTATACCAAAAGTATCAGTTTAACTATCCCACGAGTGGAATAGTATGCAAGTGACATAATGATGATACGTAGACTACTTCTAGTCTGTATGAGATGTCCCAAATGATAATGCATGAATTCGCTCTTGAACCAATACGGTTACGCGAATTTAAATACTCGTAAACTAAATTTACGATGAAATGAGTAATGCACGTGAATAGTGAAATTTCTTCCGGAAATGAATAGTGTCAAGTGAATAGTAAAATTTCTGAACGCTTCTCAGAATGTCGAATTGACCTCGAAAACGATGAATAGTAAAATGATGAATAGTAATCGGTGAATAGTAATTGATGAATAGTAGATTGTCGAGGTTTGGAAAATGACCAGAAATTACGAGTTGTGACAAGAACCATTAAGCACTATGCCTAGGGAGTACGAATACTATGATTAGATCTATGGGATTAATGCAACCATTAAGTCGACTAAGTTAGAGCAAGCAAACGAAACAACCAGGACTTGGTCCAACTACGAGACAAACAGGACTTGGTCCAAATTACGAGTAGCAGGACTTGGTCCAACTACGAGACAAATAGGACTTGGTCGATCATTTAAAGACTTCTTGATCTCAGAAATCTGGCTGACCAACAACTTGTTCATTTCTTCTTAGGATTTCATGAATTGATTTAACAACTCGTCAGATGAAGGCCCAGTTGGAACAATGGCTTGATTTTGGTTAGGAACATTTTGAGCACGATTGTTTTGGTTGGGACCTTGGTTGTTGAAATTTCCTTGATTTTGGTGTTGGAAATTTCCTTGATTTTGGTTGTTATTTCCATGGAAATACCCTTGGTTGAAGCTACCCTGGCCTTGGTTTCGATTAAAGTTTCCTTGATGTTGGAAACCTTGATTTTGGAAACCTTGGTTTTGATTTTGGAAACCGTGACCTTGATTGAAGTTCCCTTGGTTTTGAAAACCTTGGTTCATTCTATTTTGGTTTTGGTTACGGTTTTAGACATTTTGGTTTTGATTAAAACCAGGTGGTCCAGGGTAGTGGTTAGGACAATAATTCGGGTCCATAGGAGAGCGGTATTGGTTGCCCCTTGATTGGAAGACCCGGCTATAGCATGAGCTTCATACGGAGAACCATCAGTAGCTGTGCAATTGTAGTAGGCATGCGGCCCACCACAAATCACACAGACTTCCACTTTTCAGCAGGTGGAGGTGTGTGCGGAAAATAGACTTTCTTTTGTTGTGACAGAACCAAAGCTTGAATAGTTTCAGTGAGCTTGTCAATCTTAGCATCGGTGCTAGATTGACTCATGGAAGATGAAGTAGAAGGTCCAACACTCACTTGGGAAACAATCGGTTTGCTTCGTGTAGAGCGGACCTTGGACTTGTTTTCGATGATTGCTAAAGCTTCTTTGGTGCTTCTATTCAAGAAATTACCTCCCGCGGAGGCATTGAGAGAATTCTGATCAGCTTGGCTCACACCATTGTAGAAAGTATCGAGTTGCATCAATTCGGAGAAACCATGATGAGGACACTTGCGAAGTAATTATTTGAAACAATCCCACGCTTCACCAAATGATTCATCATATTTTTTTAGTGAACTTGGTGATTTTGTTTTTAAGACTCGTGGTCTTAGAAGGTGGGAAATTTTCATTCACAAATTTCTTGACAAGATCTTCCCATGTCTCAATAGATCGAGGGGGTTGTTTTTCAAGCCAAATCCGGGCTTGTCCCTCGAGGGAGAATGGGAAGAGAAGAAGTTTTATTGCTTCAGATGGGACATTCTTGTATTTGATGGTTGACTTGATTTTGTTAAACCATCGAATGTGAGCATGAGGATCGTCCCTCTCAAAACCATAGAATTGATTTGAGGTTACAAGATTCAGTAACCCAGTTTTGAGCTCAAAATTATCAGCCACGATGGCTGGGACAACAATAGCATCTCCGTAACCCTCGATGGGTGCTTGGAGAAGCTCATTCATGGGGCGGTCTTCCGCCATGGTAACAGCAGATATGGAAACAATACGGATCTCAGATCCGAATGTTGGTGTTGAACGTCTACGATGTCTTCTAGGAATTTTCACAAGCTCACGTAATGGGCTCGTAGACCTAGAAGAACGAGTGCGCATGCACTAAGGACAAAATCAACAAAACAAAGTCGAGACAAAACCACAGTGAACTTAAACCAATAATCACAAATGACTGGCTTCTTTAAGAAAGGTACACCACTCACAGGGATACAATGGCAAGTTTTAATCTTTTGTTTAGGAACTTATTAATGTTCACACCCCCAGATGGTAGATGTTCTGCCTTGGTTTACGACAATGTATTTTATGTATTTATTCACAAGATAAAAAAGAATATTTTTGGGTTTTTGTGTGTATGTGAAAAAACTTTTGGAATTATTTTTGGTATCGTCCCGTTAACCAAAATCGTATTTATGTAAGAATCACCTAAAAAGAAATCCGATATAGAAAACGTAACGATTTTTTTTTTCTTTTTTTCTTTTTTTTTTTTTTTTTTTTTGTGTTTTAACACTTTAGGAAAAGTGTTAATGGTTTTTTTTTTTTTTGTTTTTGATTTAAAATTTACAAAAAGTGGTGAAATTTTTACAGTGACGATGGTGAAAAACCACTAATCTCTAAGACGTTGTGATACGCGCACACCTCTCCAGCAGCGGCGCCAAAAATTAATTAATTACTAATTTCCTAATTACTTTTAATTATTTAAATTATCTTAAATTACCACTAATTATGATTTTACACTAGAAAAATGAAAATTTGATTTGGAAAAATCTAAAATAACTTAAAATTAATTTTAGAATTTAAATTATATTTTTTTTGACTTTTTTAATAATTATTATTAATTAAAAACCAATTATTAACTAATTAAAACTAAATTAAATTATGAAAAGTGCTAAATGAAAAGAGAAAAATCTGAGAAAATTACTAAAAATACTACAAGATATCAGAAACCTAAGAAAATTATAAAAAAGAAAATTGCTTTTGTAAAAAGGCGAAAATAAGCCAATTGGCTTAAATAGATGCTATCACCTTTGGTATTTTTGTCTCTTTTGGAATTTTCTTTTTCAAAACTAATTGAATACTCAAAATAAACAACTTTTGAAGGTGATTTGGCTGAAGCTTAAAAATAAGCACTTTGGGAACCAAAGTGCTTAACAGGTTGGACTTTAAGCTTATTAGGACTTTGAGGTATGTGAAAAAGCTAGTAACAAGTTAACAAATGGAGCCACAAGGATAAGTAAGCTACAACAGGCTCAAAGGATCATGAAATAAGCAAAATAAAGTAAATAAGCACAAGCAATAAGCTGAAATAATCAAATAAGCATAACCAATTCTTGAGCACAACCACATGCCAAAAGGGCCAACTAGCAGGCCTTTTGGGGCCCACTAGGGAGATTGGAAGTCCAAACTAAGTATGGATTCTAAAAGCTCAGCTTATTAGCTTTTCAAAAAGCCAATGCTTGACCCCTAGGTCCCACAAATAAGCATAGGAGAGGGCCTTGAACTTGGGCTAACCACACTGAGTACTCAGCATAAGGGTGGGATTGGACAAACTTAAAGGGACTAGCAGCCCTACTAAATAAGCTAAAAACTTGAAAATAAGCCCTGGTCCTTCAAGATGGGCTTGTTGGATTTCCAAAAAGCCAAGAACCAGGAGGTGGGGCCCACTAATGAACAATCTAAGACCTATTGAAAATGGGGTCTTTTGACTGGTCCCCTGGTGCAGGGCACACTTTTGGCCTGCAGGCCTTTTCACAAGCTCAAACAAGCTACTAAAAAAATATAAAAATTAAGCCAAGTTGGATTTCAAGAGCTTAGCTAGTAGGCTTCAACTTGTAAAAGTTTCAAACCCTAATACTAAACACAAAATTCCTGAAAAATTCATCCAAAAATTGGTTTTCTGCTTGAATGTTAAATTTGACTTTTTTGGCTTTATGAAGAACTTTGACTTTGATGAATTTCTAAATCCTTTAATTGATTAATTAAGTTGTATTAAGCTAAATTAAGACTAATTTAAGCTAGGTTAATTACTTTTAAGCTAAATTGAAGACTATGCTATGCTAAAGTACCAACAGTTAAACTAATTTGATGATTAAGGTGAGTGTTGACTTTTTTCAGAATGAACTAAAGATTTTATGGTCTATTTGTTCTATTTGAGTCCAATGCAAGCTACTTTAACTGGTTTTAACCACTGATGACCCCAAATACCTTGAGTAACATGCAAAACCAAACACCCCTTATTCTAACTGTCTTGTTGATTTTTGAAGCAAACAGAAACAATGATTGATGAGAAACTTTCTAAATAACTTTTTATGATCCAAATAGCTTAAATAAACTCAGAAATACATATTTAGATAACAATTACTTAAGTATGCTAGTTATGCTAATTTGGTAGTTAAAACAAGAATTGAAAGCACAATGAGATTTATTAAACCAAACCTGATTTTATCTTACACTAAAGTCTAATAACAACTAATGAACTAAGGTTTTATGAACTAAGGTTTTATGCTTGATAAGCTTCAGAAACCTTACAAACAAACTATCTTGAGCTTAATGGAGTACTAAAAAGCAACTTTTAACCATGAATGACTTAATACGAATTTTTAATTAAAACTTGTACAATTGAAATCTAAACAAAACAACTTAATTTTATTACTGAAACAGCTTCAAAACATTCATAAGGACTTGGAATTACAATTTTTAGCTAAGTTATACAACTAGAAATGATAAATTATTACATACAATTTTTTAAAATAAAACTAAGTGACTACTCTTGAGCTCTAGTACTTTTCTCTTTCTTCTTATAGGGGATTATTAGGGTTTTCTAAAACCTTCTGAGTGTTTCCCACCTTCATTTAGAGCCATAGGATGAGTACTTTTGATCTTGGCCTTTGAAGCCATTTTGGCGCCAAAAAGTCTTGTGAGGCAGGTAGGTTTCCTTGGAGCAATTGAAGGGTAATTAATGCATCTTGTATTTTAGTTGAGTTGGGGGGAACATGGAATGGGATAGCTGAGGTGGAGGAGGGGGGAGGTTGAGTGTTGACAGGTTGCTACAGTGAAGCAGGTGGGGTGGTGGTGTTTTTGGTGGGAAAAGGAAGAAGGGTCAAAAGGGGGCGTTGACCGGGGTGGTTTTAATATTAAACGGGGAGTGCACTGGGCTTTGGGGTTTTGGGCTTGGATTGGATTTTGGACTTAAGGGTGTTGGGTTGGATTTGTCACACAAGGAAAATGGGATCCGTTTGGTTTTATGAGTGAAAAGCACAAGGACCATTTTTGCAAATGCTGAAAATTGAGGGACCAGAAATGTAACTTTCCCAAACTCATCATAGGGACCAATATTGCCAAGCTTTAATAGAATGAGGACCTTTGTTGAATATTCTCCAAAATTTACACTCAAGGACTATTTCTGCCAATTGTGAAACTTCAGGGACCAAAATTGTAAATTTTTAAAACTTTTTACCCAAGGACCATTTTTGATAACTTTTGACTTTTAAAGGACTTGGGTTGACTTTTCTTTCAAAACAAATGATCAGGGACTGATTTTGTCAAGTTTTGAAAGTTGAGGGACTGAAACTGCCAATTATGCAAACTTTGTTCGTTTTTCATCTGTTTTCAATTATTTTGCACCTGGAACATATAAACACAATCCTGGGATATTTTTTGTATTTTGATGCTTTTCTGAGTGTTTTTAAATGTTTTTGCAGTTTAGATTGGACAAAAATGATAAGTATTCACACACTCATCAATCCCCATTTTCCAACACAATTTCACATAATTTCTCTCACAAAATTCATCTCACAACTTGTCTCAATTGCACACAGTTAAACCCCAATCTTTTTCCTAAAAATTTTGTTCATAAGTTTCTTATGGTTGTTTAACAAAATGGGTACTATTAAATGGAAGATAATGGGGGGACGATCAAGAATATTTTACTGATGAAGAGATGTATCATAATGCAAAGGATGATTATAGTAAGTGTCCTACGTTGGTTAATTTGTTTTGGTTTTAGTATTAATTTTGTTCGATTAGGTATAAAATGGTTCACATTCTATATTTATGAGTTGCTAATTATTGTTTGACTTTTTACAGAAATCTTCCTACATGCTTTTGTATGAGGATACACCATGGAGGAGAGTTTGACTTGTTTCCTGGAAGGGTATACCGTAATGGTAGGAAAAGTATTGTTGATATGGTGGATACTGAAACGTTCTCAATTCACGACTTAGATGAAATGGTACAAGACCTGGGTTGGACAGATAGAAAAATAATGTATTATAACTTTCTTGAACCTGGTAAGAATCTTGACGTTGGCTTGCATTCATTATCTAGTGATGATGATGTACGTTATTTAAGTAAGTATGTAGCTGAGCATAAGTTCATTGAAGTGTACATAGAACATGTAGTCTCCAAAGTAGGAACTTACTTCAAGCCATATCAGGCAATGGGTCTTGTTCTTAATGAAATAGAAGAGGACAATGATGCTAGTCCTAGTAACCGTAGTGTTATTGGTAGTAGTATTTCTAGAAGAACTCGATCTAAGAGGCTATTATTGGAATATGTTATTCCTGATGAGGCTGAAGTAAGTGATGAAATTAGTAGGTTTACTGAGTTACTTAATGAAGAGCCAAGGGTGAATGAAATACCAACTCAAGAGTCTAGGTTTACTGAGTTACCTAATGAAGTGCCAAGGGTGAATGAAATACCAACTCAAGAGAATAGGTTTACTGAGTTACCTAATGAAGAGCCAATGGTGAATGAAATACCAACTCAAGAGTCTAGGTTTACTCAATTACCTGTTAAAGAGTCTTATGTTCCAGGTTTAGATGAAGAACTAGATGAGATAGATGGGGTATTTGGTAGTATAAACTTAAGTCAGTTTGGAGATAATGATAGGCAGAAACATGTAGCTGAAGATTCTTTGAGGGTAGAAGATTATGAGCTAGATGATATGGTTGTTGATGATAACGTTAGGGTATGTGAAAATGAAGAAAACCTTGATAATGTGGATCTTATGGTTGTTGATAGTCATGCTACATTAGAGGAAACTAATGAGCAAGTGAATGCTAGTAATGTAGGTGATGATTCTGTGGGTTTAGATAGAAGTAATGATCAATTGAATGGCAATGTAGGTGGTGATCATATGAATGGTAACTTAGGTCCTGAAAACATTATTAATGATAATGGTATACAGATTATGGTGGATGATGTGTATTCACCACGTGGTCCTTTTGAGAATGACAATGATGATGAGAGTTATGCTTATGATACTGAAAGTGAGAATGATGATGAGGTATTTTTTATGAGAATAACGTTATCCATAAACCTCGTGTTGAAACACGTTTTTGTTTTGGTAATTCAGCTGATATAGAAACCCCTGATCTTTTCGCAAATTTAAACAATCAGGTTCCAGATAACTTGGTTGGTGATACTGAGTCAGAAGTTTTTGATTATGATGATTTTGAGAGTGACTTTGATGAAATAGTAGCTACTGATGTATAAAAGAAACTTAGGAAGTTAAGGAAGAAGAAAGAGAAAGATAAGTTTATATTTAAGAAGTATGGGTTTTATGCAGGTCAGAGATTTGCTTCTAGTAAGGCTATAAAAGATAGAGTTTACATACATTCCATAGAAACTAGAAGAAAACTCAAACTGGTAAGGAATGACAAAGTTAGAGTTAGGGCCAAATGTGAAGGTGCCATCCCTGTGTTTGACCTTGATAATGGGCCATTAAATGATGGGCCTTCTATGGATACCCATCAATGGTAAGCCCAAGTCAGTCCAATGGTCCAAAAACTAGGTCTAAGTCAAAAGTTGGTTCTGCGGACAAAGACAAAAGAAAGGGAATATTTGAAGAAACAAGTAATCAGAGTTGTCCATGGGAACTTTATTGCACTAAAGAGTTAGGTAAGGAAACTTGGATTTGCAAGACTCACCACAGTGAGCATTTATGTTTACAAACAAGGGACATTAAAGCTTGCAACTATAAATTTATATCATTTCAAATTATGGATGAAGTTGCTGTGGATCCAGAAATCACTACAAAAGCAGTTCAGGATGCCCTTCAGAAGAAATGAGAAGCAAATGTTTCTAGAATGAAGGCATTCAGAGCCAAGGCTGCACCCGACAAATTGATTGTGGGTGATCACAAGGGTCAATATGCTTTGCTAAGAGATTATGCTCAAGAGTTGATGACTCAAAATCCAGGAACTACAGTGAAATGTCAAGTAGAAATGCCTGAAGATCATAACTGTCCTACTAGAGTATTCAGGAGAATATATGTGTGTCTTGGGGCATTAAAGAAAGGATTCAAAGCTAGTAGAAGGGAACTGTTGGGGTTGGATGGTGCTTTTATCAGTGGCCCTTTCCCTGGCCAATTGTTAACAGCTGTTGGACTTGATGCTAACAATGACATCTATCCGGTTGCTTATGCCCTTGTTGAAGCTGAATGCAAAGATTCATGGTTGTGGTTTTTGAACATGTTGGGGGATGACCTAGATCTACAACGAAACTCCCATTTTACCTTCATATCAGATAGACAAAAGGTACAATACAGTTGTATAATTTGAATAGGTTTGTTTTATACTATTGTATCTATAATATAATTGTTAATTTTTATTGCAGGGTATCGTTCAATCAATGAATGAAGTGTTTCCAAGTGCAGAACATAGATTCTGCTTAAGGCATATCCATGAAAACATGAAGAAGCAATGGAATGAACTTGCATACAAGCAACTACTATGGAAGTGTGCTACAGCTATAACACTAACTAAGTTTGAAGCTGCAATGAAAGAACTTAAGGACTTAAAAGAGGCTGACATGGCTGGTTAGCAAAGATTCCACCAGAACATTGGTCCAGATCACACTTTTCAGGTAAATTCAGTTAGGTTTTGTGAAATAATTACATGATTTAATCGATTAGTTCCTTACAAGATTATATTATTTGTGTATGTAGGAAGAGCTCGTTCAGATGTGTTGCTCAATAACATGTGTGAAGTGTTGAATGGTAAGCTTGTCCTTGGTAGGGACAAACCTATTATTACTTTGTTAGAGTACATCAGGGAGTACTGCATGAAAAGAATTATGAATGTTCAGAAAGCCATTGAAAAGTGTCCTGGTCCTCTAACTCCTACAGCCACAATTATAATGTCAAAAATCAAAAATGTTGCTAGCAATTATAAAGTTATGTGGAATGGGGGTCAAAAATATCAGGTCACTGGATCTTTTGGGGAACAATGTGTAGTTGATGTTGAAAGAAAAACATGTACGTGTAGGAGATGGGAGATTTCAGGCTTTCCTTGTAGGCATGCAGTTGCTGCAAACTGGAATATGGCTGTCAATGGCCAACCTGTACCACTACCAGAGGCTTGGGTTGATAAGTGTTATTGGTTAGAAACTTGGAAAGAAGTCTACAATTTCAAGATACAACCATGTAGTGGGATGGCAGACTGGAAGAAATCTCTGTGTCTTACAACTCTAACTCATCCACATTATTACCCTCAAGTTTGCAGGCCTAAGAAGAAGAGAGTCAAAGGACAATTGGAGGACACACCATGTGTTAAGGATGGTAAGTTGAGTAAGAGAGGGAGAACTGTTACATGTTCTTCTTGTGGAAACTCGGGTCACAATAAACAGTCATGCAAGGGTCAAAGTGGTGCAACAACTTCTGGGTCAAAAAATATAAGCAGAGGAAAAGGTAAAAATTTTGAAGCTTCTTGTGGTTCATCTGGTAATCCAAGACCCCGCAAGAGAGTCAGGTTTTGTTTGGATGATTATATAGAAGGTTCACCATCTTTTGTTGCAAGAGAAGGTATTAATTTCTTAGTTTTACTAAGTTGTTGTATTTTGTATGTTTTTATTATTTATCATTTGTTACAAACTTATATGATAATTTTGATAATGCAGGTGGAAGCAACACTGCTGGAAATGGCACTCCTCCTTCTGCAAATCAAAGTGGTGAAAGGTCAGGTGCATCTACTGCTACAACAGAAAGCCAAAGGCATCCTAATGCAACGCTAAGCTGTCAGAGTGGAATTTCTAGAGGAAGCAGAAGTCCTGGATCACCAAGATGGAACAGACATGCCATAAGGAATGACATATATAGAGGTGGTGGAATTAGTAAGAGAGTTGGACCTGAAGCACCAAACAAGACTTGAGTAGGATTACATTGGAGTTAGAAACTTATGTGACATGTTTGAACATGTTTAAGACTTATTTTTATTTGTTTTCGTGTATGTGGATTTATGTTTAAGACTTGGTACTAGGCCATTGCAATTTTCAAGTCATTGCAACTTGTTGCATTGACAATATACAATTAAAGGCTTTTATGACTAATATTCTACACGTTTAGCTAATTTTCTGTTGGTGCAAATGACAGTGATGACTTGCATCTGCATAATGCAATTGAAAAAAAGCAAATTATTATGGCTATTTTGACAAAAACTAAGTCAACAAGACTTTAAAGTTCCATTCACTTAGGTTTTAGTATGCAAAAACCATTCATTGCATCTGCATAAGCCAATTGAAATGGGAAGTAAATTCTTATGACTATTTAGACAAAAACTATGTCAACAAGGTTTTAAAGTTCCAGTCACTTGTGTTTTAGTATGCAAAAACAATTGTTTTTCATGTTAGTGCAAAACTCAACTTCCAATTCTTAACCAAAGCAAACTGAACATGCTTAATACAATAATGTTGGATTATAATAGACAAACTTAACCAAATGAGATCATGGTCAAGTACTTATGTTTACCTATTTCAAAGTCAACAAGTAAATGTTAAGTTTAACCACGACATAAATCAATAACAATAAAAGAATGACAATTTCACAATTGCATCAAGGGTTGATACCATTGAACTAATACTTCATAATCAGCAAAAAAAATACACGGGGTGATGAAATACATCTAACATAAAAAAAATAACATAAAAAAAATAAAAACCCATCACCTACTCGATTCCCAACTGCTACTTCACATGTAAAATAACACGAAAAGTATTAAAAAAACCCAGCTTAAGATCAAGTATTTCTTCATTTTAGCAGCTTCACGTCTTGTATCATCTAATGTAGCTTGGATAGCATTCCTTGCCCTTAATAGACCGGGGATGATTGAAACTGATCTTGCACACATGGGGGATCGTACCAGTCAATAAAATCACAACAAGCATAGAACCTACGTCCTGGATTTAGATTTGTCTATGATGTGCGAATAACCGTGGCTTGTCCACACCAGCACTGCACCATTCTTTTTTTTTTTTTTTTTTTTTTTTTTTTTTTTTTTTTTTTTTTTTTGACCGTTTGGGGAAGAAGAAACAAATAAAGTTGAGTAGAGAGGGAAGTGATGGAAAGATTTGAGTGGAAAAAGAAATGTTTGTGGAATACGCTTTGCATGTATCGAGATTTGTAAAAGCAAGTACACGTGTGTGGATGGGAAGAAAGTAACAGTCATCTAGTGATGTGAGGCGGTGTGTGGGAAAAGTAGGGAAAAAGTGATCGGACGAAATTGCCCTCGTGTGGGTTGCACGTGACACTGACTTAAATGGGATATTTAGGGTGCGTTTAGTTGAGGGAAAACACCCTTGTTTTCCACAAAATGTTTTGTGGAAAACAAGGAAAACAGAGATCGCGTTCAAGTTACTGTTTTCCAATAAAATTCTCTACAAAACACAAAATTCCTATTTTTAACTTTAATACACAAAACTACAAAACATTTTTTTTTTGTTTTCCCCTATTTTTCATTAAAATACCCCAAAATCCGTTTTCGTTAGTTGTTTTACGTTTTCGATTGATTTTTTACGTTTTCGTCAGATTTTTTACGTTTTCGTCCGATTTTTAACGTTTCCGTCCGTTTTTACGTATTCGTCCGTTTTTTTACGTTTTCGTCAGTTTTTTACGTTTTCGTCCGATTTTTTACGTTTTTGTCAAATTTTTACGTTTTTGTCTGTCTTTTTACGTTTTTGTCAGATTTTTTACGTTTTCGTCCGTTTTTTACGTTTTTGTCAGATTTTTACGTTTTTGTCTGTTTTTTTTACGTTTTTGTCAGATTTTTTACGTTTTCGTCCGTTTTTTTACGTTTTCGTCAGATTTTTTACGTTTTTGTCCTTTTTTTTACGTTTTCATCAGATTTTTTACGTTTTTGTCAGATTATTTACGTTTTCGTCCGGTTTTTTACGTTTTCGTCCATTTTTTTACGTTTTCGTCAGATTTTTTACGTTTTTGTCAGATTTTTTACGTTTTCGTCCATATTTTTACGTTTTCGTCAGGTTTTTTACGTTTTCGTCCGTTTTTTTACTTTTTGGTCAGATTTTTTACGTTTTCGTCAGATTTTTTACGTTTTCGTCCGTTTTTTTACGTTTTCGTCAGATTTTTTACGTTTTCGTCAGTTATTTTACGTTTTCGTCCGATTCTTTACGTTTTCGTCTGATTTTTTAAGTTTTCGTCAGATTTTTTACGTTTTCGTCCGATTCTTTACGTTTTCGTCTGATTTTTTACGTTTTCGTCAATTTTTTTACGTTTTTGTTAGATTTTTTTACGTTTTCGTCTATTTTTTTACATTTTCGTCCGTGTTTTTATGTTTTCGTCAGGTTTTTTAAGTTTTCATCTGATATTTTTCGTTTTCATCAGTTTTTTTTACGTTTTTGTCAGATTTTTTAAGTTTTCGTTCGATTTTTTACGTTTTCGTCCGTTTTTTTACGTTTTCGTAAGATTTCTTAAGTTTTCATTCGATATTTTAAGTTTTCGTCCGTTTTTTTACGTTCTTGTCAGATTTTTTACGTTTTTGTCCCTTTTTTTACATTGTCATCTGGTTTTTTACGCTTTTGTCCGTTTTCGTCAGATTTTTTACTTTTTCGCCAGACTTTTTACGTTATAAAAAAACAGATGGAAACATCCAAAATCAAACAAAAAAGTAAAAAGACGGACAAAAACGTAAAAAATGGACGAAAGCGTATAAAAACGGATGAAAACAAAAAAAATTTGGACAAAAATGTAAAGAGTCTATCGAAAACGTAAAAAAAACGGACGAAAACATAAAAAAATAGACGAAAACGTAAAAAATAGGACGAAAACGTAAAAAAACTGACAAAAACATAAAGAAACGGACGAAAATATAAAAAATCGGATGAAAACGTAAAAAAACTAACGAAAACGTAAAGAAACGGACGAAAACATAAAAAATCGGATGATAACGTAGAAAAATGGACAAAAACGTAAAAAATCTGACGAAAACGTTAAAAAACATATGAAAATGAAAAAAATCGGATGAAAACTTAAAAAACCTGACGAGAAAGTTAAAAAACGGGCGAAAACGTAAAAAACAAATGAAAACCTAAAAAATCGGATGAAAATGTAAAAAAACAGACGAAAACGTAAAAAAGCTGACGAAAATGTAAAAAAATGGATGAAAACGTAAAAAATCTGACGAAAACGTAAAAAAACAGACGAAAACGTAAAAAAAAACAAAAACGGACAAAAACGAAAAATATCGGATGAAAACGTTATTGATATTATATTTTAATTTTTTAATTTCTTTATTTTCTCGTATTAGATTTTTTTAGTTCTTTTATAATTTAGTTGGTTAGTTTGTAATATTTGTTTTTGTATTTTGATGATGTTTTTATAATATTACTAGGGTGAATAGTGTATTGAGATATAAAACAATGATACTTAAACATGTTTTCTAGTTTTGAAAAATGGAAAACAGAAACACATGTTTCTCAGACTAAACGCGTTTTCTAAATTTTATATTGTTTTGTGGAAATCAAACTCCATCCCTTTTTCTACAAAACAAGAAATAGGAAATGAAAGAAAATATTTTCTAACTAAACGCAACCTAAACGACCGTCAGGATTTTGGACTAGCGGCGTAATAAAATCTTGATTTTGGATGAAAAAGGAAAATATTAGCGCTTTTGGATGTCGTATGAAATCTGTGAAAAGTATAAGGATGAACAGTGTAATTTACTCTTAAAACTAATTCACATATTTTACCAAATTTTGTAATTTTAATGGATGAAAGTCTAAAAACTAATACTAATGCTCATGTACTTTAAAACAAAGTTAATATTATAAAGTATAGAGGGTATAAATTGTAAGGGGTTATTATTATTATTATTATTATTATTATTATTATTATTATTATTATTATTATTATTATTAAAGTTATTACTAGTAAAAAACATGAAAACCTATAATTTTACACTTGACTCTATATAATTTATTTAAAATTCAACCACAAAAGTTTTATTAATTACTTCATTTTTTTTTTTTTTTTTTTTTTCATAAATTTGACACCTATATTTTTATGCATTTTTTTCTTAACCAAAT
This sequence comes from Artemisia argyi, assembly GCA_030686995.1. NCBI lineage: Eukaryota > Viridiplantae > Streptophyta > Magnoliopsida > Asterales > Asteraceae > Artemisia > Artemisia argyi. The sequence goes on along the minus strand of CM060697.1, from coordinate 19,374,856 downwards.
TTCTCCACCAAATTTATTAAGTTTGACAAAAATCAATTTAATTTTGACTTTCTATTGACCAATTAAATTGCTCGATTTCGCCTACATGCCAAAATCGAGCTCTCCTATTGGTCTAATTTTCTTTTTCAATAAGAGAAATTTGCAAAAACACTTCGAAATGATGTAATTTTTTTATTATACAAAAGATTAATCTATAGGCATAATTCCATTAAAAAGTAACAAACCAACCATAAATTAATTAACTTAAACAACATATTATTCAAAGATATTCAGTTTGTAACTTTAACAAAGATAAGTTTTTGCAACTTTTCGTCAGATGTAAGTATCGCACATATTTTAAAAACATAGAAAGGTACTCGCGCAATGCGGCGGTGGATATTCGATGACTATATTTGTGGCGAGCAAATATTTTTCATTTTAAACCTTTCCTAATTTAGCGTTGTCCTGAATACTTTAAAACGTAGTAGGTATATGTTTTTTAAAAGTAGAACATTTAAATTATTACTATAGTGTAATGTGTGTTTAGAGGCTGAGATTAAACTTTGTTAGTTTGTGGGTTAGTTTTTAAGCTTTATGTATATGAAATATGCATTAAAAGGTAATTATAGTATAGACGTTTCTTTTTTTTAAATCATATTGCAGTTTTTTTTTTTTTTTTTGTTTTTTTTTGTTTTTTTTTTTTTTTTTTTTTTTTAATTGGGTTGTTATATCACATTGATTAAATGAGCTATTGCAAGTTAATGAGGTTTATAAATATTAGTGGCTCCTACAATTAATGAGATTAAAATTCATAATGTAATGTAGCTCCTATTCATAAGTTTGTGTTAGTTTGAAATCCTTCCAATTAAAGAAATGTTTTTTATCTTAATTTTTTAAGACTTCTTTTTTAAGAATTGCCTAAATACATTATAATGTAGTTAAGATTTACATTAAATATTAATATTATAATGTTAAAATATATTAATAATTCAATGGCAACTGGTTCGCTCATTACACGGGACTTGAAAACTAGTATTTCAATATTTCATAAGTAATGATACAGGCTCCTAACAGTTTTGATAATTCAACTTCTAAAAAAAAAAAATAACCATTTTATAATCATTTGAGCATTAATACATGTCCAACTTATTAAGTTTCATCCAATGTTCATACACACAGTGACACAACACACTACTACTTACATACTCACACTTATTAGAGCATGTTTGTACCTTTTTTAAAATGTAAAAAAATCAAAAAATTGACACTAGTATGTGTGTGAATCAATTGAGTGTAGCAAATATTTTCACACTTATATGTATGAAGATTTATGAATATTTTTCACACTTTTGAGTGATGATTTTGATTTTACAAGTATAATTATTTGCCCTTATACATCGTTGCTTTGCACGAGTATATAGTTACATATAATGCAAAAAATGTTTTTTTTTTTTTTTTTTTTTTTTTTTTTTTTTTTTTTTTTTTTAAATTTAGAAAACTTAAAAATAAGTAATGTGTAATCTACAAAATATCTTTTACAACTTAAATTTCAATATTTTGTTTACCTTTTTTCACATATTTTTTTTTAAATCATTTTTGAAATTGACACTTTAAAAACAGTTTCTGTTTTTAAAATTAATGTATTACTTAAGTTTAACCAATTTTTTTTTTTTTTTTTTTTTTTTTTTTTTTTTTTTTTTTACTTTTTTTTAGAAATTCATCCAAATCACAATCTATATTTCAATCACAATTTATTAAGCTGAAACTGATAGGATGTTGTTTTCTTCTCAGATAAAGATAAAGACTCGCTAATCTCAATTGTTGGTGCGTTTAGTTGGAGAAAAAATTCTATTTTATTTTACCGGGGTGAATTAACCCTTTTACCAAAAAAAAAAAAAAATCTATTTTTTTTCTTTTCTATTTCCAGTTTTTTAAAAATTTGAAAGGGAAATTTATCTCCATAAAACACTTAAAAGTATAGGAAACACGTTTAATTGATGTTTGTATTTTTTATTTTGAATAAAGGGATGAAGGGTTGTAGGTTAAAAATGGGATGGATGTTTGCATTTTCTATTTTGATGTTCGGAAGCTATTTAGTAATGAAAAAATAGGTTGTTTTCTAGAAAGATTTTTCTTAAAAACCTACAAAAATAAAAAAAGGGTTCAAAGTGGGTTTTCTTTCCAAAAGTCTTTATTGGAAAGATAGAAAATCTGTTTTATATGTTTACAACTAATATTTAAAAAACTCTTTTTATGAGTTCTTTATAACTTCCTAAAAATAGCTCTCCCATTTAAATATGTTTTTAAGTGTTATCTAAAGGGAAAAAAAAAAAAAAAAAAAAAAAAAAACTGAAAAATGAAACAAAAAAAAAGTTATCCATTACTAAACACGATTTAAAATATGTTTTGTAATTTTCCGATTTTTGCAATCTTTGTTTTCCTTTGTTTTTCTTAAAACATTTTTGTGAAAAAACCATTTTCCCGACTAAACGCACCGAAAAAAATCTTGTGTATGAGAAACACAAACGAGTGTTAACTTTAAATCATTAAAAAAAGAAAGAAAAGAAAGAATATTAACCAGTGGGTACTGGAAAATAGCGATGGAGATCTGATTGATTTGGGTCGAAATGTTTTCAGTGAAAACAGTATTGAGATTACTAACAGTTTTCATAATATTGATATTCATATTCAATTTCTACACCACCAGATCCATTTTAGAAAATCAACAAATTCCCCCCTCATTTTCATCATCATCCCATTCCCACCAACAAAACCATCATGAAACGAAACTATGGCAAGTTCCTGATAATAATGCTGCTGCTTTGCATTCATGTGTAAAACCGTCTTCTAATTATCAAGGTATTTTACTTTATTCATCATATCCTTTCTTATTTTATTATACTAGACGAATACCCGTGCAAAACGATGGAAATTGTGTTTTGGGGTGACCCTTGATGCAACTTACGAGTTCAATATTTAGTCATTGATAGAAAAAAAAAAAAAAAAAAAAAAGGTTTATGGGTTTATAAACGAAAAATTATGAAAAATATTAATTTAGTAGTGGATGTTGTTACCATTTTTAATTAAGGGCGTTTTAGTAATTGAAATGATTTTTAAGTTTTCAAGATTAAGAAGAATTAAGGAAAATGATGTAAATTGCTTTATAGATAGTATAGACTAGCATGTGCGGGTACCCTGAAATAAAATTTTTCAATGGAATTAATAAAAATGTCACGGGATGTCATTCCGACACATAAATTTGCTTGGTCACAGCTTTGTGTATCGAGTCGAGTTTTATTGAGTCGAGTCTTGGTCAGGTTTATGTCTAGGTTAAGATGAAAGGTTGTACATTGTGTTTAAATGATTGTAATATTGGGTGTAGGGGGTGTTTTTAATGCTATTAATGTAGAATGAGGGTTGTACATTGTGTTTAAATAATTGTAATATTGGGTGTAGGGGTGTTTTTAATGCTATTAAGGAAAGTGGTCTGAATTTCGAATCATGCTAGTTTTTGTTGTACACAATGCTTCGGTTGTTGTAATTATGAAAATTGCTTGCTTTAAAGTGTTGTAAATCATGCATCATTTCTGAATTTTTTTGGAGAGAGAGTCCTTCCTCCATTATAAGTAGTATAGATAATCTGTTAATACTTGTTACATTTAACTAAATTGTTTTATTAACCACCTTATAAACATGTTTATGCTCATTAATAAGGGTTTTATAAGATAGTGTTTCCGACTTGAACTTTTTATGCACGAGTAACATGGTGTCAACATGCGAACCTTCAAGATGTAGGGTATGTTTGGTGCAATGGGTTTATATTCTAAGCTGAAAGCTGGAAGCTTTATATTTTTATAAAACTGTTTGGTGAATTAAAAACGCATAAAAATACATCAAATTAAATTTACATATATTTTCAGCTTTTATGTGATAATCCATTACACTTTGAAGGGTATTTACGTAATTTGACTAGCTATAAGCTCCTATAAGCCTTTTTTTATGGGCTTGGGCTTATGGAGGCTTATGGCTTATTTTATTCTAAGCCATAAACCTCCATAATTCTGTGTGACAAACAAGGGCTTATTTTATAAGCCAACTTATTTTAAAAGCTCATGCCTCTGTAAGCCCCGATAAGCCTGTTGCCAAACATAGCCGTAAAAGTTATGCATAAAAATGAAAGCTGAATACCTTTTTTGATACCTTAATTAGGAAGCAAATGTACCTGCAAAGAATAAATACATTTGGTTTCATCTTAAATAATGCGCAGGTTCCTCTTTTAAGCAGATATCAGAAACTTGTATTCACTCATAATAAAGTAAACAAGTCATCTCGAAGTTGTTACTGAAAACAACTTATTCACCCTAAAATAAGCAGATACACATAATCAGCTTTCTTTGTCAGAACAATCAGAGCTAGACGGAATAAGCAGTCCGGCTGTTTTGATGAGCAATGCTAAATACCAACTATGTCGTAACAAAACCATTATAGTTATATAAACAGTTATTGTAAGTTTTAGGCGTCGTGGCAATGTTTTTAAACAATACCCAAATTTGTAATTTTCTGGCTTTTGAGATACAAGCATTGCTCGCTTTGGGCACACACACTCAGAACCCTTATGTGCAATCTTTTGATTTATTTGTTTTTTTTCCCAGCTTTTCAAGGAAGGGACCGTTATATTACCGTGAGAAGCAATGGTGGATTGAATCAGATGCGCACTGGTGTGAGTAGTTCATACCTTTATTTCGAGTACTTATTTATTATTGTGATTATGATATCTTATATGGTTGTTGAAGAAACATACTATTAAGACAAACTTGACAAAATACATTAGTTGTCTAAGGCAGTGTTCTAGTTTAGCATAATATTACTGTTTAAATGATCTACTTGTGAGGAATTTTACATATGAAAACCGTGCTGACTGTAAAGCTATAAGGATCTCTTTCTTCTAGCTCACCGTGCACAAAATTTACTAACTTTTTATTTAACAGATCGCTGATATGGTAGCAATTTCGCGCATGATGAATGCAACCTTAGTAATTCCTGAACTTGATAAACGCTCGTACTGGCAAGACAAAAGGTACTCTTAACTTTTACTACATTACTACCTTTTACTTTTTCTCTACATGCATATTTTATGGTTTAGTATTCTAATTGGTTGTTGTGCAGTATATTTTCAGATATCTTTGATGAAGACCATTTCATTGATAGCTTAAAATGGGATGTCAGAGTCATTAAGAAGCTCCCTGAGGAGTTGGTCTCTATTCCTCGAGCAAGGAAGCACTTTACGTCTTGGGGCAGTTTAGGTTACTATGAGGAGATGACCAAATTATGGGAGGATTATCAGGCATGTACTCTTTATACTCTGTTATGTGTGCCCTTTACTGTCTTTTTAATGCCATTGATTATACGAAATAAAATTAACTTATTGGTGAACAAAAGAAACATACGTGGTTATATTTGTAAGGGTGGCATCTGCTTGGAGCATATGTTTGTATTTATGAAATCTTTTTCCTTTGATTGAATAGAGATATTTAGGATTATACTTGTTAAGTAACATGGGAATTATAGTACATATATATTTGCAATTATTACTGAATATCCCTATCAATCCTTGCTCACATGGAACTATGAAATGATCTATTACTTCATATTGGTTTATTGGCTTCCTTGCTAGAAACTTAACCACCTAAACAGCGTTATTGTTTTGTCAACAATATAGCTCATTGCTATTATGGCTTATTAATTCCAATGCGAAGCATTAAATACATCACATATCTTATTTTCATCATTTAAAATGAGAACAATCTCTTGCTGAACTCAGATCTCATTTTACTACATCTCACAACAAAAAGTACATAAATTTCACTGAGCCAATTAATAGGGGAGAAACGATAAAAAAAATGTATATATACTTTCATTATTGTCTGATCTAAGATGAATAGCATATGTATGTAGTTTTCCTGTAGAATATTTGATTTGAACTTAGCAGACAATAAGACCGGTATGACATCAACGCTACCACAAGCTTGATAAAGATCAAATCCATATGAGGAGTATGGAAAGGGAACATATGCTCCTAAATTAACGTTGCTAACATTTCTTGTGCTTGTCGTATGTCACTGAGAATTTGGTAATGGAAAGAGAACACTTGTCATTGTTGACACTCTGATATAAGGTTTAAATAAAGAATGATGGCCAGTAGCAACAAGGACGTTGGGAAGTGACTGAGAGGATATGGTGGGTGGTGGTTTTCATAAAGAGTATTTTGGAAAAACAGTCCTCGTGGTTTAGCTAAATGGCAGGCGCATGCCTTACAACCTTGAAAGTGCAGACTCTGTCCCTGTGAGGAACTTTGATGTGCGGGTATCGTCCCTAGCAGGGACTGCACATGCACTTTCAAAGTTTCATATGTTATGTGTCAGGGACGATAAGTGTACACCAAATTTCCCCACAGGGACAGTGCCTGCACTTTGGAAGTTGTTGGAACTACATTTGCTATTTGGTAAAACTACAGGGACGGTTTTTGCAATTTACTCTTTCGTAAATGTTAATGGTGATGGCAGCAAGTTAAGATTTTTGATGTTGATGTGTAGGACTGTAGGCTTTATCATAGTGATGATTTTGATGCCATGAAACTATATTAGGTTTGATGAGCTGGTTTAGTATAGAGGGAGACCCGTGGACATGTTGATACTTTTGTGAGCCAGGTGCCACAAACAATTATATTAGTAAATTTTTACTACAGAGGACTAATGATAAATATAATGGGAGAACTAACTAGACTAGGGCATATTTTTTAGCTTGAGTAGAGAAATCTGTTATGCCAAGCTTGGAGCTTGGTGGTCTTTTCTCGAAGACGAATTAAGTGGTTGGTCCATGTTTACATGATTACATCCCCTTAAAGAACGCTATTGAGAAAGGCTTGTCATCTAAATAGTGTAGATGCAAATGATGACCACAAAAAACGCAAATATAATAGTGTACCTTTTTGGCAGCAGGTGCGAGTGTTTTCTGATAATATATTTATTAAGCTTGATTGTAGATTGTCATGGTATAGCTTGACAGTGAATGACTAACTCACTTGCATCCAATAAAACACTTTCAGGGAGGAAAAGATCCAACGATTATAGTGTGGTGTATAAGCACATGAAGACTAATTGTAGCATCCTGTTATAAGACAGAAATATGTTCAAATCAATTGTATAGAACTTGTTAGTATTCTCATGGGCATGAAACTGTTTTAGAAAAATGGAAGCACCCCTGTGGCATTGTTACCTTGAAAACTGAGATATAGGGGACTCATGTTTTGAAGTTAAAGTTATATTTTATCATTCTAGGCCCTGTGTATCTTTGACTTCTCTACCAAAGCCAAAATATAGTTTATCTTCTTCATGTAGCTATGTTCCCGGTTTTAGTAAAAGGTGCATGATGGAATAATTTCTTTTCTATGTATTTCACTTGCATATCTTCTGGTTTTAATTTGGCTGTTCTGATAGGAGGATCCTGTTTACTGGTTCCCTTCTGAATTACTTACTTTTATTCCTTGGTCTACCGCACTAATATCTTATTTTTGTTACAAATGCGGGCTATGAATAGACCTTCGATGTATTCCTTCCCCAGTAGACCAATGGCGGACCCAGAAATCTGTTAGGGCGTGCGAGTGTTTATGCACTTAATGTTAAACTCCAAAAAAAGTAATAGATTTTATTTTTTGACACTACGGATGATAATAAGAGGCCAAGAGGTATGCACACCCTCTGCCTCAAGTATGTCCGCCTCTGCAGTAGAGTAACTTTTTTTTTGAGAAGGCAATTTACACATTTTCAAACCACACACATATGTCCTAAGTGGGACTTGAACCCTCAATTCCTTGGGGAGGCACACACCTCTTATCTCACACCTTGGTAACGCTTGGCCAAAGGCCCTTTGGTAGTAGAAAACATTGTTTTCTTTCATTACTATTTCGTTCCTACCAAGTCTGCTTTTTCTATTGCTTTTGCTTGGAGTCTATAATTTTTTTGTGTTTATTTCTGAGTTATGATAATTAAGATATTCAATATCAGTAGTTACACATCAGAAGCAAGTTAGCTGGCTTGGGAGACTACTATCTTATGTACAGGTTTCATTTTTTGTCCTTTTTCATCTGGTCGTTCTGGGCTTCTGGCCTTCTCATCTCCTGTTATGGTTGTACTTGGTTAGTCTACAATCTTTTGTCCAGTCCTCTGCTTTACTCCAGTTAGTGTGTTTGCTTTATTACATGTTCATCTGTCAGCTCTGCCTTCAAACTTAATATCTATAAGCATACACATAAAATAACAAACATGTTAGGATTTAAAGTTATATTGATTTCATATTCTAGTTATGTTAGGGCTAGGCTTTTATTGTTATTAATTCTTAATTTTTGTTCTATGTAACTAACCTTTTTGGTACCAGTTACCTTATTTATCTTCTAAGTACTGTAACTAATATCTTCATAAAGTATCTGCATCTAATTTTAATTTTCAAAGCTTACTGGTACTGGTTTTTGTGCAGGTGATTCATGTACCAAAATCGGATTCTCGACTAGCAAACAATGATCTACCGCTCGACATCCAGCGATTGCGTTGTCGTGCTCTTTATCACGCTCTTCGCTTTTCTCCTTCTATTGAAACCCTTGGGAAGGTATGGGAGTCCCTTCATACCTCTACTTCAGTAATTGATTTTTCCTGTCATGACCTTCGATTACATCATGAATGATTTTGGCACACTACTATGTAATGATATTTAAGAAATTTAGACACGGAAGAGTTTGGAGGATAATAATCTACGATCTTTAAGTTTGAGAAGTCACATACATTTATTGTTCAAACTTGAAACATATATTCGTGTTCGTGATTCAGTATATGTCATGCTTACTTATGTAATTGATAAAAACCATCGATGATAAATTATCGTATATTACGGCAATAGATCCAAAATACATCCTTTATATACCCACTATTGCGACCACTATCTTTCCAACATATCTTTTATAGCATCTTAAACTCTGCCCACTGATTTCTGTTTCTTCATTGTTAACAATGTTTACCTATAAAGAAAACCAAGAAACTAGAATTAGGAAGAGTTGGATTTACTTCTATTTTTTTATAGTTCAACACCTGGAGGTGGCACTTTTGATTAAGTTATTTATAAATGGGTCAATTTGGGTTATGTTTTGTCTTAAAGGTGACTAATTAAAGATTTTATCCTAAAGTGTATTTTTCTATTAATATACTATAGTTTTGTAATCATAACAATGAAAAGTAATAATTTTAAAAAGTGGATAATTATGGTTTCAGGTCAAACTGGTCCAACCCGACTCGTACCAAAAGTGATTTCTTTTGACCCATGACCCAACCTGCCCATTTTGCCACCTCTACTGATGCCTGTTGACTTTGAGAACTTGGTTAGCTATATCTGTTAGGCAATAGATCTTGGATCTTAATTCAGTATATGTCATGTCTACCAAAATGTCAGTGCATTTAAGAAGTCATAGATGGAATCTCTTTTATATTTAGGCCCTTAGCATACATGCTGGTGACACCGCAGAAGCTAGTTGAACGGCTCAAATCACACAACGGAAGATACATTTCTCTTCATCTGAGATATGAGAAAGATATGCTGGCCTTTTCCGGTTGTACATATGGCCTGTCTGATGCAGAATCCAAAGAGCTGAGATTGTTAAGGTGAAATGATTATGCCCTTATTTCTTATGTGACCTTTTAATATAATACAATCTGAACCTCAAAAATATAGTTGAAATGGAAAAGTTGTCAATATAGTGGCACACATCAACTAGTTCTGTTACTGCTATCATCTATCTTTAAGATTTATTGTTGTTATTGCAGGGAGAACACAAACCACTGGAAAGTAAAGAAAATAAACTCAACAGAGCAAAGAAGTTCAGGTCTTTGCCCATTAACTCCAAAGGAGGTTGGAGTTTTTCTTCAGGCTCTTGGTTATCCTCGGTCAACAGTTGTATATATTGCAGCTGGGGAAATTTATGGTGGTAAAACTCATCTTTCAGAACTTACCTCTCGTTTCCCGAATGTATTATTCAAGGTTTGTCTATTCAGAAGTTGAATCCTGTTTTTTTTTGCAAGATGAGGACCATTTGCTTATTTTCTATGGAATTTAAACTAAATAATGACAGGAAATGGTAGCAACTGAAGAAGAGCTGAGAGTATACTCAAATCATGCATCCCAAATGGCCGCACTTGATTATATTATCTCTCTAGAGAGTGATGTATTCATACCAACACATTCAGGTAACATGGCAAGAGCTGTTGAAGGTCATCGCAGATTCTTAGGCCACCGGAAGACGATCAGTCCTGACAGGTACTTTTTTAATGTGGGTCAAAATGGGTCTGGTTGGGTTGCGCACTCCAACACTTTTGGCCATATCATTTTCAATTTTATATAGGTCACATATTGAATAAAATTGGGAAAAAGTATCTTATCAAAAAAATAATCTGATTATTTTGAACAACGCGATTTAGGTGGTTGTAAGCATTTAAATACACTTTGAGAGGCTTTCAAACCATTTGATCCGTTAATGGGCCGCTACCTCTAGGTATACCCATTGATTCGTTTCACGAAGCTTAGTACCAAGATTAAGACTGCCTTGAGATGGACTAGAAACGTAATTGAAAATTCTGCGAGGTACCCGATAGTATATTCCGAGGGTCATTTAAATAAGAGTGAATTTGGTAGATGAAGGGAAAATTTTATGGGGCATTAACATTTCCTATTTGATTTACTCAATACTCTAGCTGGACAAAATCTCACATTAATATAGAAATGGCGATGGATCATAAAGAGTGCTTTCATGTTTTGAGTAGGAGAATCATGGAAACTGAAAGCTCCTCCAAATTTGATATGTACTGTATGACATTACATTGAAGGGTCCATGATAGCACACTTAAAGGAGAGAAGAGTAGGTGAAATGTTGAATAAGCCACAAAGTAAAAAAAAAAAAAAAAAAAAAAAAAATTGACTCTAGTAAGTTCACAACTTTGGATTTTATGATAACCTATAAAGGTATGAAAAGTGAAAACTTAAGGATACAAAGTGATTTAGATTTTTGGCTACTTCAGAGTGATCTAGTAAGCTTTAGTTTTATTAAATTTCACATGGAGTTAGCTGTGTTTTGTGAAATTCATTATTCTTCTTATTATATATGGTTAGCATGGAACAAGATGTTACTTTGTCCTTGGATAAAAAACGGAATTGTACTACATCAAACTAGCAATCTAATGGAGGCCATTAATGCATCAAATCATGGTTGTCAGGATCCTGATCCTGATATTAGGATCTTACGATTTTACGATACTGCAAAGCAAAAACGATCCGGATCTTACATAGGATCTTTGAAAGCTTAAGATCTTATAGGATCTCGATCTTGACCATAGGATCTTAAGATCTAATCCGATCCGCTCCTACTTTTCTCGTGTAACAAACTAAAAAACTGCAAATTTCTGGATTATTTTTTTGTAGAATTTAAAAAACAATATGTTAATCTTATTAAACATTTCATAATCATAATTTATGACAACTATTCGATGGAACATTCATATAATTTTGTGTTTATGATATATAATAATTTGTAAATTTGTACAATATTACAAAACTATTAAGAAAATGACATTATAGTAGGATCTTAAGATTCCGATCCGATCTTACGATCACAATCTTGCAAAGACGAAAACGATCCTGGGTAGGATCCCGATCTTGAAAACCTTGCATCAAATACAACAAAATGTTTAGTTCCAATGGAAAAGAGAACTGTGACTTCCGTGACGGAGGAAGAAACATTAGTATTCCTTATAGTTGTTGAATACTTGAATGTCATTAAGTTGATCTACTGAATTTTACTTGTCAATAAAGGAACTCTTAGAACACTTTTTCGTTAATTTTACCTGTCAAGTATTTGGATATTCTGCTTCTAAAAAAATTATTAGATATTGAACTTACACATCATGTTTCTCATACCAGGAAAGGTCTTGTGGAAATATTTGATAAGTTGGAAAATGGGCAACTAAATGAAGGTACAGCATTGCAACATCTTGTCGAGCGCTTGCACAAGAAAAGGTAATGAATTTGCATCCTTAAAGTGTTACTACCAGTAGGTGCATTTTATCTCTTGAGATTATTTGTCCAAAAAAAAAAAAAAAAAAAAAAAGAAAAAGATTCATTTAATTTTTCATTCATCTGTTCCAGAAAGTTATCTATTGGACCATGCACCTCATTATTTAATATTTCTTCCTATATAATTGCAACAAGTTAAAAGTTAACGAACCCTTCCTAATTGCATTTCCAGGCAAGGAGCTCCAAGGAAAAGAGAGGGCCCACCAGATGGAATTAAAGGGAGAGCACGGTTCAGATTTGAAGAGTCATTTTACCAAAATCCGTATCCTGAATGCATATGCAGCTCTGAACACACACACATATGACATAATTTCAAAAAATATATGCAGTCTACACTTGCACATTCTACATCACGTAAATGAGTGATAGAAGAGTTTGGTAAGAGCAACAACTCCTTATCGATAGCAATATTTTTGTAAGGATTTGTATATGTAGTTTCAGTTTTACTTTGTTTTCAATTTGTTGAACCTAGTTATACAAGCCTAGCCAACAAGAAACCAAGCCTTACCCATTCCCATGGTCATGTAAAACATGTTCTGATATTTTCTTGTAGGTTTTTATTACATTCTAGTAGTCTTCCGCAATCACTTTGAAATGTATTTATGGGTCAATGTACTGGTCACTATACACAAGCGTTCTCTATTTCACAATGTGTTGAATACCTTTTTTTTTTTTTTTTTTTTTTTTTTTTTTTTTTTTTTTTTTTTTTTTTTTTTTTTGTCAACATGAGTCATATTGCATAATACGATTATAGAAGATGATGGACATGCTATAATTAGTCGGTCTGAAATTGAAATAGATGCATCCTCCAATAAAATCATAGGATTAGTGATTATTTCTTGCCATAAACACTACAGTATACCTATGAAATGACTGATATCATGTTGATTGCATCACTGTTTGCAGCTATTTGCCCCAAGAATAGAGCTGTATGCGTTTCCTAATCACTGTATAATCGGGACTTGCCAACAACCAACTAATATACATCAAATAGCATAACAAGATAAACTATACATGACAAAGGATTCATGAGTCCTAACATGATTTTTCAGAAGACTGACTACCTCGAGGCCTTCTAAATTCTCTTTCATTACTTTTGTCCATGGTCGGTTTGATCTTCCTTCTCTCTGAGAGATACTTTGTAGTGAATGCATTCAGCGGTCTTCAAGCCACCTTGGATTATGTTTGCATCAATTCCTGGACTATTGTTGACCATCTATGACTTCTGTATAACCTAATAACTATTAACAAACTTAACTAACAAAACTGTTCCAACGTTGTTTAAGGATCGTGTGCGCCTCACAACATGGAATTGGTAGTAATCCAACTCTTCCATCAACTTCTTTTTCAATGACAAGATCCAACCTCATCAATGTATTTACAGCTTTATCAATTGGCATTTCAACCTGTTAAATACACATATTAGAAAGAAGAAACAACAGGATAGTATACAACTCAGCCACAATCATGATTTCATGCCTTTTATTAATGTTTAAAAACCGCCATTATATTTTTGTCACTCTTTTTCATAGAGGGTGCATTCGGTTGTATAGATAACTCTTGTCTCATTACCTTCTTCCTAAACACATCATACATAAATCTCTCACACTGATCTTGAGCACTCTCTGCAAATGTGGCCTGCAAAAAATATAAGGTAGAGATGGTAAAACATCTAAACTAGCGTTTACTTAAAAATGAAAACTGTAATCAATATAAGTTTCGCAATTATAGTCAATAACTCATTTCTTAGGTCAGTTAAAACACCAGGAATAGTATCAGTTTAGTAGGGCATGATAGTTTGGACTTGTGCACACATGAGGTAAAGTCGTAAACAAATAATATACTACATGTGTGAATAAATACTTGTACAAAGGTATTACAATGCTAATCAAGCATCATTGAAAATAAAATCACTTGGCGAATCATCATCAAGAGTGAGATGATGAGCGGGCTATAGGTAGGGGTTTAAAAGGGATTGGGTTGAAACGGGCCGTTTTTTAATATGCATGCTGACAATAGAATTTAGCAAATGCTAACCCGTTTCCCTTTTAGCGAAACAATTAATTCCATTTGACTTGTTTGAGCTATAAAACAACCCAAATGGACCTATAGATAAACTTGTTAAAACTGATACTAATAATCTAGAGTCAACCCAAAAGTATTACCAGGAATTCCCAGAAGGTTCTGCAAGTTAGTAATAAACTAATAATATCTAAAAGCATTGAATGGTAATAGAATCGAAATAGTCCATGCAGAAAAAGGCTACCTGGGTACCCTCAGCTTTGAGTAAAATGGCATAAGCTAAAATGGCTTCCTTGTACTGCAGAAAATATTCAAACAGAAAGAATTAGATTCTGAAGGGAAAAATAGTTGGTGTATTGTTCAGTAAATTAATTTTATGCCCGCTCGTCTAGTAACTATATTTATTTGACGACAATATATCATGTTTTGCTCACAGGTTCTGGTTTTCGCGAAATAATAACATAACCTTAGACATTTTGTCCTTGATGGCATTACCATAACATCTTTGTTACAAATTAGCTACACATCTTATTTTAACACCTCGAATTTCCAAAAGCACGATATAATAAAAGTTTAAGGTCAATAATTAAATCATTGCACAGGGTAAAATTTTATTTTCTCAAACAAATTAATGTGTAAGAATTCCGCACTTGCTGCTGTTCAGAAGCATCCAAAAGAAAGTGAACAGATCCAAAACCACTGGCTAGAGTCTTTTCATAGAGCGTCCTGTTGACCAAAAGCTACAAAAAGATTCAAAAAAATGAGGTTGAGAAATTCACGACTTTGTAATTTACACAAACTCAGTTTCTAAACTTACTTGATACCGATCCCATGTCTGTTTGTATCCCAAAACTATACGAGATGCATATAATACAAGAGCACTTGCTGCAATCACATCTAGAAGTATTGCTGATCTGCATAAAATTTTATGTTATAAACCACATTTTATCAGTAAATAAAGCCACTTAAAAGATAAAATAACTCGTTGGCAGATCAAAATCTACACAAGTTATTGGGTCATGCTGTTCTGCAGAACCTTTAGCACAAGATAATTATATCAAAAGTGACAAGATACTTACGGCGAGGTCAAAATGTTCTCAAATTTGTAGTTTATGAAGTAGGCCAACAGCCCCAGAACCGTGGCAATATCTAACCGTACCTTCACAAAATTCAAGCAAAAAAATTTCAAAAGATACTGTACATGACCAATATTTTAGAGTGAAATGTAATTTTTGCCACGACAAGAGTAACGGCAAATATCCTACTTAAAATTACCAGTAACATATTAAAATTTGATTAAAAAATATGCAAAAAGACCAGCAGTAGGGTTACCACCAGCAAATTTAAAGTACAAAAAGGAAAAGAAAAGACTAATACAAGAAAAACACATAATTACACAACTCATAATACCGTGTCCAAAATGCGAAAAGACAGTTTCTTGTTAGGGAAAATGACCTACAAAAAAGAAAAGACATTAGTATATTTAATTTGGTTGAAAATTCTCGCTACATAATCAGGAGCAGCTGTGTAGAATTAAGCAGCATGGTAACCGAAACTTACAGGCAAATCAGGAATGGGAATCTTCTCATAGATCTTTAATTGCAACACCGGTGCTTGGTATGTGCTCTCTTTATCCTCAGTTTCTTTTGTATAAAGCAAGATTAATTCTTGAAATGCAGGCTCCTATAACCAGAAAAGGTTCACTGTCTAGATGATGGTAACACATTATGCTTATTAACAAAAAAATAAAAAATATAAGAACATATATTATGCTCCTAATCAGAATGGGAACAGATATCACTTATCCAGTTCTCAAGTATATGAAAGTATAAAAACACAAAAAGTCAGTAACACGAAGGGCATATTTAACCTATATCCCTAACTACTTATGTGATATACGCCAAATATTCATAACTTGCTACATGTAGAAACAATTTGTGTTCTTTAATACACTATTTTGATAAAACACAATGTAGAAAAAAAAAAAAAAAAAGCGTTACTAAACAAAATATGTTGATGTTGAAGTTTATACCGGGTTGTTTGTGTAACACCATACCTGTAGGGCTGATCGGGACAAAAAAATTGAAAAAGCAGTTTTCAGCATTTTCCAAGGGTTATTTTCACATAATCTTCTTGAAGCAGGCTCCCATATGTCACTAAGTGATATCCTTGACAAGAAAATAGGCCTGCATAAACTATTATTGTATTACTCTCTTTCTCAGCCTACAAATTTGATCCAAGTTCAAATACAAGGTAAATGCGTGTTTCATAAAAAAAGCCCCAATAAAAAAGCGGAGATGAAAATGGAAGAGCCTTTATCACTGGAATTCGTGTAAAGACTAGCATAGCAAAGGGATGCAACATTTAGAGACAGAAACTGTAGAGACAGACGAGTTTGATGACTATGATGATTATTCAAAGCAAATTTATGATCTTCCAGGGAATTTGGATGCTTTTAATGCCATGTATGGCTTTAATCTCTAAGGTCGTAGGAAGTAGTTTACATTTTTGTGTGTCTTTTGTTATCATGTGGTTAGTGGTTTGTTTTCTTGTTTAGAAGATAGGAAGTATCTTGTTATGTAAGCTTTTTGCCTATGTAACGGGCTGAGATATGGGATTCACCCATATCCGCTGTACTTAAATGCTTTTTGGAGTAATATATTTACCGGGTCGTTGACCTTTTACCCAAAAAAAACTGTAGAGACAGACGTAACAAAATATATATTTGTCTTTTTATCTTGCATGGGATTAAATACATGGACTTGTTAACAGAATGAGTCTAAAACGAACCTCAAGTGATGGTAATATGCCTAACATAATGAGTCTAATACGAACCTCAAATAAGCTTCAGATGCAGTGGTGTTAGAATCAAGGTTGAATAGCTTTTCGGGCATGGAGGGTATTAGTCCTGTCCATGTAAGCAATTTCCTTAAGAGCCTGCTACGAGGTCCAGCTGATGACAAAATTCCTTCATAACGAGCAACTGCCTTCTGTGCAGCAAGCCATATGGGAAGGTCTTTATCAGAAAGTTCATCAACCCCTAACATATCATCAGCCATAAGTTCATCAAACATGTATGATTTTCTGAAAAGAGGGAGCTCCTTGAACCAAAGCTTCATCCTTTTTATCCATACCTCCACATCTGATCCCTCAATGCTCCTTTCAAATGCCTATTACAACAAAATCAAGATCACTGGCCATAAAGTGTAAGGCGACATAGAAAAGTGTAAATTTGATGAAGGTGCGTCTTTTCCCCGAAATGTGATGTAAGGCGTGTTTTAATATTATAAGTTGATTTGTGATTATAACATTAATATATAGATGGGCTTTTGGTTAAATAACAAAGCCTGCAAATTTCAAATTAAATGGTGAGCTGATAATGGACATAATCTTGATGAACATAGGCTTTTAATTAGCAATTACCTCAGCAAACCACATGCCAATTTTTCCTAATGGTTCAGAGATACCGAAGAAAAGTGCTTGCAGAATTTTAGACTGCAAGTAATCGAGTTTTTCACCTATTAACAGACCATTCTGCCTCTCCGTTGCATATCCCCTCCTGTATGATGAAAGGTCAGTACTTGGTACAAATGTGTCAACACATACCTGCAATAAATTATCCAGAATGCAAACCTGAAATCAAGTTAGATATAATCACAAATGACCAAAACATGAAGAAAACTGCATTAGCATTAAGTAAACAAAATGCATGAGCATAGAAATAAAATCACCTGAAAATGATTGCCTTAGAGTCTGATGCCTTCTTCCAATCAACGTAGACAGGGAGAGTGAGTAGATAATCAGTATTTAAAGCTGATGTAAGCATCAAATCAGCTGCGGATAGTTCTTCAAATTGAGCATTGTATAGTAGTTGAATGAAAGCACGCTGGAAACGTGTGTCCACTGGAACCCTACATGCCAAACTTTGAGTTAGCCAAATGAAACAAAATCATATCATGTTGTAAAACCATTCAAAAAAAATAAAAATAATAATAAAATAAAATAAAATAAATAAATAAATAAATAAAATTCATAATTCTTTCTCCAAAGATTAGATAATCATTCATTTTATCAAAAATATTACGTTAAATGACGTGCACAATTGACTACTGTTTCTAAGTTCTCTTTAAGTCATAGATGAACATCTTGGGATGGCCAGGCCACAAAAATACCGGTTAGGCTGTGTACATCAGACACAAAAAGGCTCGACTTTTCTCTAATTTCCTTCTAACTTCTAGAGGGGGTCATAATCGATTTACTAAAGAACTTACCCTTCTCTGTTATTAACAACAGAACAGAAAGGTGACAAAACAATAACAAAATAATTAGATGACAAAATTCTTCCTCAGGTTGGCGAGCATGCAGATGACTTGCTACATACATAATAGACCAAACCTTGCTAAAGAGGTTGCGGATATACATATCATATGTGATACAGTGATATTACATTAGAGTCGCAATTTTGAAGAAACCAACCATCGTACTAGTTGAGAATAGAATAACATTTGCCAAACCTGGAAATGTCTATAGGTTTTTCGCTATTTTTGGTTGCATATCCCAAAATGTCGGACAGGTCGATAGCCATGGAATCCTTGTCATCAGGAATCGAGTTTTGCTGAGAAGTACCCTCATGACTAGTATTGTTGGGTTGAGCAGAATGAGTAACATCATAATCCTCTCGCATTTCCTCTAACATGCTTTTATGTTCAGCATGTAAAATAGAGTCCAAGCACCTGAAATTCAAGCTAAATTGTTAGCTTACATATATATTTGAACAAATAAATTAGATTGCTAGACAAAAATATAGAGTTTATAAATTGGCAGAATTAGGATGAGCATTTCGACCCGAATCCCGAAATCGAACCGGAACCATACCGATTCCCGATATACGGTACGGTACCGGGACTACGAAATAAGGCCGAAAAAAAAATCGGGACAATTAATTCGGTACGGGACCGGTACCAAATCGAGAAATTCCCCCAAAAAAAGGGAAGACCCGATTTCCCGGTACCGGTACCGGTATCGGTATCCAAATCCCGTTCGGTACGGTACCGGTACCACTAATTTATGCTCGGAAAAAAATCGGTATTACTAATTCGGTACGGGATCGGTACTGTGCTCATCCCTAGGCAGAATGAAGTAAATTATATTATGGGCTGGTCACATTAGTCTTTCAGTCATACGATGAATTATTCAGGACATTATCTATGCTACATATAATGGGTGTATCCCATTTCTTAAAAATTCAAAAACCTTGAAAACTTAAAATTTATTTAAGGAAACACGAGATTTAAGAAAACACAAAAAAATATAAAAGTTGAATATAGAATTTATTACTGAAACACTGTTTATTAATAAATGAAACTGAAACACTGTTTATTAATACCAACGAGATTTTAAAGTGGCATATAGTTCTAATTATATTTTGGTTAAGAGTATGTGTGACGTTTGTATAATCAAATTATCAAAATATCACTAAAAAAAAGGCACCTACAATCATAACTTAGCTATTTCAAGTAGTCCATGTCTCCAAGTGGTTTTGCTAAATGCAGTCTAAGGTAGACTTTCCAGTCGTCATGAATGATAAAAATTCAAACTACTAGTATTAAAAAGTTAAGTAACTTACGAAGACATTAGAAGAAAATCATGTTTCTGTTTAGGTGAATCAAACATCATGACAATGGAATCCAAGAGTTCCGACTTAGAAATCGCGATGTACTTTTGTCTTGGTACATGAACACCATTACTCTTCTTGTTTTTTGTTGTTGTTGTTGTTGTTGAGGAGGATGAATTAACAATAGAAACACATGAACGAAAACTAGAACAAGAGTTACATGGTACGTTGTTTGTTCTTGCTTTTAATAAATATGAAGATGGTAAATGATCATATGTTGTGGTTGTGGACGACAGATACATTCTGCCCTGTGACCAGAATCACAACCAACCGTTATTTGAAGATAAAAGAGCCAGCTGCTGTTTTTCTGTTTTAGAATATTTACTAATACGGTCCCTTCTCTAACAATACTTACCACTAATTAAAAAAAGAAAAATGATTTTGATGCCTAAAATCTACACCTAAAATTTTATATATTATATAAAGCTTTAGTAGCCTTATAAATGTAAAAGGGTCATTATAAATGTCCCAAGAATTGATTCTATCATATGAAGCCTTCAACATTGATTCCAAGCAACTCAAACATCTCAATTAGTATGTGTACATTGATTTCAAGCAACTCAAACGTCTCAATTAATATTGGTTAGTCTTTTTATCTTCCCGTCCATGAGTTACAAATATTTTATCAACTATATAATATGTCAAAAATCACACACAACAAACCACAATTTCCTACACACCGCGTGCACATTGGGCTACAACTTATTATGGTGGTAAAGTAAGCATCATATCGTCTTACTTATTTAGCATATTGATTTATATTATTTTATGTAAATTTCACGTGTGTTTTGTTTGTGTAACAATGTAGGACATAAAGATGGTGCTTAGGAGGTTTGGTAGTAACATCATCTTCTCTAATGGTTTAAGAGATCCTACACATCGTTGTCTTATCTATTAAGTGGAACATGCACGAACATTTTCAATTTGATCGAAAATGCAATATATTGATTAACTGTATTTAAGTTACTAACGATCAACTATATCTAATTGTTTTTTGCAGCGCGTCAAGAAGCATTAAAGAAATAGATCGAGAAGTTACAAAAATTTTATCAAGAACAAAACATGCAAAAGGCCAATGAACAACAATGACAAAGACAACAACAACAAAGACAAGAACAACAAGAACAACGCCACGGCCACCGGTGGAATGAATACTTAGCATTCATATTAATAGTACGTTACAAATCAAACATGCAATATTGTACTTAACATCACAACTTAGGAACTTATTGACCAACAAAAGTTGTGGTAACATCACAACTTAGGAACTTATTGTTAATAAACTATTTTAAATGTGTGCCATGCTTAGAAAATGTGTGATACCATCACAATTTAGATATATAATGATGAAAATATGTGCCGAAGCTTACATGTCAATAAATTATTTTAAATGTGTGTCATGCTTAGAAAAGGTGTGATACAATCACAACTTAGATATATTGTGATAAAAATATGTGCCGAAGATTACATATTAGTTTTATATCAAAATAAAGGGATCTTACAATTTTGAGAATAAATACAAAATCTGAACTTTATAAATAATTACTAATATGTCATAAAAAAAGTTTAAATATAATGTTACAATCTAGAGAATAAATACAAAATATAAACTTTATAAATAACTACTAATATGTTATAAAAAGTTTAAATATAAAATTTACCGATCAACTAAGGCCATACTTACAAAAGTCTAATAACGAAAAAAATTACTGCACATTACACTATGACCAATTAGATAAAGCCCGTGTGCAACGCACGGGTCTGAATTACTCGTTATACTTAAAGATGGGATTGGTGCATTTAAAATATTGATTAGTAAAAAATGATTTTGAGCTAAAGGTTATAGAGAATGCTGGTTTTTCTAAAATTAAAACCTCAACTATAACCCAAAATAGTATTTTCTTAAAACACCGAACATAAAACGAGTCGACTAGTCCAAGCATCACATCATAACTCCTCAATTATACATAGCCTGATAACCTATGTCTAATTCAGGAAGGATCATGGAATGTTTGGCGCAATTACATTTTTATTACATTTTAAAAAGCGACTTCCACTTAGATCCTTGAACATCGGTTTTTGGTGTGAGTATGCATGGCATGTAGAGACATTCATACCTTTCGCTATAAGAATTTAAGTATACCTTCATTTTTGGTTATGTTTATTCATATTATGTCACACTATGTAACTAAGTATGCTTTGTTTACGGTTACTTTTCATTCACTTTATGTCCCAGAGATCGTCTTCGCTCGCCGCTGACTCGTGAGTTAGTCGAGACATACCCCCAGCTACTCCGAGTACCCTTACTCTACACTAGATTCCGAAGAGCCTACTGAGGATTCAGAGTTGAAGCATGAGGTGCACCGCATCGAACCCTCAGACAGAACCTATAAATACCCCAAGAGTCAGACGAATTGAGAGTACATAAAAACCCTAAGGAGACGAATTCAGACGACTTGGCAACACTAGACACACCACATAAGAAGATCTTAGAGCAGTAAGAAGGTCCTGCATGTATTTAATTCATTAAGTAGTTTTGTTTTATCTGTAATAGTAAGCTTTAATTCATCAGGATTGATGGGCTTGTGGCCACCATACTGCTCCCCTTAAAATTGATTTCCCATCAATTAAAGTTTATATGTTGATATTTTTGGTGACTTGTATATGTGCATTGATAACCTCTGTGTCTAGCTGAGTTTTGCTTGAGCTGTCATACCCCTCCTCACCTACTTATCTAGTTTCTAGAAAGTGGGATAGGCATAAGTGATCATTAAGAGTTTACTCGCCTATATTTATGATCCAAAGAGACAGATTAGATTACGATACACAACATATAAAACTAGCAATAAAACAAGTGACAAGCTACTCCCTCCGTCCCATATTAAATGTCCATAATGGAATCTTTGGATGTCCCAAATTAAGTGTCCACTTGTACCTTTCAACCAATAAAATGAGAGTTTTGTGGGTAAAAGTAATATTTGATTGGTGGAGAGTTTAGTTAGTGGAATCTCCTAAAACTTTGTGCATTATGAAAGTGGATACTTAATATGGGACGGAGGTAGTACTTAACAATCAGGACATGCCTTCTATCTATATCTATTATCTATTTGTGTACGTGTATGCTATTCGCGGATTCGTTCTCATTAGTTTAATTTACTGTTTAACTATCAAATCGTGCTAGTTTCTCAGACTAAAACCCCCTGTGTTAGATTAGATTATAAAACTAATTTAGAATATTAAAATACTGATAGACAAACTAGGAATTACGTTCCACTCTTAATGATCGACACTCTGCTTACCACTATATACATATTGATCGGATACACTGTCAGTTAGTGTGTGTGTTATAGGATAAGTCAGCTAAATATGAATGTAAAACTTGAAATAGGCAAATCACCCTATACTACACCGTGACACACTGCACACATCAAGTTTTTGGTGCCGCTGCCGGGGAGTGAACTGTTAATACATGTTTATCTGTTAGTATTTTAATTAGGTTTTCTAACTTTTTAGATTTTTAGTTTTTTATTGCTAACTTTGTTGTATATTAGTTAGATTGCATTCATTGTATAATTTGCATATTTTATGTTTTCGTGTGTTTGTTTTTCTTTATTTTAGAAGTTTTTAGTTTTTTCTTTTGTTTTAACTGCATAACTGCTGTCGCTGTTTTCTGCTGATACAAATGATACAACGCATCTGTTTTTCAAATGCGGCGTATGGCGTTTTAGGTTTATATACAGCGCATTTAATAATTCGAGTACGGCGCATCTATCCTTTAGATCCGACGTATTCTGTTTTTAATCAAAAAAATTTTAAACCCTAACTAACATACGGCGCATCTGTTTCTCATATGCAACGCATTTAATTATTTTATTAAAAGCAGTTTTCAAATTAATTAAATAGAAGCTACGCATCGATTTCTATCGATACGGCACATCTTAATCTGAATAAAAAATCTTGTATTTTGAAATATAACGAAGATATGACGCATTAGCTTCTACTGATATGCCGCATCTATTTTTTTTATAAATATAATTGATTTTTGATAATTTAAACATACGGTGCATTTGATTTTGTTAAGTGCGGCATATTGATTTTCTGAATAAAAGTCTAATTTATTTTTAACGATATAAGATACGGCGCATCCTATTCTTAGGATACGATGCATCATTTGTAGATATCAGCAACTTTTACTCTTCGTTTTGTTATTTGATTTCCAGTATTTGTGGTATCTTTCTTCCGGGCAAATACTATTGACGAATTTGTCTCTGATCACAGGAATGACTATGATGCGTGAGAATTGCACCAGGCTTTACCTCTCGAGGGAGCTCGAGAAGCTTACAACCCCCACCAGGCAGTGCACCTGATCGTTGTAGTATAGTATAGTGACAAGTACCGGGGGATTGATCGTTCAACTCAGGAATAGTGTCGCTAGGATTAGAAAGCCTAAAAATTAAGTCTAGAGGTGAGGGATGATTCTTTTTGTATTTTTATATTCTATGGAAAGCAAGTAAAAATCTCGGTTTTTAGAAGAGTGGGCGGAATTAGTTGCTAGTCAACTAACCCAATAACTAAGATGCAATTAAAATAAAATAACAGAAATGAAAATAAAACTAATTAAACTAGTGGTGTGAACAATATATGGGAGAATTGTGTTTACTTAGATTTCACTACTCCCTAGATATCTTTTACAGGTTAATTGTTTGTTACAGTTGCGTGGATGACGGGTTATATTCCTTAATATCAATCATGGGGTGGCGTACTTATTTCCCCAATTCTATAAGCTCCTACTTCACTCCTATGTCGAGCCTGCAAGAAGCTCCTAACATGGGATCACTAGAATTCGCTCATGCATTAAATACAACCATAAAAACCTAGTACACATCGGTTCATGTTTCTTAAGGTGTTCAAGCAAGTTACACAATGGAGATCTGCCCGTTTTCTTAAGCCTAACATTGAAATCATTCATCCATTACAACTATAGACAAGCAATCAACCTATAATCAACATCTAGGTTTCATTACATCTAAGCAAACACACAAGAGATCTAGCCTAGCATGTTAAAATCAAGACAAGTGTAAGATATATTCAAACAACACATAGACATTTTGAATGAATTGAAAGGATACTTATCTCAATTGAACATGAAGGGTTTCAAGGGGTGAAAACCCTTGAAAATACTGTAAAAGTCGTGTTAGGGTTTATTAAGTTCGACCCGAAAATTCTCCTCTCTTTAGAATGAAAATTACAAAGAGTATATATAGATTTACAAAGGTGACGGTGTCAAGAAGAAATTTCTGACGCCGTCAACCCGCCGCCAAAAATATTCTCGGATTGTCTAGATCCAGATCTGACGCCGTCATGTGTAATCTTGTTCTGGGCCGTCACCACATTTACTCTTGACGGCCATGTTCTGACGCCGTCACGTTTTCTCTGGGCCGTCACCAAAATTGCTCTTGACGCCGTTATAAAAATCTTCTTGACGCCGTCAGGTACTGTTCCCAGCAAGGAAAATTAAAACTTTGCCGTTTTCTTCACTTTTATGCTCCAAAAACGTCCAAAATGCTTCATTTTCCAGAATTCACTCACAAAGTACCTAAAATCATAAAAGGAACGATTTAGGGCAATATTTGATCAAATAAATTCGAATTCCGGCTTAAATGACCCCCTAAAAATGGATCATTTTTCGCCTCATCAGACTACGAAAGATATCACCATGGATGAATATTTGGCTAGGAAACAAGGAAAGCTATAGCACAAAGTGAATTCTCCAATGGAGGAGCTGTAGTTTCTAAAGGACGAAGAGGATGAGTGTGATATTTATAAAGTTAACTTAAAAGATGGAGATGAAAGATCTCCTGGATGCAAAATAAGGAGCTAAACGTGAGTCTAACTTGAAGACTCTGGAATAAAGAGAAGTGCTTACCGGGAGACAACCCAGATTATCTTTACTGTTTTTCTGTGTCGAGTCAGTCAGATCTGTAGTAGATGCGGTGCATCTCTATCATAAGATGTGGCATATCAACTGTACATATCACATCTTTTATTTTTTCGCATTTTTATTTTTCTGCACTTTCTAAACTTTCTGTCAGTTTATTTAATGCGGCGCATCCATGGTTAAGGATGCGACGCATCTTATTTTCTGATCCGTACTACTTCCAGGCTCGATACGGCACATCTCATTCAATAGATGCGGTGTATCGACTGACCTGATGATTTTTCAAAGTTTTTATTTTTATTAGGATTTTTTTTACTAACTACTAATGAGTTACGCACTAGTTTGACTTTCTTAAATTCAATTGTGTTAAGTGTTTAAAATGGTGGTATATTTTAGCTTCTGTACTTTCTATGAAGACATCATTCATGGAGGCTTGAACACCTCTCATCCACGAGAAAGTTGATATTGCTCAAGAAACGCACAATGGAGGATCATACCGAGCAAATCTCAGGGGAGTTCTCCATTCTAATTTTTTTTAGTTTCCCGTTTTTAATTTCAATTACAAACAACGAGGACGTTGTTTAACTTAAGTGGGGGGATGGAGAATTAGAACGTTACTTGTCCTAAATTTTTTAAAATATGCTTTAATCTATGCTTAATATGTTAAATTTAAAAAATTTTCTAGCATATTTTTGTTAAATCTAAGTTGCATAACCGCACACATAACTTCTATTATACAAAATTGTGAGAATAGAGCGTACCCGTTTCTAAATTTTTACCCAAATTCCACAAAAATATGAGTGTGCCGGTGACTTGTAAACTTTAGAACTTGGCTTGTATACTATTCGAGATCACTATAATGAGTATTATTGATTTAATTGGAATGACTTGCCTAACTTGGTAAATTTCTAGGATTACACCCAAAAACCCTATATATGTTATGTTTATTAACTAACTACACTGGTTAGTTAACCCCCGTATAAAACCCTTTGTTACTCTCATTTTTAGAGTAAGATACCCTTAGAAAAACCCTCAGAGCCATTCCTTTCGTTTCCTACACCTGTATTAATTATTTCGTTACACCTTAAACCTTAGCCTACCCTGTAGATTAATGTCCGTGGTTAGTTGCTTTAGGCAAAGTGTGTTTCCTTGCGTTACCTGTGTTCGTGTGCGTAAATTCATTATATTTGGTTAGGTCGGAAAATTGCACAATGCAATTGGAGTGAAAGTAAATATTGTATAATTTGAGTCTTGTTATTTTTCATGTATTTACTATTTCATTATTTACCGTTATTTCTGAAGTTATGAAAAATATGGAAAAATTATCCAGAGTTATTGTTATAGTGATGTGGTAAAATTTTACACATCTTAGTTTAAGTTTATGTATATGTTGATGTTAAAAAAAATAAAAATAAAAAATAAATAAATAAATCGAAAAAAAGAGAAAAGAAAAAGAAAGAAGAAAAAAAATTGGAAGATTGTTTTAGCCAATTATGTAACGTTTTGTATTAAGTGGATGATATCACCACTATTTGTTGTTGTACTATAGTTATGGATTGAATGGGAGTTGGCCGTTAAGGGAACGCCAACTAAGATTTATTATTTGATTAAGAGTTTATTCAGTATAATTCGTGTCTACCTAAAGCGTGAGTTACATGAGTCAGAAAGCGTGAGTTATTTAATGATATGGATGGTTGGGAAAGTGATTAACCACACTTAGGACTTAATCTATTTGTTTGTTTATTTTTTATTTTACACCAATTTATATCCTAAATGTTATCCATACCCAACCGTATCGTTGTATTCGTTGTTAGCTTTCGAGCATCCGGATATCGTGATGGCCAAGTGAGAATATTAAATGTATGAATAAGGTAGTGATCATCCAAGTATTCGATTAATTGACTAACGCGCTAGCGATCTAGTGTGTGACTTGGTGACCATTCATTATTCAAATAACGCGCCAGCGATCCAAGAAGTGCACTAGTGACCATCCGTTAGTTGAAGCGCCGAGGACTCGCGCCAGCGATCTACGAAATTTGTGCAGAAAATGTTTGAACGAAGCTAGGTTTAACCCTTAAGCCTCAAAACCCTTTTTACCGCTTTAGACTTGTCACTCCTTAGCTTTAGTGGAGGACATGTGTATCCTTGCCTAAGCATATGATAGAATATTCGTCACAGCTAAACAATTATACAATTAGATCGGTTTGAATTGTTTATTTTAATTTTGTTTCTAACTCGTTAAGTGTTTGGTTTTGCAGTTATGATAAGACGAATAAGTGCTTAATTATAAAAATAATCCTAATATCTTTTAGGATAAATTTTCATAAATTATAATCTAAAGGTTTACTTGGGGACATGTAAAGTTCAAGTAGGGGGATATTTGATGACATCAAATAAGTACATTATATTGTCATCATTTGTCCTATATAATTAACTTGTTTTATTATATTTTATATGAGAATCGATATTTAATTGTTTACTTTAGTAATTCTCAGGTAAAAACAAGTAATTGGTGAAACTTGACGATTTTGGGCGAAATATGGAGCAAAATGATCAAGATGAAAAAGTGTATTGAAATCCAGAAGATACGCCACATCATTCTAGACAGATGCGCCATACTATCATACTTAGATGATTTCGAAGACTATTGCCTGACTTTGAAGAATGCGCCGCATCAGATTATATCATGCGTCGCATATGAAACTTTGGTCAACAAAGAAGATCCATCTTGTTCTACTCCAGATATGCCACATTACATTATCAACATGCGCCGTATCTACTTCAATACTTCACCAAATCCGATTCAAGATACTAAAGGACATGCGCCACATAAAGATTCAAGTTACGCCGTATCTGAAGACGGTGTATGAATATTACAGAATATATTAATCTTAGACCCCACGTGAAGTTAAGTACATGCGCCGCATCTACTTATTCGTTCTCATTAGTTTAATTTACTGTTTAACTATCAAATTGTGCTAGTCTCTCAGACTAAAACCCCCTGTGTTAGATTATATTATAAAACTAATTTAGAATATTAAAATACTGATAGACAAACTAGGAATTACGTTCCACTCTTAATGATCGACACTCTGCTTACCACTATATACATATTGATCGGATACACTGTCAGTTAGTGTGTGTGTTATAGGATAAGTCAGCTAAATATGAATGTAAAACTTGAAATAGGCAAATCACCCTATACTACACCGTGACACACTGCACACATCAAGTTTTTGGTGCCGCTGCCGGGGAGTGAACTGTTAATACATGTTTATCTGTTAGTATTTTAATTAGGTTTTCTAACTTTTTAGATTTTTAGATTTTTAGTTTTTTATTGCTAACTTTGTTGTATATTAGTTAGATTGCATTCATTGTATAATTTGCATATTTTATGTTTTCGTGTGTTTGTTTTTATTTATTTTAGAAGTTTTTAGTTTTTTCTTTTGTTTTTACTGCATAACTGCTGTCGCTGTTTTCTGCTGATACAAATGATACAACGCATCTGTTTTACAAATGCGGCGTATGGTGTTTTAGTTTTATATACAACGCATTTAATAATTCGAGTACGGCGCATCTATCCCTTAGATCCGACGTATTCTGTTTTTAATCAGAAAATTTTTAAACCCTAACTAACATACGACGCATCTGTTTCTCATATGCGACGCATTTAATTATTTTATTAAAAGCAGTTTTCAAATTAATTAAATAGAAGCTACGCATCGATTTCTATCGATACGGCGCATCTTAATCTGAATCAAAAATCTTGTATTTTGAAATATAACGAAGATACGACGCATTAGCTTCTGCTGATATGCCGCATCTATTTTTTTTATAAATATAATTGATTTTTGATAATTTAAACATACGGTGCATTTGATTTTGTTAAGTGCGGCATATTGATTTTCTGAATAAAAGTCTAATTTATTTTTAACGATATAAGATACGGCACATCCTATTCTTAGGATACGATGCATCATTTGTAGATATCAGCAACTTTTACTCTTCGTTTTGTTATTTGATTTCCAGTATTTGTGGTATCTTTCTTCCGGGCAAATACTACTGACGAATTTGTCTCTATCACAGGAATGACTATGATGCGTGAGAATTGCACCAGGCTTTACCTCTCGAGGGAGCTCGAGAAGCTTACAACCCCCACCAGGCAGTGCACCTGATCGTTGTAGTATAGTATAGTGACAAGTACCGGGGGATTGATCGTTCAACTCAGGAATAGTGTCGCTAGGATTAGAAAGCCTAAAAATTAAGTCTAGAGGTGAGGGATGATTCTTTTTGTATTTTTATATTCTATGGAAAGCAAGTAAAAATCTCGGTTTTTAGAAGGGTGGGCGGAATTAGTTGCTAGTCAACTAACCCAATAACTAAGATGCAATTAAAATAAAATGACAGAAATGAAAATAAAGCTAATTAAACTAGTGGTGTGAACAATATATGGGAGAATTGTGTTTACTTAGATTTCACTACTCCCTAGATATCTTTTACAGGTTAATTTTTTGTTACAGTTGCGTGGATGACGGGTTATATTCCTTAATATCAATCATGGGGTGGCGTACTTACTTCCCCAATTCTATAAGCTCCTACTTCACTCCTATGTCGAGCCTGAAAGAAGATCCTAATATGGGATCACTAGAATTCGCTCATGCATTAAATACAACCATAAAAACCTAGTACACATCGGTTCATGTTTCTTAAGACGTTCAAGCAAGTTACACAATAGAGATCTGCCAGTTTTCTTAAGCCTAACATTGAAATCATTCATCCATTACAACTATAGACAAGCAATCAACCTATAATCAACATCTAGGTTTCATTACATCTAAGCAAACACACAAGAGATCTAGCCTAGCATGTTAAAATCAAGACAAGTGTAAGATATATTCAAACAACACATAGACATATTGAATGAATTGAAAGGATACTTATCTCAATTGAACATGAAGGGTTTCAAGGGGTGAAAACCCTTGAAAATACTGTAAAAGTCGTGTTAGGGTTTATTAAGTTCGACCCTAAAATTCTCCTCTCTTTAGAATGAAAATTACAGAGAGTATATATAGATTTACAAAGGTGACGGCGTCAAGAAGAAACTTCTGACGCCGTCAACCCGCCGCCAAAAATATTCTCGGATTGCCTAGATCCAGATCTGACGCCGTCATGTGTAATCTTGTTCTGGGCCGTCACCACATTTACTCTTGACGGCCATGTTCTGACGCTGTCACGTTTTCTTTGGGCCATCACCAAAATTGCTCTTGACGCCGTCAAAAAAATCTTCTTGACGCCGTCTGGTACTATTCCCAGCAAGGAAAATTAAGACTTTGCCATTTTCTTCACTTTTATGCTCCAAAAACGTCCAAAATGCTTCTTTTTCTAGAATTCACTCCCAAAGTACCTAAAATCACAAAAGGAACGATTTAGGGCAATATTTGATCAAATAAATTCGAATTCCGGCTTAAATGACCCCCTAAAAATGGATCATTTTTTGCCTCATCATATACCCTTACACTTGAGATTTGCTTGTCCTCAAGCAAATGCGCTTTTATTCTAATCAATATACAAGTTAGGGGTCATTTAACACTAATAAAAAAGTAATTACAACAAATAATCGTTCCACTAAAGACCAAAGACTAGCACGGAGGTCATACACTAGCACCTCACAAATAGTGTTTAGATACTTACATCTCTCGGGTGTAATAAAGTATATATCACAATATGGAAATGGAAAATATCTCTCACTACCTGTCATAGCAAAATAGATTACCATAGGCTTGGGAAAGGATCAAACCTCCACCACATGGCGTAAGCACCTAGGATAAACTATCAAAGAGGTCTTTTAAAGGGTTATAACGTTAGGTGTAAGGATATGGAATACACGGTTTTGTTGGATATAGGCAATCTTTACTGGTGGTGAGTTAATAATCTTGGTTAATTACATGTACAATATGGCGTTGCTAAGCCAAGACTAGACTCGACTTAAGCTAATAAATGAAAAATAACAAAAACATAAAATAAAACGGGATGGTAGTCCGTATGTTTTTCTCTTTTCTTTTTATATATATATATATATATATATATATATATATATATATATATATATATATATATATATATATATATATATATATATATATATATATATATATATATATTTTTTTTTTTTTTTTTTTTTGATTTTTTCAATTTTTTTTTGATTTTTTTATTTTTTGTTATACACTCTTACCCTACCATCCAAAATAATACATCATAGGGAATGAACATTCCCCTTACCCTTGATTTTTTACATACTTTACAATAAACTAATCTAATGACTCAAATCAAGATAATCAAAACACTTGGAGTACTTTTATGATTAACGCACATATGGGGGTAATAATATGATGTTCTTCCCCATTACTCCATGAAATAAGTACTTTACCCATGAGTCCCAATCGTCCCAAAACAATATGTACAAGGATATGACTCGATTTAGCAACCATGTAATCAATTAGATAATTAACTAAGGGTTTAAACAAATAACAATAATGCACTAAAGATGAGTGCATACACGGAAGGCTAAGGCGATTTGGTTGTACATTTAAGTGGGGTGTAACAAATTCTTCCTTTAAGTAAGATGCTTAAAGTTAGAAATGAAAAGATAGGCTCGGAGGGGTGTACTAGGGGTTTCGTGTACTAAAAATGAGTACAACGCTAAGGTGTGGGAAAAATTAGTTGACTTAACTAGCCAAATAATATGACTTAAATGGTCAAGTAATTATGATACGGGTTTAACACAAGGGTGATCCTAATGCCTCTTATCATGTAGTAAATCCTACTACACGAATGTAGTCTCACTAGCGGTCTCGGGATGCATCACTAACACAAGTTCTAGAATCTAAATGCTACCGGTACACTCATAAGCACTAATAGTAAATGCTTTTCCTATCAAATCTAAAGGCGAACCTCACATATTTGGGTGGAAAATTTTTCTGAATGGTACGGTTTTGTGCTAGTCATACAATCTCCTATCCATGAGACGCTTGCTATGGCTAAAGTTTCACTCCTAAATATTGTAAAAATTTTTAAATTTGGCGCTAAAATTACACTAACAAGTATTTCTCATAGTTTTATTACACACCTACCATCAAACAAACAAACTCAAGTGAAAGTTTATACTATAAGGTATCATCATTTTACCCTCCCCTTACACTTAGGATGAACATTGTCCCCAATGTTCAATTAAAGAATGTAAAAGTGAAATAGGTAAAAGAATGAAATCAAACACTCCCCTGATTCGCTCGGTATGGATAGTGTGGTAACAAGGTTAGATCTTCCTCCAAGAAAATGAACAATCAAAGCTTCCCTTCCAGAATATAAATCATCTTCTTGTCATACATAACTTGTTAAACCTGATAAAACAAACAAGGCAACCGCGCGTAAAATCGGCGGCAATCTATATATGATAACAAATCCTAGAAAACAAAGTAAGATATAATGCTTGTGGAATGATGTTTGCAGATTCCCTGGAGTTTATAAAACTAAAGATTCAACAAAAACTTTAAGACTCCGTTAGAAAAACAAAACTGGCAAAATTTCCAGATTTTTACACATGACGCCGTCAGGAATTTCTTCCTGACGCCGTCAAAAGTGACCTGCAGAAATTCTTATGTTAAGTTTCTGGAAAATTTCTGGAAAAACTTTGTCCTACTTCCTGGAAAATCCTGCAAAACATCATTATGACTCGATACAAGCATTTGACTCTAACAAATACGAATATACATGTCCATTTAATATTGTGGAGAATCATGATCGATTTTGTTTCTTAAAAACATATTTAGGGTTTCCCCTTACACTTATCTTTTGCGAAATACCTTTGGATGAAGTTAAGACTAAACCAAATGACAAAATAAAGTATTTTCACCATTTAGTTTTGAAACATGATCTACCAACAATAAAAATAAAGCATGCATACGGAAACAAATAACAATCAAACAAAATAAAAATCACACTATTATGGGTTGCCTCCCAAGAAGCGCTTTTCTTTATTTACTAGTCTTGTAGCTAGACTCAAGGTCATGAGTTACTACGTGAACTCATCGTTGGTTTCACTCTCTGATTGTAAATGTTCTTTATAGAGACCAACCACCTTTTTCTCAATTGCTCCTATAATCCTATTGGCAAATTCCTTATCGACTTTATACCTCGGTCCTAGAGTCAAGCAATCTTTCTAGAAAAGACTCTTATTTTCCCATACATAATCCATGCCCTTTTTCTTATCCTCTTCATTGATGTCCTCGAAAGCACCAATGTTATCCATGTCAAATCGGGGCACAAAACGAAATTCTTTCATTCTATTAGGCATCCTATAAGTGATCCTATCGGTGTCACTAGCAAATTAGATTGTCCCTTCTATCTCATCATATTCTAACTTGGACTCTTCCACAAATGGTTTACCAAACACAACATAGGATAAGCGACAATCAATAACACTAGCTAAGTCTTCAACAACCATAAAGTCAGTGATATAAGTAAAGTTCCCAACAAAGACATGGAGACCTTTAATTCTCCCGACAAAGTTACAAACTCCACCGGGGTATTTGGGATCTCTTCTAGGTCCAAGTCTTGTTTTCACTATATCATTATAGACACTTGAGGACATAATGTTGATTGGGGATTTAAAATCGATGTAAGCATTGTCAATGTGTTTATACCCAATCATACATGGTATCTTAGCATTCTTAGGATCGCCTTTCTTTATCTTAGGTTCGATTCTAGTTAAAGGAGGTCGAGGATTATCAATAAGATTATTATAGTACTCAATCTCCTCCTTAGTGGGGTATAGATTAAAATAGTTATCTAGCTTTGGATCAATCTCCCCTTCTTCAAGTTCCTCAACAATATCCTCAAAATCTTTAGTTCCTAGTTCCTTATTTGAATACAAGGCGGTCGCTAGGTCACTAAATGCATGGTCGAGCTCAACATTAATCAACCTATTAAGCTCCCTAAGTTCCCTAATCTCACTCTCAATTTGTTCACGTAACAAAGCCACTTCTCTAGGGGAAAGGGGTGGATTCGCGTTTTCCATAATGGTCAACAGAATAGTCAATGAATTTAATTTACTAACAAAGGCACGAAGAAAAAGATAGACTAAAGGAAACCTAAAAATAAAAATAAAGTCTTACTAGAAAGGAATCTAGCAAGTAGACCTAATAAAAAGAAATTCTAACCTAGACAATAACTATTCCCCGGGCTGCAGCGCCAAAAACTTGATGCGTGGGAATTGCACCAGGCTTTACCTCTCGAGGGATCTCGAGAAGCTTACAACCCCCACCAGGCAGTGTACCTGATCATTGTAGTATAGTATAGTGACAAGTACCGGGGGATTGATCGTTCAACTCATGAATAGTGTCGCTAGGATTAGAAAGCCTAAAAATTAAGTCTAGAGGTGAGGGATGATTCTTTTTGTATTTTTATATTCTATGGAAAGCAAGTAAAAATCTCGGTTTTTAGAAGAGTGGGTGGAATTAGTTGCTAGTCAACTAACCCAATAACTAAGATGCAATTAAAATAAAATAACAGAAATGAAAATAAAGCTAATTAAACTAGTGGTGTGAACAATATATGAGAGAATTGTGTTTAATTAGATTTCACTACTCCCTAGATATCTTTTACATGTTAATTGTTTGTTACAGTTGCGTGGATGATGGGTTATATTCCTTAATACCAATCATGGGGTGGCGTACTTACTTCCCCAATTCTATAAGCTCCTACTTCACTCCTATGTCGAGCCTGCAAGAAGCTCCTAACATGGGATCACTAGAATTCGCTCATGCATTAAATACAACCATAAAAACCTAGTACACATCGGTTCATGTTTCTTAAGGTGTTCAAGCAAGTTACACAATGGAGATCTGCCCGTTTTCTTAAGCCTAACATTGAAAGCATTCATCCATTACAACTATAGACAAGCAATCAACCTATAATCAACATCTAGGTTTCATTACATCTAAGCAAACACACAAGAGATCTAGCCTAGCATGTTAAAATCAAGACAAGTGTAAGATATATTCAAACAACACATAGACGTATTGAATGAATTGAAAGGATACTTATCTCAATTGAACATGAAGGGTTTCAAGGGGTGAAAACCCTTGAAAAGACTGTAAAAGTCGTGTTAGGGTTTATTAAGTTCGACCCGAAAATTCTCCTCTCTTTAGAATGAAAATTACAAAGAGTATATATAGATTTACAAAGGTGACGGCGTCAAGAAGAAATTTATGACGCCGTCAACCCGCCGCCAAAAATATTCTCGGATTGCCTAGATCCAGATCTGACGCCGTCATGTGTAATCTTGTTCTGGGCCGTCACCACATTTACTCTTGACGGCCAAGTTCTGACGCCGTCACGTTTTCTCTGGGCCGTCACCAAAATTGCTCTTGACGCCGTTATAAAAATCTTCTTGACGCCGTCAGGTACTGTTCCCAACAAGGAAAATTAAGACTTTGCCGTTTTCTTCACTTTTATGCTCGAAAACCGTCCAAAATGCTTCCTTTTCCAGAATTCACTCCCAAAGTACCTAAAATCATAAAAGGAACGATTTAGGGCAATATTTGATCAAATAAATTCGAATTCCGGCTTAAATGACCCCCTAAAAATGGATCATTTTTCGCCTCATCAGACTACGAAAGATATCACCATGGATGAATATTTGGCTAGGAAACAAGGAAAGCTACAGCACAAAGTGAATTCTCCAATGGAGGAGCTGTGGTTTCTAAAGGACGAAGAGGATGAGTGTGATATTTATAAAGTTAACTTAAAAGATGGAGATGAAAGATCTCCTGGATGCAAAATAAGGAGCTAAACGTGAGTCTAACTTGAAGACTCTGGAATAAAGAGAAGTGCTCACCAGGAGACAACCCAGATTATCTTTACTGTTTTTCTGTGTCGAGTCAGTCAGATCTGTAGTAGATGCGGTGCATCTCCATCATAAGATGTGGCGTATCAACTGTACATATCACATCTTTTATTTTTCCGCATTTTTATTTTTCTGCACTTTCTAAACTTTCTGTCAGTTTATTTAATGCGGCGCATCCATGGTTAAGGATGCGACGCATCTTATTTTCTGATCCGTACTACTTCCAGGCTCGATACGGCACATCTCATTCAATAGATGCGGTGTATCGACTGACCTGATGATTTTTCAAAGTTTTATTTTTATTAGGATTTTTTTTACTAACTACTAATGAGTTACGCACTAGTTTGACTTTCTTAAATTCAATTGTGTTAAGTGTTTAAAATGGTGGTATATTTTAGCTTCTGTACTTTCTATGAAGACATCATTCATGGAGGCTTGAACACCTCTCATCCACGAGAAAGTTGATATTGCTCAAGAAACGCACAATGGAGGATCATACCGAGCAAATCTCAGGGGAGTTCTCCATTCTAATTTTTTTTAGTTTCCCGTTTTTAATTTCAATTACAAACAACGAGGACGTTGTTTAACTTAAGTGGGGGGATGGAGAATTAGAACGTTACTTGTCCTAATTTTTTTAAAATATGCTTTAATCTATGCTTAATATGTTAAATTTTAAAAATTTTCTAGCATATTTTTGTTAAATCTAAGTTGCATAACCGCACACATAACTTCTATTATACAAAATTGTGAGAATAGAGCGTACCCGTTTCTAAATTTTTACCCAAATTCCACAAAAATATGAGTGTGCCGGTGACTTGTAAACTTTAGAACTTGGCTTGTATACTATTCGAGACCACCATAATGAGTATTATTGATTTAATTGGAATGACTTGCCTAACTTGGTAAATTTCTAGGATTACACCCAAAAACCCTATATATGTTATGTTTATTAACTAACTACACTGGTTAGTTAACCCCCGTATAAAACCCTTTGTTACTCTCATTTTTAGAGTAAGGTACCCTTAGAAAAACCCTCAGAGCCATTCCTTTCGTTTCCTACACCTGTATTAATTATTTCGTTACACCTTAAACCTTAGCCTACCCTGTAGATTAATGTCCGTGGTTAGTTGCTTTAGGCAAAGTGTGTTTCCTTGCGTTACCTGTGTTCGTATGCATAAATTCATTATATTTGGTTAGGTCGGAAAATTGCACAATGCAATTGGAGTGAAAGTAAATATTGTATAATTTGAGTCTTGTTATTTTTCATGTATTTACTATTTCATTATTTACCGTTATTTCTGAAGTTATGAAAAATATGGAAAAATTATCCAGAGTTATTGTTATAGTGATGTGGTAAAATTTTACACATCTTAGTTTAAGTTTATGTATATGTTGATGTTAAAAAAAATAAAAATAAAAAATAAATAAATAAATCGAAAAAAAGAGAAAAGAAAAAGAAAGAAGAAAAAAAATTGGAAGATTGTTTTAGCCAATTATGTAACGTTTTGTATTAAGTGGATGATATCACCACTATTTGTTGTTGTACTATAGTTATGGATTGAATGGGAGTTGGCCGTTAAGGGAACGCCAACTAAGATTTATTATTTGATTAAGAGTTTATTCAGTATAATTCGTGTCTACCTAAAGCGTGAGTTACATGAGTCAAAAAGCGTGAGTTATTTAATGATATGGATGGTTGGGAAAGTGATTAACCACACTTAGGACTTAATCTATTTGTTTGTTTATTTTTTATTTTACACCAATTTATATCCTAAATGTTATCCATACCCAACCGTATCGTTGTATTCGTTGTTAGCTTTCGAGCATCCGGATATGGTGATGGCCAAGTGAGAATATTAAATGTATGAATAAGGTAGTGATCATCCAAGTATTCGATTAATTGACTAATGCGCTAGCGATCTAGTGTGTGACTTGGTGACCATTCATTATTCAAATAACGCGCCAGCGATCCAAGAAGTGCACTAGTGACCATCCGTTAGTTGAAGCGCCGAGGACTCGCGCCAGCGATCTACGAAATTTGTGCAGAAAATGTTTGAACGAAGCTAGGTTTAACCCTTAAGCCTCAAAACCCTTTTTACCGCTTTAGACTTGTCACTCCTTAGCTTTAGTGGAGGACATGTGTATCCTTGCCTAAGCATATGATAGAATATTCGTCACAGCTAAACAATTATACAATTAGATCGGTTTGAATTGTTTATTTTAATTTTGTTTCTAACTCGTTAAGTGTTTGGTTTTGCAGTTATGATAAGACGAATAAGTGCTTAATTATAAAAATAATCCTAATATCTTTTAGGATAAATTTTCATAAATTATAATCTAAAGGTTTACTTGGGGACATGTAAAGTTCAAGTAGGGGGATATTTGATGACATCAAATAAGTACATTATATTGTCATCATTTGTCCTATATAATTAACTTGTTTTATTATATTTTATATGAGAATCGATATTTAATTGTTTACTTTAGTAATTCTCAGGTAAAAACAAGTAATTGGTGAAACTTGACGATTTTGGGCGAAATATGGAGCAAAATGATCAAGATGAAAAAGTCTACTGAAATCCAGAAGATACGCCACATCATTCTAGACAGATGCGCCATACTATCATACTTAGATGATTTCGAAGACTATTGCCTGACTTTGAAGAATGCGCCGCATCAGATTATATCATGCGCCGCATATGAAACTTTGGTCAACAAAGAAGATCCATCTTGTTCTACTCCAGATACGCCACATTACATTATCAACATGCGTCGTATCTACTTCAATACTTCACCAAATCCGATTCAAGATACTAAAGGACATGCGCCACATAAAGATTCAAGTTACGCTGCATCTGAAGACGGTGTATGAATATTACAGAATATATTAATCTTAGACCCCACGTGAAGTTAAGTACATGCGCCGCATCTACTTATTCGATGCGCCTCATCGAACCCTTAGACAGAACCTATAAATACCCCAAGAGTCAGACGAATTAAGAGTACATAAAAATCCTAAGGAGACGAATTCAGACGACTTGGCAATTCAAGACACACCACATAAGAAGATCTTAGAGCAGTAAGAGGGTCCTGCATGTAGTTAATTCATTAAGTAGTTTTGTTTTATCTGTAATAGTAAGCTTTAATTCATCAGGATTGATGGGCTTGTGGCTACCATACTACTCCCTTTAAAATTGCTTTCCCATCAATTAAAGTTTATATTTTGATGTTTTTTGTGACTTGTATATGTGCATTGATAACCTCTTTATCTAGCTGAGTTTTGCTTGGGCTTCCATACCCTCTCCTCGCCTACTTATCTAGTGTCTAGAAAGTGGGATAGGCATAAGTGATCATTAAGAGTTTACTCGCCTATATTTATGATCCAACGAGACATATTAGATTACGATACACAACATATAAAACTATCAATAAAACAAGTGACAAGCTACTTAACAATCAGGACAGGCCTTCTATCTATATCTATTACCTATTTGTGTATGTGTTTGCTATTCGCAGATTCGTTCTCATTAGTTTAATTTACTGTTTAACTATCAAATCGTGCTAGTCTCTCAGACTAAAACCCCTGTGTTAGATTAGATTGTAAAACTAACTTAGAATATTAAAATACTGATAGACAAACTAGGAATTACGTTCCACTCTTAGTGATCGACACTCTGCTTACCACTATATATATATTGATCGGATACACTGTGCGTTAATATGTGTGTTATAGGATAAGTCGGCTAAATATAAATACAAAACTTGAAATAGGAAAATCACCCTATACTACACCGTGACACGCTACACACATCAACATATCTAACATATGTAAGTTTAGCCCATTCCATTTAGCCCGCTATTTCTAAATAACTATTACAACAATTAATAACAAAATACAAGGTTCGTAAATATATATAGAATAGCCATCACTTTAATATTTTTGTAAAGCTAACAATCTCCCCCTAAGGGATGGCTATTCTTGAAGACACTCCTTTGCTTCTTGAATCATTATTCTTTAGAGTCTTCTCTTGAGCTTTGAACCTTGAGTTGTAATAGATTAGTCTTGTACCATTGTATCTTCATGCTCTGTGATCTTTGGATAAATCTCTTGATCTTTCTTGCCTTCAATCAACATCTTCAAGTATCTTGTCTTAGCGTCTTCTCCAACATGCTCGTACGTTTTGTAAGCTTTGCTCCTCATACTAACATGATCCTCATTTCCTTTTTGAACTTGATCTTTGACATCTGGATTATTAGCTTTGATATATAACTTTGTCTTTAACTTTCTCGACTTGATCTCTTAGGATGTTAATATGAGCATGTGGAGTTGAAGATGATGATTAATGAAATGATAATATATGTTATGATGATGTACGGTCTTTTGGGACTTTGGCCTCCATGAGTACCTACACAAATTAGAAATCTAAATATGTTCATTAGTCCTCGGCTTTTGTGTTTAGACATCTCCAACAGACACATCCTAAGTCGCTAACAACGTTTCTCGAATACTCTAAAATGGATACATCAGAGATGCTGGCGCGTTCTTCGACTACTCTAAAACCGGATACAACCTAAGATGCTACTGCCTTTGAAATCTTTACACTGCCGTTCCTAAATCTGCATACCCAAAAGCTGAGCAATGGATATAGGTGAGCCGCTGGAGTACACCTATGTATCACTCCACGACTGTAGACCATTTGAGGCATAACCACCATGAACACTAAGCTTAATCCATAAAGGATTAACAAAGTGACCTGCTATCAGTGTTGTTTGATGTTGACACTGGCAGGGTTTCCATTTAATCTCTGAGGATCACAAGTATGATTCCCCTCATAAATGTTCTGGCAAGATTACTAAGATCTGCGAAGGACTCTAAAAAATACAACTTGTGTTCTTATTGATGAACAACAAGTGTAGATATGGCATGTGTCCTAGGAGATTTTATTTATGCATCTCATTTGGCTCTAGACTCAATAAGTGCACTTTGATTTTAGTGAACGGAGGCTGGAGCAGACTGTCACCTTTTCAATATCAACACATCTCGGAGTGAGAGGTCGATGGATTACGTGTTTAGTCACCGGTGAGAAATGGAACAAGAACCTTTTGAGAGGAACTTGAGTAGATGGGAAGGGTTGTGCATTGCATCACTGGGTCCATGAAGTCTTATCTTAAATATCAGTATCAACTTTGTGATAACTGTAACAACCCACTAACTTCCCCTTAGGTTTGAAATGCCTTACTAACTTAACTTAGGCCCTCACTAAGCACAATCTAGGATTAGAAATGCCTATAGGATTTTCCCGAGCTAAATTTTTGCTTTATTATATCCTGATGACCTAACTAACCTCTAGACAAGCTCACGTATCCACCTATGCCAACCACTACCATGTTTACTTGATGTAAACATCCCGGTATGTCAAGTCAAGGTTACAAACATATTTTCACTAAGAAATCTATCACTCTAGTACACCATACTTGCTAGAAAACCCTAATTGCATCTATGTCTTTACGGTTATCTTAAAAACCCTTATTGCTTATCCATACATGTTCTAAAGTGTTCAAGGCTTAGGTATGACTTACATTAGTGACTTTAGGGTATATTAGACTCCCTAGAACATAGTACAACTCCCTAGAACTTAGGTACAAGTCATATAAGCACAAAACCATAACTAGGTCATAACTTCCCGGAACTAGGTCTAAACTATCCCAAATATTTACCCTAAGATATCACCACTTAGTATAAGCCACTTGGGACATTATATTAGTTACTAAACACCCTTAGGACCCTGAATTAGGCACCAAACCCTAGGAAAAACCCTAAACTCTTTCTAGGAAAGACTAGATTAAAAATAAACCTAAAAACCTAAAACTAGCTACTATTGGTTGAGACAAAAGTAGTCAACTAAAGTCAACCACAGATGTGGTCAATATAGTCCAACTCCTTAGGCTCAATTCTCCATGGAATACAGTGTTTCCCCGGGTCGTTATGTGATAAGGCGAAAAATGATCCGTTTTTAGGGGGTCATTTAAGCCCGAATTCGAATTTATTTGATCAAATAATGCCCTAAATCTTTCCTTTTGTGATTTTAGGTACTTTTGGAGTGAATTCTGGAAATGGAAGCATTTTGGACGTTTTTGGAGCATAAAAGTGAAGAAAACGGTAAAGTCTTAATTTTCCTTGCTGGGAACAGTACCTGACGGCGTCAAGAGCAATTTGATGATGGCGTCAAGAACAAAAATGGTGACGGTCCAGTGGAAATGTGACGGCGTCAAAGCATGGCCGTCAAGAGTAAAAGTGGTGACAGCCCAGAACAACATTACACATGACGGCGTCAGATCTGGATCTAGGTAGTCCGAGAATATCATGGGCGGCGGGTTGACGGCGTCAGAAGTTTCTTCTTGACGCTGTCACCTTAAAAAATCTATATATAGTCTTTGTAATTTTCATTCAAAAAAAGGAGGACAATTTTAGGGACGACTTGAATAAACCCTAGCTCGACTTTTACAGTATTTTCAAGGGTTTTCACCCCTTGAAACCCTTCATGTTCAATTAAGATAAGTATCCTTTCAATTCATTCAATATGTCTATGTGTTGTTTGAATATATCTTACGCTTGTCTTGATTTTAACATGCTAGGCTAGATCTCTTGTGTGTTTGCTTAGATGTAATGAAACCTAGATGTTGATTATAGCTTGATTGCTTGTTTATAGTTGTAATGGATGAATGATTTCGATGTTAGGCTTAAGAAAACTGGCAGACTTCCATAGTGTAACTTGCTTGAACGTCTTAAGAAACATGAACCAATGCGTACTAAGGTTTTTATGGTTGTATTTAATGCATGAGCGAATTCTAGTGATCCCATGTTAGGAGCTTCTTGCAGGCTCGACATAGGAGTGAAGTAGGAGCTTATAGAGTTAGGGAAGTACGTACGCCACCTCACGAATGGTATTAAGGAATATAACCCGTCATCCACGCAACTGTAACAAACTATCAACCTGTAAAAGATATCTAGGGAGTAATGAAATCTAAGTAAACACATTTTTCCCATTTATTGTTCACTCCACATTAGTAATTAGTTTTATTTTAATTTTTGTTATTTTGTTTTGATTGCATCTTTAGTTATTGGGTTAGTTGACTAGCAACTAATTCCGCCCATTCCTCTAAAACCCGAGATTTTTACTTGCTTTCATAAAATATAAAAACACAAAAAGAATCATCCCTCACCTCTAGACCTAGTTCTTAGGCTTTCTAATACTAGCGACACTATTCCTGAGTTGAACGATCAATCCCCCGGTACTTGTCACTATACTATACTACATCGATCAGGTACACTGCCTGGTGGGGGTTGTAAGCTTCTCGAGATCCCTTGAGAGGTAAAGCCTGGTGCAATTCCCGTGTATCAAGTTTTTGGCGCCGCTGCCGGGGAATAGTTATTGTTTAGGTTAGAATTTCTTTTTATTAGGTCTACTTGCTAGATTCCTTTCTAGTAAGATTTTATTTTTATTTTTAGGTTTTCTTTAGTCTATCTTATTTCTTCATGTCTTTGTTCGTAACTTTTACCATCCGATATCATGGAAGGTGGTAACATCTTTGAACCCATCAACCCACCACAACAAGATCACCTACAAAACCCACCACTAGCAAACCAACCTCTTAGGCCCCGAACCCTAGGAGAGTATTCCCGACCTAGCCACCAAGGCTATCCAAACACTATTGAGCTCACCCAAGGAGCCAATGTGTCTCCCTTGCGATCCGACACCATCCGGTTGGTGCAAAGCGGATGTGCATTCCATGGACTTCATTCCGAAGATCCTAATCAACATCTCAAGGACTTCCTTAAAATCGTAGATTCTATAGACCTTGATGTTACAACTAGAGAGTCGACCCGATTACGCCTATTTCAATTCTCTCTACGTGATCAAGCTAGTCAATGGCTTGAATGTTTACCTGCGGGATCCATCACGTCATGGGATGATCTCACCACTCGTTTCCTTGCT
This sequence comes from Artemisia argyi, assembly GCA_030686995.1. NCBI lineage: Eukaryota > Viridiplantae > Streptophyta > Magnoliopsida > Asterales > Asteraceae > Artemisia > Artemisia argyi. The sequence continues at coordinate 19,330,178 of CM060697.1, read as the reverse complement.
CAATTTTTCCTACCGGGGAGAACTACCAAGCTTAGAAATGATATCTTGATGTTCCAACAACGTCAAGGTGAAACTTTATATGAAGCATGGACTCGTTTCAAGGACTTACTCCAAAAAGTCTCTCATCATGGCATAGATCTTTGGCTCCAAGTCCAAATCTTCTATGACCATATCGATCTCTCCACAAGGCGAACCATTCACCAATCGGCTGGTGGTAAGCTTCGTGATCTAAGTGCGGAAGAATCATGGGAGCTCATAGAAGATCTTGCTCTCTATGACAACGAAAGTTGGAATGATCCCCGTGATTTGAACAAAATGGTCAAGGCAATATCTTTGCCTTCGAACAATTCTAGCACTCCCGACCGTAGGATCATGGAACTTGAGGACCAAGTCAAGTTTCTCATGAAATCTTACGAAGCTCCTAAGCCTTCAAGCCAAGTGAACAAAATCACTTCTTCATGCGAATTATGTAGTGGTCCCCATGACACTCGTGATTGCATGGAACTCCCTGGAACAGCTTTTGCGGACTACGCATCCTCGCGTACCGACGAAGCGGGAGATAAGTGGTACACTTTCAAACCCGAGCCAAACCCTTACGGTGATTCCTACAACCCTTCTTGGAAAAATCACCCAAACCTTAGGTGGAAACAAAACCAAAACAATTCTTCCAATCCGCCTAATCGTTACCAACCAAACTGTCCACCCTCCAACCGTACTTTCAAAAACAATCTTTCTAATAACTATGGTAGTACCAACAATCTTGAAGGATTGATGTCCAAGTTTATGGCATCTCAAGAAGCTCGCATAGCTAAGTTTGAAACCGAATTCAATCAACAACAAATGGAGATGACCAATAAGATTGACAACTTGTTGAAAGCCCTTAACAACCAAGCATTAACTACACCTAGGAAGGACACTAGGGACGCCAATAGCAGAATCCAAATTAAGGACCCCTTGTCATCCAAACACGTCCACTTTGTCAATGTTATCACTATTAAGCCAAAAGATAAAGATGAAGAAGAAAGTGACAAGGATGAAGTTGGAGTAGAAACCGAGACTAGGGATTAAATTAAGGAAGTTGAGGTTAATAAGGGAGAAAAGTTAGAGGAAGTAGGAAACGTAGAAGAGTACTTTGATAAGTTGCCCACCAAGGAAGAACGGGAATATCACAAGGATTTATTCAATGATCCCGAGACACCATATATCCTTGGTTCACCCCTTATTAAAGTAGGTGACCCCTCTAACATCAACATACCATGCAACATTGGGCATATGCATGTATGGAAAGCTTATATCGATCCTAGGTCTCCTATAAACATCATGACTAGGACTTATTATAATTGGGTAATGAAGAAGCAACTTGGTTATAGAATGATGCCCAACAAGAACTTGATAAGTAATTTTGTAGGTAGAGTGAAAGGATTGCATGTGATTTTTGGAAACTTCACCTATGAGACCGACTTTATGATAGTGGAGGATACTCGTCCGGTGATAGATGATTGCTTCAGTCAAGTAGTGTTGGGAAAACCGTTCGTTGAGGCTTCTAAGATGAGTTATGATCCGACTCTAGACATAGTTAGATTCAAGGAAGAGAATGATGAAATTGCTTACCAAATGCCCTATAAGATTGAACAATACCGCCTCCTATCAAACATAGAAAAGGAACACAAACAGGCGGTTTACAATAGGAATGATGAGGATAGATGTAGAGGAGTAGAGTATGTTATGAATAAAATACTTGGTTTCTACAAAGAATGCTTGCAACTAGGTCCGGAATACAAAACTAATATAGGAGATGACCTAGAGAGTGAGACCAATGATGAAGTCACGTAGTAACCCATGACCTTGAGTCTAGCTACAAGACTCGTAAATAAAGAAAAACGCTTCTTGGGAGGCAACCCATGATGACCTAGAGAGTGAGACCAACGATGAAGTCACGTAGTAACCCATGACCTTGAGTCTAGCTACAAGACTCGTAAATAAAGAAAAGCGCTTCTTGGGAGGCAACCCATGATTTGTGTGATTTTTAATTTGTTTTATTGTTATTTGTTTCCGTATGCATGCTTTATTTTTATTGTTGGTAGACCATGTTTCAAATTAAAATGGTGAAAATACTTTATTTTGTCATTTGGCTTTGTCTTAACTTCATCCAAAGATATTTCGCAAAAGATAAGTGTAAGGGGAAACCCCAAATATGTTTTTAAGAAACAAAATTGATCATGATTCTCCACAATATTAAATGGACATGTATATTCGTATTTGTTAAAGTCAAATGCTTGTATTGAGTCATAATGATGTTTTGCAGGATTTTCCAGGAAGTAAGACATAAGTTTTCCAAAAATTTTCTGGAAACTTAACGTAAGGATTTCTGCAGGTCACTTCTGACGGCGTCAGGAAGAAATTCCTGACGGCGTCATGTGTAAAATTCTGGAAATTTTGCTAGTTTCGTTTTTCTAACGGAGTCTTAAGGTTTTTGTTAATTCTTTAGTTTTATAAACTCCAGGAAATCTGCAAACACTCATTCCACAAGCATTATATCTTACTTTGTTTTCTAGGATATATTAGTATATATAGATTGCCGCCGATTTTACGCGAGGTTGCCTTGTTTGTTTTCTCAGGTTTAACAGGTTATGTATGACAAGAAGATGATTTATATTCTGGAAGGGAAGCTTCGATTGTTCATTTTCTTGGAGGAAGATCTAACCTTGTTATCATACTATCCACACCGAGCGAATCAGGGGAGTATTTGATTTCATTCTTTTACCTATTTTACTTTTACATTCTTTAATTGAACATTGGGGACAATGTTCATCCTAAGTGTAAGGGGAGGGTAAAATGATGATACCTTATAAGATACACTTTCACTTGAGTTTGTTTGTTTGATGGTAGGTGTCTAATAAAACTATGAGAAATACTTGTTAGTGTAATTTTAGCGCCAAATTTAAAATTTTTTACAACATTTTGGAGTGAAACTTTAGCCTTAGCAAGCGTCTCATGGATAGGAGTCGTATGACTAGCACAAAACCATACTATTCAGAAAAATTTTCCACCCAAAGATGTGAGGTTCGCCTTTAGATTTGATAGGAAAAGCATTCACTATTAGTGCTTATGAGTGTACCGGTAGCATTTAGATTCTAGAACTTGCGTTAGTGATGCATCCCAAGACCGCTAGTGAGACTACATTCGTGTAGTAGGATTTACTACATGATAAGAGGCATTAGGATCACCCTTGTGTTAAACCCGTATCATAATTACTTGACCATTTAAGTCATATTACTTGACTAGTTAAGTCAATTAATTTTTCTCACACCTTAGCGTTGTACTCATTTTTAGTACACGAAACCCCTAGTACACCCCTCCGAGCCTATCTTTTCGTTTCTAACTTTAAGCATCTTACTTAAAGGAAGAATTTGTTACACCCCACTTAAAGGTACACCCAAATCGCCTTAGCCTTCCGTGTATGCACTCATCTTTAGTGCATTATTGTTATATGTTTAAACCCTTAGTTAATTATCTAATTGATTACATGGTTGCTAAGTCGAGTCATATCCTTGTACATATTGTTTTGGGACGATTGGGACTCATGGGTAAAGTATTTATGTTATGGAGTAATGGGGAAGAACATCATATATTATTACCCCCATATGTGCGTTAATCTTTAAAGTACTCCAAGTGTTTTGATTATCTTAATTCGAGTCATTAGATTAGTTTATTGTAAAGTATGTAAAAATTCAAGTGTAAGGGGAATGTTCATTCCCTATGATGTATTATTTTGGATGGTAGGGTAAGAATGTATGCAAAAAAAAAAAAAAAAAAAAAAAAAAAAAATCGAAAAAATCGAAAAAAAAGAAAAAAAAAAGAAAAGAGAAAAAAACATACGGACTACCATCCCGTTTCATTCTATGTTTATTTTATGTTTTTGTTATTTTTCATTTATTAGCTTAAGTCGAGTCTAGTGTTGGCTTAGCAACGCCATATTGTACATGTAATTGACCAAGATGATTAACTCGCCACCAGTAAAGATTGCCTATATCCAACAAAACCGTGTATTCCATATCCCTACACCTAACGTTACAACCTTTTAAAAGACCTCTTTGATAGTTTATCCTAGGTGCTTACGCCATGTGGTGGAGGATTGATCCTTTCCCAAGCCTATGGTAATCTATTTTGCTATGACAGGTAGTGAGAGATATTTTCCATTTCCATATTGTGATATATACTTTATTACACCCGATAGATGTGAGTATCTAAACATTATTTGTGAGGTGCTAGTGTATAACCTCCGTGCTTGTCTTTGGTCTTTAGCGGAACGATTATTTTTTGTAATTACTTTTATATTAGTGTTAAATGACCCCTAGCTTGTATTTTGATTAGAATAAAAGCGCATTTGCTTGAGGACAAACAAATCTCAAGTGTAAGGGTATATGATAAGGCGAAAAATGATCCATTTTTAGGGGGTCATTTAAGCCCGAATTCGAATTTATTTGATCAAATAATGCCCTAAATCGTTCCTTTTGTGATTTTAGGTACTTTTGGAGTGAATTCTGGAAAAGGAAGCATTTTGGACGTTTTTGGAGCATAAAAGTGAAGAAAATTGCAAAGCCTTAATTTTCCTTGCTGGGAACAGTACCTGACGGCGTCAAGAGCAATTTGATGACGGCGTTGATTCGCCTCAAACGGTCAGATAATATTAAGCAAGTAATGGTCAACAAGTCAAACAGTCTAAGGCAAGTGCTTCCGTGGAATACAGTGTTTCCCCGGGTCGTAATGTCCCAACGAGGTTGTGATGATATTAAAAACGAATTTGTGATCGAGTGAATGTGAACAGGAAAGGGTATAAAGTGTGTGTGTGTGTGATTACCTAGGGTTTTATAACTTAAAATGACTTAAATAAACTATCTTAACGATTACGTGAAACCTAAATATCTAATACGTATAAACGTATACCAAATTAAAAGTCAGACGCGACTGCGTACTGAGAAAAATGTGAGTTTTAAGGAAAAATAAACTATAAGGGTTAAAAATGAAAATTCTATAAACTTGAACTTAAAATAAAATTAAATTAAAAAGAAAATTATTTTTTAGATTATTTTATTATTTATTATTAATTATTTAATTAAAAACTATTTAACTATTTAATTAAAACTAATTTATATCAAACTAAAAATTATAAATACTACAAATTAAACTAAAAACTTATAAAAATAATTTCTAAAACTTAAAATGAACTTGAAGAAAGTATAAAAAATAAAAATAAATATTTTTGTCTTTTTATGAATTTCTTATTAATTAAAAACTATTTATCTTAATTAAACTATTTAAACTAATTTAAATTACAAATAATACTAAAATGACTTAGAAAATTATGAAAAAATTTATAAAACTATTTTATGACTTATAAAAGCTATAAAAAATATAAAAACTAGGTGTTGCTTTATAAAAATTAATTATGCTATTTATAACTTAATTATTGATTAATTATTAATTAAACTAATATTAATTATAATAAATAGTAAATTACAAAATAAAAATCTGAGAAAATTATTAAAAATAGTTTAATACAAAATGAATTTAATAAAAATATAAAATTACAAATTACTTAATAAAAATCTAAAAATGAAAATTAAAATTAAATTAAATTAAATAGAAACTATCACTTATTTTTATGTTGTCTTTTCTGGATTTTTATTTTACAAAACTATATTATACTTAAAAATAAACAACTTTTGTAAAAACAATAATTTTATAAGCTAAAATTAAGCACTGTGGAAGCTTAATGCTACCACAGTTGACTTTTGTTGACTGAATATGGAAATAAGCTCAAATGAGCTTATGTGGGACCCACCTTGGATGAATATGGTTCTAATAAGTATATTGGATGTGTCTAAGCTCAATTTTGCCAAATAAGCTTAGTCGATAAGCTGATAAGCAAGATTAAGCTATTCCAAAACTTAATTACAACACAGAATGGGGACAAACTTTATGGCTTATTCTAGGTGGGGTCCACTGAGGTTCAGGTCAAACAAATGGTCAATCCTAAAAGTATACTAGGAGGGGGGTTGTAAGGAACTAAGTTGGAGGTCTGGGGTCCACTGAGGTGGTCACAAAACCACCACAAAGTGGGTGGTTTAGCTGTGATGTCTGCTGCACAGGGGAGTACCCTCTCCCTGCAGTTGTCTTTGGAGGTCAGTGGGACCCACAACAAAATTACTAAAAATAAAAGGGTACTGAGACCTTGAAGTTGAAGTGGTAGAGTATTACTAAAATAATTTTCAGATCAAATAAGCAACCACACAATTCTACAAAATCCTGGAAGTTTTGATAAAATCTGAGAAACAGAAATTGACTTTTTAACCTAAACTACTTAGTTTGACTATTGTGAGTTTCTAATCACTACTACTGATTTAATAAGCTATAATAAGCTATGATAGACCTAAAATAAGCTAAAGCTTAAAGATATAAGCTAATGGGGTGAGTTTATGGGTTAACTGCCCATACAGTTAACAGATAAGCAATCTTAGTATGGATTTTGACTTTTAGAACTAAACTTACCCAATTTTATGACTTGCCTTAACTGACTTGGACCTAAGATGACTTGTGCACACAGAAAATACTAACAAACAAACCTGGAACACAGGGTAACAGGTTTATCCAAACACCCCTATATTAGACAGTTACACAAAAACTTTTAATAATTAAACTACAAATATGATTTTAAGACTTAAAACAGATTTAATAAACTTAATTAAAACTATATGAACTAAATTTACACTATAAAAACAATAAAAATAAATAAAGTAAGAAATTTGGAACTTGCTTACAAATTATGATCAAGGCAGAAACAAAGAACCCAAAGACTGTGAACCACCTAACAACCTTCCATAAGGTTTCTAATACCAAAATAATCCAGATCACACCCTGCTCAATGCTTCCACCTTCTTGTTCACTTGATTTTTTATTTTTACTATATTTAATTTGTATTTTTCTTATTTTTTTCTTTTATGAACTAACCAGCTAAGTGAGGTATTCTTAAGCTTATTTGAGCTTTGTCAGAGCTGATATGAGCTTATGAATTCACTAACAACATGGTAGCTTTGTGAGATTTTTGAAATAAGAGAAAATTGCATAAACTTGAATAAGAACTGAGACTTGAAATTAATCACTTAAAAAGTTTAAAGATACATTGAAATAGCTTAATTGATTGCTTAAAAGCTTTAAATTACACTAATAAGATGGAATTACACTAGTCGACACTAAAACTACTCTAATTAATCTAATACTCTCTCCACTGTGCTTCTTTCTTCTTTATAATGACTTCCCAGGCATTGTGGGACCCACTGAATCATTTCCCACCATTTGTGAGCCCTTGATATGGTCAAAGTCATCTTGGCCGTTTAAATTGTTTCTTGGCGCCAAAGTCTCATTTGGCCACTGTAGATAACGTGGAGAGTGTTTTAAGGGTTTAATGGGGATTGGAGGGTTGTGTGAGGTGGAGGGGAGTAGTGGGAAGAGTGGGTGGACAGGTGGTGGTGGTATTGGAGGTGAAACCATGGTGGTTTAGTAGCAGTGGTGAGGGGGTGGTAATGGAGGGAAAAGGGTGGTTTGGCTGGAGGGTTGACCGAGGGTAAGGGCTTTGACCCCGTTTTTATTATTAAGGGAGGACTGGGCTTGGAGTTGGGCCAAGGGAAAAAGAAAAGGGTAGGGTGGGCTTGTGTATATGTTTGGGTTTAGTTTGGTTTTGGGTAATAACATTAGGATCCGTTTGGTTTATTTGTTATAAAACACAAGGACCAAAAATGTAATTATTTGAAAGTTTGGGGGGCTGATGTGTAATTTTCCAAATGTAATCATAAGGACCTATTTGCCATAAATGAATAGTACACGGGTATTTTTGATATATTTCATTTTTTTTATTACCGGGGACTATTTTTGCCAAACCTTCAAAGTCCAGGGACCAAACATGTAATTTTACCAAACTTCACACCAAGGACCATTCCTGCAAAATATTATTAGTACAAGGACCAAAATTGAATTTCTCAAAGTTTTTACATCCCAGGGACCGTTTATGTCAATTTCCAAAGTACAGGGACTAAACTTGTAATTTTGTGAAACTTTGCACCAAAGGACTAAATATGTAACTTAATGATTAAAAAGGACCTTTGGTGACTTTTTCATGTTTTTAGAATAACCAGGGACTAGTTTTGCCAATTTATGAAACTTGAGGGACTGAAACTGCCAATTATGCAAACTTTGTACGTTTTTCATCTGTTTTTGCATATTTTGCATTTGAAACATATAAAACACACCTTTAAGATATTTTAAGTATTTTGATACATATTTGAGTGTTTTTGGATATTTTGGCAGCTCAGATTAGTATAAAATGATGAGTATTTAGACACTCATCAGCGTCAAGAGCAAAAATGGTGACGGTCCAGTGGAAATGTGACGGCGTCAAAGCATGGCCGTCAAGAGTAAAAGTGGTGACGGCCCAGAACAACATTACACATGACGGCGTCAGATCTGGATCTAGGGAGTCCGAGAATATCATGGGCGGCGGGTTGACGGCGTCAGAAGTTTCTTCTTGACGCCGTCACCTTAGAAAATCTATATATAGTCTTTGTAATTCTCATTCAAAAAAAAGAGGACAATTTTAGGGACGACTTGAATAAACCCTAGCTCGACTTTTACAGTATTTTCAAGGGTTTTCACCCCTTGAAACCCTTCATGTTCAATTAAGGTAAGTATCCTTTCAATTCATTCAATATGTCTATGTGTTGTTTGAATATATCTTATGCTTGTCTTAATTTTAACATGCTAGGCTAGATCTCTTGTGTGTTTGCTTAGATGTAATGAAACCTAGATGTTGATTATAGGTTGATTGCTTGTTTATAGTTGTAATAGATGAATGATTTCGATGTTAGGCTTAAGAAAACTGGCAGACTTCCATAGTGTAACTTGTTTGAACATCTTAAGAAACATGAACCAATGCGTACTAAGTTTTTTATGGTTGTATTTAATGCATGAGCGAATTCTAGTGATCCAATGTTAGGAGCTTCTTGCGGGCTCGACATAGGAGTGAAGTAGGAGTTTATAGAGTTGGGGAAGTACGTACGCCACCCCACGAATGGTATTAAGGGATATAACCCGTCATCCACGCAACTGTAACAAACTATCAACCTGTAAAAGATATCTAGGGAGTAATGAAATCTAAGTAAATGCATTTTTCCCATTTATTCTTCACTCCACATTAGTAATTAGTTTTATTTTAATTTTTGTTATTTTATTTTGATTGCATCTTTAGTTATTGGGTTAGTTGACTAGCAACTAATTCCGCCCATTCCTCTAAAACCCGAGATTTTTACTTGCTTTCATAAAATATAAAAACACAAAAAGAATCATCCCTCACCTCTAGACCTAGTTCTTAGGCTTTCTAATCCTCGCGACACTATTCCTGAGTTGAACGATCAATCCCCCGGTACTTGTCACTATACTATACTACATCGATCAGGTACACTGCCTGGTGGGGGTTGTAAGCTTCTCGAGATCCCTTGAGAGGTAAAGCCTGGTGCAATTCCCACGCATCATTATGTCCCAACGAGGTGTGATGGTATAAAAACGGGTTTGTGATCGGGTGAATTGAATGGGAAGTAACCAGATAATGATTTGGATTTGTTTTACACTACTGGAATGATTAGGAATAACAGTATTAACAATTACAGGAAACAGATGTGTATAAACGTAGATCAAATAAAAATCAGACACGATTACGTGCTGAGAAAAAGATAAGTTTCAAGCAAATATAAACTACAGGGGGTAAAAATGAAACTTTTACAAACTTAATATTAAAATAAAATTTAATTAAAAGGAAAATTATTTTTTTGATTATTTTATTATTTTTTTTATGAACTAAAACTATTTAATTACTTATTATTAATATTTAACTTATACTAAATATACTCTAATATTAAATTAAAACTAAGAAAATGAAAATTTATTTTTAAAAATTCTAAAATAACTTAAAAATAATATAAAAACTTAAAAATATGACTTTTTTTCTTTTTGTGATTTTAATATTAACTAATTACTAATTATATTAATTAAACTAATTAACTAATTTAAATTACTAATAATACTACAAATGACTTAGAAAATTAAGAAATATTTTTTAAAACTAATTAACCATCACAAGAATGCTAAAAAATTATAAAAAGTTTACAAAAATTATTTTTAAACTATTTTACTAATTATTAAACTAAATATTAATTAATTACTAATTAAACTAATTAAATTCTAAAAAATAGAATATGCACAGTAAAAATTCTAGAAAAATTCCTAAAATTATTTTATAACATATAAAAGCTAGGAAAAATATAAAAACTAGGTACTACTTTATAAAAACTAATTATGCTTTTTAATACTTAAATATTAATTAATAATTAATAAAACTAATATTAAATCTAATTAATACTAATTGACAATATAAAAATTTGGAAAATTACTGAAAATACTTTAACATAAAAGGAATTTAAGAAAAATATACAAATGCAAGTTACTTAATAAAAAAACTAAAAAGGAAAATGAAAAAGATAATTAATATTAAATAGGAACTATCATTTAATTTTAAATTGTCTTTTTCTGGATTTTCGTTTTTGAAAACTATCTAAATACTTAAAATAACAAACTTTTGAAAAGACAACTTTTTTCTAGCTTAAAAATAAGCCAAATGGACACCAAAGTGCTTAACAGTTGACTTTTTGTTGACTTTTTAAGGAAATCAGCCCATGTGGGGTCCACAGGGATGGATTTTGGTTCAAATAAGTTATTTGGACAGGAACAAGCTAGAAACTAGCAAATAAGTTCACTGAATAAGCCAAAAAGCCAAATTAAGCACATGATATACTTGGTTTTACACAGAAAATGGGACAGGTTTCAAAAGTGATTCTAGGTGGGGTCCACTGGGGTTGAGCTCAAAAGCTTGGTACAAAAAGAAAGGTGGCAAGCTTGTGAGTCTAAAGAGCTAAGGGGGAGGCTGTGGGGCCCACTGTGGAGTCCTGTGGGACCCACAGACGTAAGACAAATGGGGCAATCAGCAGCTGCACAGGGGAGGTCAGTTCCCCTGCAGGTGTGTTTGGGAGCTTGTGGGGCCCACAGGAAAAATCACAAAAATATAAGGAAGATGGGACTTCAAAGTTGAGGTGGTAGACTATATTTCCTGAAAAGCACAAGGCCTAAAACCTAGCACAAAAATCACAATAATTCATGCCATTTTTCGTTTTTCTGCCTAAACTTGCAATTTGACTTTTTAAGTAAACATGGAACTTTGACTTAATTGAGATTTGGATGATCACTACTGATTTAATATGTTAGTATAAACTGATAAGAATCTAATTTAAGCTACCACAACAACTAATGATCTAAAAATGGTGATCATGAATCCAAAACCCTTAACAGTTAACACCTTATGATCTAATTAAGTGAGTTTTGACTTTCTAATAAACAAAGCTTGGTTATTATGACTAAATTGAGCTGAAGTGACCTATTGGAACATGTAGTAACAGAAAATAATGAGAGAAGCACCAAGGATACCACAGGATGCCCCTGAACCAAACACTACCTTATGCAACTGTAAATGTGATTTTCAATAAATATCACTGGTTGAGACCATACAACTGATTCCAAATGTTATAATATGATGACATGGACTTATTCAAGCATAGATGCACACATAATAACAATTCATGAGCATTCTTGACAGTTATATGTGAAAACTGAGTAACCAAGTATTATAATGAACAAGTAGGAATTATTAAGCATTAACTAAGCTAACATACACCAAATAAGCACAGAGAACTAAAGATAAGCAGTAAATAAGCATTAGTATAGTAGAATGCTAAAAATGAGAAATTAGCTTACAATAGCTTCCAAGGTAGAGAACTGAGAATCAAGATCCAATTAACCAACCTACAGCTTTCCACAAAGCTCTATTACCATTAGCAATCCATAATTCACCATACTCTTTGATTCATTCCCCATTTCTACTGATTTTCTAATTTTCACTTAATTTTCTTGATTTTTTTTGATATTTTTGCTTTTTGATACTAAACTAATTTTTATGGTTTCTAAAAGCTTTGATAAGCTTTATGAGGAGCTTATATGTCCGTATCATTAACTAGAAACAACAATCAAGTTTATTTGAGATAATTGAAATAAAATCAAATTGCATAAACTGAGATTGGATTGAAACTTGAAATTGATGGATGAAATAGGTTTCTAATATACTGAAAACATCAAAATTACAACTTAGAATCTTAAATGAACACTTGAAATTAAAATTACACTACATTCGACACTACTCTAAACTAACTACTCTCATAATTCAACTCCTCTGCTTCTTTCCATATTTATAGATATTTTTGAGACTCGCCACTTGCTTCTGGTCAAATCCCACTTTAAATCTGAGCCATTGGTACACTGAAAGTGATCCTAGCCATCAATTTGGATTTTGGCACCAAAAAATATATGTAGATATTTTTGTTGCGTGTGAGGATTTCCAGGGATAATTAATGGTGTTTGGAAGGTTGTGGAGGTGGAGGGGACAGGGTAGAGTGGTGGTAGCAAGTTGGGGTGGTGAAACCAGATAGGTGTGTGGTGGTTTTGGCTGTGTGAGGGAGAAGAGAGAAAGGAGGGAAAGGGTGGTATTTGACCACGTTTGACCCTGGTTTATTAAATACGGGGGTGGGTTTGGGCTTTTGGTTATTTGGGCCAAGGGATATAAGGTGGGATGGGCTAGATTTGGTATTTGATTGGATTTGGTGTTGGATTTATAATACACAAAGGGTCCATTTGTATTGGTATGGAATAAACACAAGGACCAAATTTGTAATTTTCAGAATCATGAGGGCTAGTTTTGACAACTGTACAAAGCATACATAAGGACCAAACTTGACAAGGATGAATAGTACAAGGTCCATTTTGATAATTTCCATTTTTTGGAATTCCAGGGACTAATCTTGCCAAATGTGAAACTTTAGGGACCAAATATGTAATTTCTTCAAAAATTTCACCCAGGGACCAAATTTGACAACTTGTGAGTTTCCAAGGACCAATGTTGACTTTTTATCCAAAATATTCCACCAGGGACCAATTATGCCATTTTCTGAAAGCCTAGGGACTGTTTCTGCCAATTCATCAAACTTTGCTCAGTTTTCATCTGTTTTCAGTCCTTTTGCACCTGAAACATATAAAAACACTTTTCAAGAATATTTGTAGTATATTGTGACATATCTGAGTGTTTTTAACTGTTTTTGCAGTTCAGATGGGTATAAAATGATGAGTATTTAGACACTCATCAACTATACTACTCTAAACTACCAAGCAAGCATGATAGCACCTCTCCCTAACCAAGCTAGCACCTTAGCACCTCTAAGCACCCAAGTAAGAAAGTGCATCACCTCCTTCAACCTCTCAGCCACCCTACACCACAACCGGCCTATGGAGCCCCCTAGCTACTCCATAGCTCACCTTAGTTACCTCCTAGACCTGCCACAACCCCCATAGCTCTGCTTACTGCACCTCCCCCCTCCTCGACACCTCACATCTCATTTCTTGCTCGCTACTCATTCGTACCCTATAAATACCCCCGAAACCCTTCTACTTCTCTTCACACCATTCTCTATTCTCTACCTTAAACCTTTCTATAGTCTAAGACCCTTAGAAGCCCTAGAGATTAAGTAGCGAAGCCCTGGCCATGTCGAGTTGTGGTTTTGGCTGAGAGAAACCCTAGAAAACCCTAGCACCCTCATTAACCCATATACGACCTAGGTAAGCCTTAACCTTGAATTTACTAGCTTTAGAACAGACCTAGACACTTAGGAGATACCTTTGAACACTTAGAACCCCTAGCTAGAACCTTAAACCTTGTTGTTTGCATGTTTTTATTTCATAACCCCAGTTTTAGTCGAATTGCATGTCTAAGTGATAACCTACTTGTTCTTGTGCTATAAACTGAAATAGGTTGCTAATTTGAACATAAATATGCTAAACATAGGCTTAAAAACTTAGTTGTTTTATAAAAATATAGCTTACTTGAAATTAGGACTAGTTTTGTAAAAGTTTCCATGCATAGGGGTATATATCATAAATTCCTGAAACTATAAAGTCTAGGGACTGTTTTTGACATTTCCTAGAAGTTATTAGTGCAAGGACTCATTTTGCAAAGTTTTGAAACCTTAGGATAGAAATTAAAATAAATTATAAACTAAAAAGGACTATTTATGCAAATATTATAAAGTTAAGGGTAAAAAGGGTAAATAATGAAAGTCAGTATAGCTTATGGACCATTTTTGTCATTTCTCTAAAATCTATAAATATAGGGATTAAATATAGAAAGTTATATGCTTAATTGTTATAAGTTTATAAGTATAGGGTAGAAAACATAAATATATAAACTTGAAGGGTAAAAACAGACTATTTTCACATAAATATAAAACCTATTTAAGTTAGAAACATAACACAATACTAGGGAGCTTCATGCGAGGAGTACTATGTGGATATTTCATTTTGAAGAGTTTGTTGGGTTTACGAATTAAAGTGCCCTGGCTCCTCAAACGATTATTGCATATACTTCTGAGTTATGATGGCCCGAACGGTGTTATGTTATAACTAAACTTCAATGACAACATAACTCAATAGTATGGAGCTTCGTGTGAGGAGTATTAACTTCTGAATTATGATGGCCCAAATGGTATTATGTTGATAACATAATACAATAGTAGGGAGCTTCGTGTGAGGAGTCATATACTTCTGAATTACGATGGCCCGAACAGTGTTATGTTATAGATAAAAACCCTAAGAGTGATTAGTTAAGAAAATCTAGACTAAATCCGCTAAATGTCAAGTTCTAATCGTAGCTAGAACCAATCTCACAACTTCTTCAAGCCTTCACACCTTCTTCACACCTTCACAACTTCTTCAAGATAGCTTCACACCTTTTCTTCTTGTTTACTTCACACCTTCTTTTATGCACAACTAAATCACAACAACTACAGTACCTTACAAGACACCAAGTATCTACAATCAACTAATTCACACAACAATTTTTAAGTATCTAGCACTACTACAAGATGAAACTAACTAATCACAACACTACTACAATTTTATGGATGTTGAGGAGTGTTCTTCTTTTTGAACTTGAGTAGATGAAGCTTTGGATCACTTGGAAACAAAGACTTATGAATTATATGATCAAAGGATTTTTGAGATAGAAATGGAGATTAGATCAGAAAGTTTTTAGTGCAAAAAGGTGAGAAAAATCTGTGGAATGAACCAGTATTTATAGGGGACAGATTTACTGTTCTGGAGTGTGGCTGGTCCCCTTAATTAGGGGCCGGTCCCCTTAATAATTAAGGGGGCCGCCTTATGAATTAAGGGGGCCGCCCCTTCAGAACGTTGGAATCTCTTGTCCTTTTGTGGGGAAGGTTTTTTTGGATAAAATTTGCCCTTTTTGGTTGGAAATTTGAAATCATATCTTTGTAGTTTAATAAAACAATACCAAAAATGATTTACTAATATATATAAAATGTTAATGTCATTTTATAAAATGTTATGTGTTAAGAAAAGGCTTCTTTTGATCATGTAATGGATAAGATGCTTAGTTTATGCATACCTTAAGTGATATTAGTTGTAGAAGTAAATATTTGTTACTAATACTTGTTTACGTCATAATCTTGACTTAATTTAGTTTACATTTTGTGATTATCAAAACATGGAGTTATTGAGAAATACTAATAATGTTTTTAAACATTATGTATATCAACAGTTATCTTTAGGACGAATGGAAGAAGTAGAAAATAGGATTTGTGATCTAGGAATAGGTCGAAATAGGTTAGAAATTGAATTAGAGAAAACTCATAATCAAATCTTTAGGTTGCAAACAAAATATGAGGGACACTCTGACAAAGTAGTTACTGCACATGTTAGACTTTCCACTCTAGTGATTATCGAGGATATTAGGGATAATCATAGGTCTGATATAGAGGATCTTTTGGAAGCCATTCAAGAACTTAAGAGTAACAAAGAATCAAAATAAGGTTATAGACTTAGATACTATAGGTTTATAGGTAGATAACTTAGTTATAAACGGGTACTTGCTAAGTTTTCACTTTATAAAATAGAGGTTTTAACCCACTCATACTTAATTTTTCATAAAACTCGTATCCCGTATTAGGATCCCCTATGCCTTAGGACACACTATAGATTGCCTTAGGACACACTATAGACTGCCTTAGGATTTAAGAGCGAGAAATTATAGGAAATTAAAACAAGTAGACATACCTAGGAACACTAAAAACTTAGGATCTCTTAGAATCACTATGCTTTTAGACGGGAGAAACTAGCTTCGGTGGAATATAACGAATCTTGTTAGGAAATTCGCCCTTTTAGTTTTAGGATTCCCTACCCATTCGGTATCAGATAATGTTCTAAGAAATTAGAATATAAACTATGACACTATTCTTATCACATCTTACCTATATAATGGCACGTACAAGAGCTACCACTCCCGTTACTCCCACTACTCCCGCCATGACTCAGGAAGACATCCAGCGACTAGTGACTAACAGTGTGACTGCAGCACTAGGAGCTAAGGATGCAAACATGGCTAGAAACCCCGAAATTCCTGTAGTGAAGAAGAGTAATGCAAGGAATTTATGAGCTGTCAGCCCTTCAATTTCAAAGGGACAGAAGGGGCCATAGGATTGATTCATTGGTTTGAGAGATGTGAATCGGTATTTTCCCGTAGTAACTGTACTGAGGATTGTAGGGTTAAGTCTGCGACTGGTACGCTTACCTAGGAAGCGTTATCTTGGTGGAACTTGTATGCCCAACCCATAGGAATAGAAGAGGCATACAAGTTATCATGGATTGAATTTAAGAATCTTATGATTAAGAAATACTGCCCTTGGATGGAGATTAAGAAAACGGAAGACGAGTTCTATAACTTGTCAGTAAAGGGGAACGATGTTAAAACTCATATTAGGAAATTTTAAGAGTTGGCAACTTTGTGTCCTACAATGGTGCCGACTGTTGAAAAGACGATAGAAGTTTTCATCGGAGGTTTGCCCCGGAGTATCGAAGGGAATGTTACAGCCTCTAAACCTCAAACTTTAGAGGACGCCATTAACATAACTTTGAGGTTAATGGACCAAGTAATAAAGCACAACTCTGTGCCAGCGCCGTATGATAATAAACGAAAGTTCCACGATGGGAGAGCTTTCGATAACACTCGTAATACCACTAGCAATAACCGTACAAACCCCTATCCTCAACCAAGGCAAGAGAATGCAAGAGCATATGCCGCTACTCTAAATGAGAGAAGTGGTTATGCTGGGAATGCCCCTTTGTGTAAGAAATGCAACTGGCATCATACAGGGCCTTGTTCCATTAAATGTACAACATGTAACAAGGTGGGCCATCACTCAAGGGATTGCAAGAACAAAGGACCAGTTACTTGGGGTAATCCACCACCAGCAACGGTCATTTGTCATACTTGCGGAGAAAAAGGACACCATGCAATTAGATGTCCAAAGAAAAATACTGATGGTGCCCAGGGAAGAGCATATATGTTGAGGGATAGGAATGATTCACAAGATCCGAGCGTAGTCACGAGTAATTATTTGATTCTGGAGCCAATAGGAGTTTTGTATCTACACCCTTAGCCTCTAGACTTAGGATTAAACCCATAGCTTTAGATACTTACTATGAGATAGAAATGGCCGATGGAAACTTAGTTAGTACTAACACGGTCATCAAGGGTTGTACCTTAACTTTACTTAATCACCCCTTCGAGATCGATCTCATACCCATTAGACTCGGTAGTTTTGACGTTGTTATGGGAATGGATTGGTTGTTGATAACGCTCAAAATTAACATATTTTTAGTCGCGTTATTGTTTGATTTATGAGTGGAAATTGGTCATATTTGTATACATTTGTTACTTAATCGTGGAAAAGTGTTTATACATGCAAATATAGCCAAAAACAGGGAAAAGTGAACAAAAGATGAAGAATTGAAGTGAACATGCATTTTTGGAGAGTTTCGAGAAGATCAAAGAAGAGAGAAACGTTGCATGAACAAAAGGATTTGATAAAGACAAGTTTGCTATACGAAATTATCAAGGGAATATCAAGTTCTAATGGATAAAGTCATGCCACGAAGAAAAATATTGCATGCAACGTAAAACGTCGAAGAAAAGACAAGAAATCATGTTCAGACGAGAACCAACCGATCGGTTGCAACCCGCAACCGGATCGGCTGGATATGTGCCAGAATGACCAACCGATCGGATGGCGAGAAACCGATCGGTTGGTGGTGACTGAAGTTACAAGTTTTGCATTAATTGGCGAATTTACTCCCCATAATCATTTGTGACTGATCATTGTTGCTTATTTACTGTGGAGGGACGTTTTTACTTGAAGCATAAGTGTCATTAAGCTATATAATGAGCACTTAGCACTTAGAGATACTTGTACCACCATTATCTAACTTAGTATTACACCAAATCTTGTTAGCTTATTTTATATTGCCTGAAAGTTTACTAAGTGTTGTAAAAACGTCCGGAACGTGTTGAGTTAAAGTCTCAAGCATTGGTTCGAGTGTGGAGTTGTTTTTTTACTTTGGTGAGCAATTGGAGGAGTGTGGTTGCTATAGTTCCACAAAGTTTTCTCATTGTAATTTCAAGACTAGGTACACCTTGATACTTATAATGAACAATTGTTACTTTAAGTTTTATAAAAGTTTTCTTATTTACTTGTGTTTTATTATGATTGCTATGGAGTAATTTGTGATATACTTGTGTATATGATGTGATTGGTAAATGGAGTATTATCTTATGAAAAAGGTGATGCATGAAAACATATCTATTTTTATGAGTTTGTTGATTTAACATCTTTTCTTGCTTAATTTGTCGGTAAAAACAAGTTCTTGAAAAATAGGTCCGAAAGGATTTTCAACTTGTTTTTATTCCAAAATACTAATACACCAAATTAGTATGGAATAGGATGCTTGACAACCATCTTATTTACTTGTTAAAATAGATTTGAAACGATTTCATCACGAAAAAAGGACCGAAAGGATTCGTAGGAATTCAAAAGAAAAGAATTGATTTTCTAAACAACCATGTGTTTATAGGATTGTCATACTAATTTGATATGTCCGAAAGGAGTCATTTAGGTGATAGAATTCTTAGTAGTAGTGAAAACATGACATACAACATAAATTGTATAACTACTCATTTTTAGTTGCGCATCATAACAAGTTTTACACCAAACTTCGTACTCAAATTGTTACGATACTCCTATTTACCAGTCAAGGAATTATACATAAGTATATGTTTAGTTTATATTGAGTTTCTTTTACATTAAGATTTTACATAAATTTGGATTGACAACCCTTATTTATCAAACGTTTTTCTAATTACTAAAACTACCAAATCCCTTGGGACGATCTCGACTTACCCACCTTTATTACACCGGACGAGTATACTTGCTCATATGTGCTAGATAATAATCGGATAATTCGTGTTTATAAATTTTAAAACTTGTACTAACAAAACGCACATCAAGTTTTTGGCGCCGCTGCCGGGGATTTGATTAATTTTCTTAAGTTTTTTTTAGTAATTAATTTGTTTGAAATTAGTTTTTAAAGTAAAAGTAAAAAAAAATTTGGTTTTTTGACCAACCGAATCGGCTGGGTAACCAACCGATCGGTTGGTGGTCACGGTAAAATTTATTGGATTCTCTTTTTAGTCATTAATTCTTACTTTTCTGTTTTTAGTTAATTAGTTTTAATAATTATATAGTTAATGTTAGTTTTTAATAGTTTTAAGTTGCAATTATTATTCATTTTAATGTTTTATAAGTTTTAATTTCAATTAATGATTTAGTAATTTTTAAAGACATCTTAATTAAATGCTTTTATTGTTTTTAATCTCATAATTAAAAGTTTTATTAGTTTCAAAAAAAAAAAAAAAAAAAAATTAGTGTAAAAACTCCAACCGATTTGGTTGCGGGTTCCAACCGATCGATTGGAGGTGGTAATTTGTGCTAACCGATTCGGTTGGGTAAGAAACCGATCGGTTGGGCACCTCGGTAAAATTTTTGACATTTTTAATTTTTAGTTTATTTTCTATTCTTAGTGTTTTATTTAGTTAATTTACTTGTTCTTATTTCATATTAAGAGTTTATTTGATTATAACTAACCCTCATGCTAATGATTTGGATTTTTTTTTATGGTTATGTTATAGTTAGTAAGTGCTTAAGTTGAAATGGAGAGTTTGAGCCAAATTTCTGCGTATTTGAAAGATTTGGAAGATATGTTCAAGGATTCCGGTGATTCCTTGGAAAAATTGGAAAGTTTGTTGGAAAAAGAAAAGTTGGATTTGGAAGGAGAGGAAGTTGTTTGTGATAATGTTGCTTATTTGCCACATGAAATATGTTATCCAAAGAAGGAGAAGGAGAGGAAAGTTGTTGTTTTCACTAGAGCACCACCTAAGAAATATGATGCTCCACACATGAGGTATTCAACACCTTGTGCGGTGGAAGGAGTTAAAGCGTGGGATGCGGAATTGAATATGGAATATGGAGACAATTACATTTCGGAAGAAATGCTTGACAAACTTGGTTTTGTGAGGCTTGATTATGGAAGTTATGGTAAGAAGGAAGTGAAAGGAGTTAGAGTGAATATTCATGGTCATATCTTTAAAGTTGATTTTGTTGTTTTGGAGTACACTAATGAAGATGAACCGGAAGTGATTTTTGGTAGAGATTTCTTAGTGAATACCAAGTGTAGTTTGGATTTTGCACTTGGGGAGTTGAAAATTAACATAAGTGATTTGGAAGAAGGGAAGAGTGTGAATGATATGCTTGTTGATGTTTGTGAAGGACTGGAAATGTTGAAGGAAGGAACAGATGAAGTTTGTAAGATGGGTAAAACTAACCGAAACAAAACACCATTGAACAAATTAACCCAACCCTCCACCCAAAAAGAAAACAAATCATCATCATCATCATCATCATCATCCAAAACACCACCTAGTTCACCAAAAAGTACCAAACCTTTAACCAAAGAGCAAAAACAAGCCATTTTGGAGAATCTTGAAGCAAAGATTAGTGAATTGATGGAAAACAAACCGGTCATTGAAGTGTTGAGGAATTATATGGAGTATAGGAAGAAGCTAGATGGAGTTATGTTGGCAAAGTCTAAGTTGGAGGATAATAGTTTTGATGAAGTAGAGGAAAGAAGGATAATTGAGAATGGGCTCCCAAAGAAAATGAATGATCCTGGAAATTTTGTTTTACCGGTTAAAATTAATGGGACAACTCCTTTATATGCATTAGCCGATACGGGTTCTAGTGTGAGTATTATGCCTTATCCATTGCATCATAAGTTAGGATTAAAAGACCCTACACCTAACAATTCTAAACTCACTATGGCGGATAATTCTAAGGCAAAAGCAATGGGAGAAGTAAGAAATGTAAGAGTTCAAATTGGTTATCAAGCATTCTTGGCGGATTTTCTTGTGTTGGATGTTGCGGTTGATAAGGAACTACCTTTGTTGTTAGGTAGACCATTTTTAAGAACTTGTGGAGCTATAATAGATATGGGAAAAGGTACCATGACAATTGATGATGGAGTTCTTAAGAATACTTACTATCCAAAGCCTAGAGGGGGTAGTAATGGAGATGATAATGATGAGGACCAAGAGGAGGATTACCTTGGTTGCTTTGAAGTAGGAAGGGATGAAGATGGTAGTCCAAAGTTTGGTCCATGCACACCTAGTTTCTTTGATACTGAAGATGAAATGGAAAGAGCTCTAGCAATGGAGGCTTTCTTTAATCCTTTTAAAAATATTTTTGTGTTTAACAAGTTGACAGATTTTGTTGGATCTTTACCGGTCCAATTGAAGAATTTGGAATGGGGTTCCGAAGGACATAGCATTTACAAAAGAGAAGAAGGAGATGGTGATTGGCATTGCAAATTTGATATCACATGTCCTAGTGGAAGGAACTTTGCAAGAACTTTCAAAACTCAAAAGACAACTAGGAAGTTGGCAAACAAGTATTGTGGAGAAGACATTCTTAGGAATGAATATTTCTATGGATGAAGAAGAATGATCACAAGAATAAAGCACATCTTGTGCTAGTTTGTTTGTTTATTTTTTATTTTTATTTTTTTCATGCATTTTATTTTATGTTTTTAAGTTTTATGCATTTCAAGCTTGAATGAGACTATCTATCTATTTGTTTATCTATCTATTTATCTTTTTATTTAGTTTAGTTTTAGTTTTAGAGTTTAAGTTATGTTTTAGTTTTAAGTTTAGAAGTAGAAGTAGATGACCAAAATTTTTGGTAGACAAAGTGTGTTTGGAATACATACAAGTTAATAAGTTTGAGAAAAAAAAAGCTACTAGTACTTGTTTCAAGTCAAAGTAGTGGAGAAAAACACTTTGAAAAATCAATTTCATACCAACCGATTCGGATGGATTCACAACTGATCGGTTGAAGTTGAATATATAAGCCAAAATTTTCAAAAACTTAAGAAAAACACATACACACAATCCACCAAAAATTGGGGTTAAAAATTCGACCATAAGAAGTTGTTAGAAGGTTGCAAGAGTGATAATTAATCATCAATGACATCAAGTCAAGTAAGTTATATCACTAATTTTGTTCAATTAAGTTTTAATTCGGATGATTGAAATTAGGTCACGAATTGGGTATTTTTGAATTAGTTCGAATTGAGATGTAATATTTTGGGGATAAGTGATTAGATGATAGGAGAAGGTATTGCAAAAAGAATTAGATCAATTGGTTAAGTTTTGAGTAAGAATTCATGGATTGAATTTTCGGATTGAATTGGGTATAATCTTTGGAGCTAGTTTATTTGCAATTGATGAATCCCAGAAGTTATATGATTGATAATTAGTGATGTTAGGTTATTGCATTGTTGATTGGAACACTATTTGAGAGATTTTTAGTAGATGATGTTCTTGGTTTTTATAGAATCATTGGGTTGATGATTGGAAATGTTAGGAATGATTGTTAGGAGAGTTTGGATGTTTAGAAGTACTCAAGAATGAGAGATTACAAGTTAGAAAGAAGTTCGGATTGATTGGGAAACATTTAGGATGGATTGGAAATGAATTTGGTTTGCAGAAAACTCCAACCGATTCGGTTGCGAGTTGATACCGATCGGTTGGGAGTGTGCCAAAGTGCAACCGATTCGGTTGGACGTCAAACCGATCGGTTTGTCGCCTCGGTAAAAATTTTTGAAAATTTTTAAAATGTGTTTTCTAGTTTCTAAATTGATTAATTTAGTTCTTATACTTATATACTAACATAATTTGAGATTTATTTCAGGGAAATATTGGAAGATTGGGCCGAAATCCGATTGTTAATAAGTATTTGAAAAGGAACGAGCGAAAAAGGGTTACTTTCAGTTTGAAACCGGAGTCGAATGAGAATGTTAAGTTTTCTCATGTGCAAAATAAGGATGAGAAGAATGCGTATAGAGAACGTCTTTCAAAACTTCAAGAGAGGAAGATTGCTAAGCCTAGGTTGATTGATTGGGAATTGCTTGAGGAGTATGAATGTGAAGATCAATTAAGGAGTATGATGACTATGGTTTATGTGTATCCTGGTGACGGAGATAGATTTGAAGATTATTCATGGGAAAGAGCTTTTAGTATTCGTGAAGATGTTTACAAGAAATGGTGTTTGGAGTTCTTTTCTACGTTCTATTTTGATAGAAAGGTAAATGATGTGATCCAACTTGTCTTAGGAGAAATGCTTCTAGGATTAGGAATCCATTGTTGAAGGTTTTACAAAAGTTGATTTCTTGGGGATTGATACATAGGAGTAGTGGACAAGACAAGTGTAGTCAACCGGACCTATGGGTGATGAAGTTGTTGGAGGAAGACAAGAATGGGAATGTGGCATGGATTATTGCCGAGTATCTTTCAAAGAGAGCACCGGGGATTAAGAAACAAAGTGATGTCTGTGGAGGTCATTATGTGACCATGTTGGCTAAAAATCTTGGGTATTTTAATGATGAGGAGTTGAGGAAGTGTAGAGTGAGAATAGAGAGTGAGTTTTGGGATGATTTTAGTTTTGGGAAAGCATTGGATATGATTAACAAGACTTTGGGACCTTGGATTGAACCAAGTGTGGGGGCACAATCCGGAGCTTATACGGGAGCGCCTTCACAACCTCAATTGGGGAGTTTTCCGGGTAATACCCAAAGTGGTTTTGATTCAGGATGGGGTGATTGGAACCGTGAATTAAATGCTATTGAGTGTATGGATGTTTGGAGAGATTCGATGCAAATGAGGACTAATTATAACTATGATTATTCCATGCCTATGATCCAACATTTGGCACAAGATGCCAATTATGAGGTACCTCCCTATAACCCACCAAATGTTCCACCATACCCTTTACCGTATTCTCCATAACCTGGACCATACCCCTATCCTTATCCTGGTTATTCACCATTTCCCGAGCCATATCCTCCATATGGTTGACTTCCCGACTATGGTAGTTCAGGTGTTAATGTGGGTGGACCAAGTTTTAATCCTGGAGGATCGAGTTATGATGTTGGTGGTTCGTCATCAAGAGCTGGAAAGAAGAAGAGACGAGTGGTAGACGAGGACGATGAAGAAGATGTTGATGAGGATGAAGAGGAAAGCGAGGACGAGTTCGTTCGTTCGGATGTGAGTTATTGATGGTGACGCTTGGTTACATGATTATGGTTGGTTTTCAACAACAATTATGTGTCGAACAATTTCTATTTCTATTATCTTTAACTATTTTCTTGTAGGATTTATAACGTAACATAATTTTCTATTTATTTGGTTTAGATATGCTTTTGTTTGTGTTTGTTTGGTTGTTTCGTATATTTTGCAGTTTTCTTGCAGGAGTTTTATTACGGAAGCATATAGTTGATCAACTTTTGGAGTCGGTAAACTCATTTGCTTATTATGATTAAATATGCATGTTGCGTATTTAACTCCGGTATTTTCTAAATTTTTCCATTTTCTTTACTTTGAAGTCATTTTTTTTATTACATTGAGGACAATGCAAAACTTAAGTGTGGGGGAAGGAAGAAAATAGAAAAATTGCATTATTTTTAATTTTTGATTTTTAAATTTTTGATTTAGAGTCGTGAACTTTAGTAACAAGTAGTAGTTCGCCTTTCATATTTTAGTTGAAATAAGGTTGATTTCATGGTATATAATAATGATATTTTTGGAGAATAAATTCAAGTTTTAAAGAGCAATTTGTCTCGGAATTGATAACATTTGCTAGCACAATTTTATACCCTTATTACTTTAAATTGTGAGGATTAGTTTTTTTTATGAGAATAGTATTTCTTATACTATTTACATATTTCATGATGAGTGTGCCGGTGGTTGTGTTAATTCTAGAACTTGTACTTGTTATATATTACGGTTAAAATCATTTTCGATTGATGAGGATATATTCATATGATAAGAGGTAAACTTAGGAATAAAACCAAATGGCCATCCGTTTACAAAATAATTTTTGCTAATCACATTGGTTAGTTACCCTCGTATTTGGAACCCATTTGTTAGCGTTCATTTTTAGCGCTAGATACCCTTAGTTACACCCTTTGAGCCATCCTTTTCATTTTGTTAAATCCAGAAAAATACAAAAATATTTTACACTTTAAACCTTAGCCTAACCCTTATCAAAGTCTAAAAGGTGGGTTGCGAGTTGCTTGGTTAGTTTTTGATGATTATTAGTTAGCCACACTTCACAATTCATGTGTGTGCCATTCCAACAAAGACGAAGGATGCATACTTTTTATTTGTATTTTTTTTGTGGTGTATGCTTATGTGAAGTGTGGGGGAGGAGTTTATGAAAAAAAAAAGAGAGAATAAGTCATCGCAACTATAAGGTGACAAATATAACCAATGTGTTATATTATTATGAATAAAGAAAGTCATGTGATATGTTGTTAGCCGATGTGCTAAGTTTGAAGAATATTTTATGGTGAATCAAGGTATCAACATGTGGAGTCGAAGAGGAGAAAGATTGTAACTATTATCATTTTTGGGTTTGTGGATTATGTGAGATTAGCAACTATGAGACTTAGACTTTAATTTTATTTTTCTTTTAAAACCAATTTCATAAATATTCCCATGCCTTATCCTTACCTTTTTGACTTAGTGTAATTATTTTGCACGAAAGTTTATAAAACCCTTAGCCTAAACATTACAACCCGAATAAAAGACCTCTTTGATGAATTATTCTATTGTTTTGATACTTGTACAAGCCTATGGTAAGAAACATTAATCATGACTGTGCAATGAGTGATCTATTTATCGTTACACATATTGAGTGATGAGTGAATTTCAAATTATTTTCGTGAGGTGCTTAGAATTGTTATCAAGCTCTTTATTTACTTGATTGAGTTCAAATAAGATATTTTCACTATTACCATTGAATTCAATTTTCTTTTGATTAAGACTTGCTCGAGGGCGAGCAACGCTCAAGTGTGGGGGATTTGATAACGCTCAAAATTAACATATTTTTAGTCGCGTTATTGTTTGATTTATGAGTGGAAATTGGTCATATTTGTATACATTTGTTACTTAATCGTGGAAAAGTGTTTATACATGCAAATATAGCCAAAAACAGGGAAAAGTGAACAAAAGATGAAGAATTGAAGTGAACATGCATTTTTGGAGAGTTTCGAGAAGATCAAATAAGAGAGAAACGTTGCATGAACAAAAGGATTTGATAAAGACAAGTTTGCTATACGAAATTATCAAGGGAATATCAAGTTCTAATGGACAAAGTCATGCCACGAAGAAAAATATTGCATGTAACGTAAAACGTCGAAGAAAAGACAAGAAATCATGTTCAGACGAGAACCAACCGATCGGTTGCAACCCGCAACCGGATCGGCTGGATATGTGCCAGAATGACCAACCGATCAGATGGCGAGAAACCGATCGGTTGGTGGTGACTGAAGTTACAAGTTTTGCATTAATTGGCGAATTTACTCCCCATAATCATTTGTGACTGATCATTGTTGCTTATTTACTGTGGAGGGACGTTTTTACTTGAAGCATAAGTGTCATTAAGCTATATAATGAGCACTTAGCACTTAGAGATACTTGTACCACCATTATCTAACTTAGTATTACACCAAATCTTGTTAGCTTATTTTATATTGCCTGAAAGTTTACTAAGTGTTGTAAAAACGTCCGGAACGTGTTGAGTTAAAGTCTCAAGCATTGGTTCGAGTGTGGAGTTGTTTTCTTACTTTGGTGAGCAATTGGAGGAGTGTGGTTGCTATAGTTCCACAAAGTTTTCTCATTGTAATTTCAAGACTAGGTACACCTTGATATTTATAATGAACAATTGTTACTTTAAGTTTTATAAAAGTTTTCTTATTTACTTGTGTTTTATTATGATTGCTATGGAGTAATTTGTGATATACTTGTGTATATGATGTGATTGGTAAATGGAGTATTATCTTATGAAAAAGGTGATGCATGAAAACATATCTATTTTTATGAGTTTGTTGATTTAACATCTTTTCTTGCTTAATTTGTCGGTAAAAACAAGTTCTTGAAAAATAGGTCCGAAAGGATTTTCAACTTGTTTTTATTCCAAAATACTAATACACCAAATTAGTATGGAATAGGATGCTTGACAACCATCTTATTTACTTGTTAAAATAGATTTGAAACGATTTCATCACGAAAAAAGGACCGAGAGGATTCGTAGGAATTCATAAGAAAAGAATTGATTTTCTAAACAACCATGTGTTTATAGGATTGTCATACTAATTTGATATGTCCGAAAGGAGTCATTTAGGTGATAGAATTCTTAGTAGTAGTGAAAACATGTGATGCGTGGGAATCGCAACAGGCTTTACCTCTCGAGGGATCTCGAGAAGCTTACAACCCCCACCAGGCAGTGTACCTGATCGTTGTAGTATAGTATAGTGACAAGTACCGGGGGATTGATCGTTCAGCTTAGGAATAGTGTCGCTAGGATTAGAAAACCTAAATACTAGTTCTAAAGGTGAGGGATGATTATTTTTGTGTTTTTATACTTTTTAGAAAGCAACTAAAATCTCGGGGTTGAAGGATTTGGGCGGAATTAGTTGCTAGTCAACTAACCCAATACTACAATGCAATCAAAATAAAATACTAAAAATGAAAATAAGCTAAATTATACTAAGGTTGTGAGCAGTAATTGGAGAAAATGTGTTTACTTAGATTTCACTACTCCCTAGATATCTTTTACACGTTAATTACTTGTTATAATTGCATGGATGACGGATTGTATTCCTTAATACCATTCATGGGGTGGCATACATAACTCCCCAATTCTATGAGCTCTTATCTCCTCCTACACCATGCCCAGCATAACTATATGGATTGTAAACAGTGGATCATGCATTAAATACAACCAATAAAGACCTAGTACGCCTCGGTTCATGTTTCTTAAGACGTTCAAGCATGTTACCATTTGGAGATCTACCAGTTTTCTTAAGCCTAACATATAAATCATTCATCCAAGACAAGAATAAACAAGTAATCAACACATAATCAATATCTAGGTTTCATTAGATCTAAGCAAACACAAAAGAGATCTAGCCTAGCATACTGGAATTGAGACAAGAACAAGATATAGACAACCAACACATAGACATATTGATTGAATTAGAAGAACACTTATCTCAATTACAATGCAAGGTATCAAGGGTTTGGAACCCTTGAAAAACCTGTAAAAGTTGCACCAAAATCGTACTTAGGGTTTCTCCAAAACTTCTCTCTTTTTATGTGTGAAAATTAGAAAACTATATATAGAAAAATAGGTCTGACGGCGTCAAGAGTAAACTTGTGACGCCGTCACCTCACCGCCAAAACTATTTTCGGACTGCCTAGATCTACTTCTGACGCCGTCAAGACTTATTCTTTTCCAGGCCATCATGACTCTTTTACTCTTGACGCCCTTCCTACGTGACGCCGTCAAATCTGTTCTGGACCGTCATGGGAATTCATGAAATTTGCTCTTGACGCCATCAAGGTTTTGCTCTTGACGCCGTCACTTACTGTTCCTAGCTTGGAAAATTAAGACTTTGGCGTTTTCTTCATTTTAATGCTCCAAAAACGTCCGAATTGCTTCCTTTTCCAGATTTCACTCGCAAAGTACCTAAAATCACAAAAGGAACGATTTAGGGCAATATTTGATCAAATAAATTCGAATTCCGGCTTAAATGACCCCCTAAAAACGGACCATTTTTCGCCTCATCATATACCCTTACACTTGAGATTTGCTTGTCCTCAAGCAAATGCGCTTTTATTCTAATCAAAATACAAGTTAGTGGTCATTTAACACTAATATAAAAGTAATTACAACAAATAATCGTTCCACTAAAGACCAATAGACAAGCACGGAGGTCATATACAAGCACCTCACAAATAGTGTTTAGATACTCACATCTCTCGGGTGTAATAAAGTGTAAATTACAATATGGAAACGGAAGATATCTCTCACTACCTGTCATAGCAAAATAGATTACCATAGGCTTGGGAAAGGATCAAACCTCCACCACATGGCGTAAGCACCTAGGATAAACTATCAAAGAGGTCTTTTAAAGGGTTGTAACGTTAGGTGTAGGGATATGAAATACACGGTTTTGTTGGATAAAGGAAGTTTTACTGGTGGCGAGTTAACAATCTTAGTCAATTACATGTACAATAAGGCGTTGCTAAGCCAAGACTAGACTCGACTTAAGCTAATAAATGAAAAATAACAAAAATATAAAATGAACATAGAATAAAAAGGGATGGTAGTCCGTATGTTTTTCTCTTTTTTTATTTTTTATTTTTTTTTCTTTTCTTTTCTTGATTTTTCGATTTTTTTTTTTTTTTTTTTTTTTTTTTTTTTTTTTTTTTTTTTCATACACTCTTACCCTACCATCCAAAATAATACATCATAGGGAATGGGAATTCCCCTTACACTTGAATTTTTACATACTTTACAATTAACTAAACTAATGACTCGAATTAAGAAAATCAAAACACTTGGAGCACTTTTAAGATTAACGTACATATGGGGGTAATAAATGATGTTCTTCCCCATTACTCCATAAAATAAGTACTTACCCATGAGTCCCAAAACAATATGTACAAGGATATGACTCGACTTAGCAACCATGTAATCAATTAGAAAGTTAACTTAGGGTTTAACAAATAACAATAATGCACTAAAAATGAGCGCATACACGGAAGGCTAAGGCGATTTGGGTGTACATTTAAGTGGGGTGTAACAAATTCTTCCTTTAAGTAAGATGTTTAAAGTTAGAAACGAAAAGATAGGCTCGGAGGGGTGTACTAGGGGTTTCGTGTACTAAAAATGAGTACAACGCTAAGGGTGTGGGAAAAATTAGTTGACTTAACTAGCCAAGTAATATGACTTAAATGGTCAAGTAATCATAATACGGGTTTAACACAAGGGTAATCCTAATGCCTCTTATCATGTAGTAAATCCTACCACACGAATGTAGTCTCACTAGCGGTCTCGGGATGCATCACTAACGCAAGTTCTAGAATCTAAATGCTACCGGTACACTCATAAGCACTAATAGTAAATGCTTTTCCTATCAAATCTAAAGGCGAACCTCACAGATTTGGGTGGAAAATTTTTCTGAATATACGGTTATGTGCTAGTCATACAATCTCCTATCCATGAGACGCTTGCTATGGCTAAAGTTTCACTCCTAAATGTTGTAAAAAAATTTTAAATTTGGCGCTAAAATTGCACTAACAAGTATTTCTCATAGTTTTATTACACATCTACCATTAAACAAAACAAACTCAAGCGAAAGTGCATATGTAAGGTATCATCTTTTTACCCTCCCCTTACACTTAAGATGAACATTGTCCCCAATGTTCAAGTAAAGAATGTAAAACTGAAAAAGTAAAGAGAATGAAATCAAATACTCCCCTGATTCGCTCGGTATGGATAATTAGGTGGTCAGGTTAAATCTTCCTCCAAGAAAATGAACAATCAAAGCTTCCCTTCCAGAATATAAATCATCTCCTTGTCATACATAACCTGTAAAACCTGACAAAATAGACAAGACAACCTCGCGTAAAATCGGCGGCATCCTATATAAGTTTCTAAGTCTTAGAAAACAAGATAAGATATAATGCTTGTGGAATGAAGTTTGCAGATCGCCTGGAGATTATAAAACTTAATAATTCACAAAAACTATAAGACTCCGTTAGAAAAACAAAACCGGTAAAATTTCCAGATTTTAACTCCTGACGCCGTCAAGAGTAAACCCCTGACGTCGTCAGAACGGACCTGCAGAAATTCTTATGTTAAGTTTCCGGAAAATTTCTGGAAAAACTTGGTCCTACTTCCTGGAAAATCCTGCAAAACTTCATTATGACTCAATAAAAGCATTTGACTCTAACAAATACGAATATACATGCTTATTAAATATTGTGGAGAATCATGATCGGTTTGTTTCTTAAAAACACATTTGGGGTTTCCCCTTACATTTATCTTTTGCAAAAATACTTCTAGGTGGAGTTAAGACTAGGCCAAAGCAACAAAGTAAAGTATTTCCACATTTTAATTGAGAAACATGATCAACCAACAATAAAAACTAAGCATGCATACGGAAGCAAATAACAAACAAACAAATAAAATCACACAAAACATGGGTTGCCTCCCAAGAAGCGCTTTTCTTTATTTACGAGTCTTGTAGCTAGACTCAAGGTCATGGGTTACTACGTGATCTCATCATTGGTTCCACTCTCTAGGTCGTCTTCTAAACCAGTTTTGTATTCCGGACCTAGTTGCAAGCACTCTTTGTAGAAACCAAGCATCCTATTCTTTACATATTCTACTCCCCTACGCCTATCCTCCTCATTCCTATAATAAGCCGCTTGCTTATGTTCCTTTTCGAAATTAGAGAGAAGGCGGTATTGTTCGATCTTGTAGGGCATTTGATAAGCAACCTCATCATTCTCTTTCTTGAATCTAACTATCCCTAAAGTCGGATCATAACTCATCCTAGTGGCCTCAACAAATGGTTTTCCGAATACTATTTGACTTAGGCAAGCATCTATCACCGGACGAATGTCTTCTACTATCATAAAATCGATTTCATAGGTAAGATTCCCTATAATAACATGTAATCCCTTCACTCTTCCTGCAAAATTACTTATCAGATTCTTACCGGGCATCATCCTAAAATTGAGTTACTTCTTCATCACCCAATTGTAATAAGTCCTAGTCATGATGTTCACGGGGGATCTAAGGTCGATGTAAGCTTTCCATATATGCATGTGCCCGATATTGCATGGGATGTTAATGTTAGAGGGGTCTCCCATTTTGATAAGGGGGTTGCCAAAGATATATGTTCTCTCCGGACTATCGAATAAATCCTTATGGTATTCCCGTTCTTCCTTGGTTGGCAACTTATCAAAGTATTCTTTTATAGGTTCTACCTCCTCTAATTCCTCATCCTTATTAACCTCAACTTCCCTACTCTCATCCTTACTATCGGCTTCTACTCTAACTTCATCCTTGCCACTCTCCTCTATCTCCTTATCTATCGGCTTAATGGTGACCACATTGACAAAGTGGACATGTTTGGATGATGAGGGGTCCTTAATTTGGATTCCACTATTGGTGTCCCTAGTGTCCTTCCTAGGTGCGATTAATGCTTGGTTGTTGAGGGCTTTCAACAAGTTGTCAATCTTATTGGTCATCTTCGTTTGTTGTTGGTTGAATTCGGTTTCAAACCTAGCTATGCGGGCTTCTTGAGATGCCATGAACTTTGACATCAATCCTTCAAGATTGTTGGCACTACCATAGTTGTTAGAAGGATTGTTGTTGAAAGTACGGTTGGATGGTGGACCGTTTGGTTGGTAGCGATTAGGCGGATTGGAG
Organism: Artemisia argyi; assembly: GCA_030686995.1. Lineage (NCBI taxonomy): Eukaryota > Viridiplantae > Streptophyta > Magnoliopsida > Asterales > Asteraceae > Artemisia > Artemisia argyi. The sequence goes on along the minus strand of CM060697.1, from coordinate 19,297,167 downwards.
GAATTGGGTTGATTTTGTTTCCACCTAAGGTTTGGGTGATTTTTCCATGAGGGGTTGTATGAATCACCATAAGTGTTTGGCTCGGGCTTGAAAGTGTACCACTTATCTCCCGCTTCGTCGGTACGCATGGATGCGTGGTCCGCAAAAGCTGTTCCGGGGAGTTCCACACAATCACGAGCGTCATGGGGACCACTACATAATTCGCATGAAGAAGTGATTTTTTTCACTTGGCTTGAAGGCTTAGGAGCATCGTAAGATTTCATGAGAAACTTGACTTGGTCCTCAAGTTTCATGATCCTACGGTCGGGAGTGCTAGAATTGTTCGAAGGCAAAGATATTGCCTTGACCATTTTGTTCAAATCACGGGGATCATTCCAACTTTCGTTGTCATAGAGAGCAAGATCTTCTATGAGTTCCCATGATTGTTCCGCACTAAGATCACGTAGCTTACCACCGGCCGATTGGTCAATGGCTCGCCTCGTGGAGATATCGATATGGTCATAAAAAATTTGGAGTTGGAGCCAAAGATCTATGCCATGATAAGGGACTTTTTGGAGTAAGTCCTTGAAACGAGTCCATGCTTCATAAAGAGATTCATTTTGACGTTGTTGGAACATCAAGATGTCATTTCTAAGCTTAGTAGTTCTCCCCGGTGGGAAAAATTGAGCAAGGAAACGAGTGGTGAGATCATCCCATGTGGTGATGGATCCCGCGGGTAAACGCTCAAGCCATTGACTAGCTTGATCCCGTAGAGAGAATTGGAATAGGCGTAAATGGGTAGTCTCTCTAGTTTCAACACCTAGGTCTATGGAATCTACGATTTTGAGAAAGTCCTTAAGATGTTGGTTTGGATCTTCGGAACGAAGTCCATGGAATGCACATCCGCTTTGCACCAACCGGATGGTGTCGGATCGCAAGGGGGTCACATTGGCTCCGGTGAGCTCAATGGTGTTTCGGTAGCCTTGGTGGCTAGGTCGGGAATACTCTCCTAAGGTTCGGGGCCTAAGGGGTTCTTGATGCGTGGGAATCGCACCTTGCTTTACCTCTCGAGGGATCTCGAGAAGCTTACAACCCCCACCAGGCAGTGTACCTGATCGTTGTAGTATAGTATAGTGACAATTACCGGGGGATTGATCGTTCAGCTTAGGAATAGTGTCGCTAGGATTAGAAAACCTAATTAATAGTTCTAGAGGTGAGAGATGATTATTTTTGTATTTTTATATTTTTATGAAAGCAAGTAAAATCTCGGGTTTTGAAGGAGTAGGCGGAATTAGTTGCTATTCAACTAACCCAAAGCTATTAAAATAATGAAAGTGAAATTAAACTAAATTATACTAAGGTTGTGAGCAGTAATTGGAGAAATTGTGTTTACTTAGACTTCACTACTCCCTAGATATCTTTTACATGTTAATTACTTGTTATTCTTGTATGAATGACGGATTGTATTCCTTAATACCATTCGTGGGGTGGCATACATAACTCCCCAACTCTATGAGCTCTTATCTCCTCCTACACCATGACCCAGCACAACTATAGGGATTGTAAACAGTGGCTCATGCATTAAATACAACCAATAAAGACCTAGTACGCCTCGGTTCATGTTTCTTAAGACGTTCAAGCATGTTACCATTTGGAGATCTGCCAGTTTTCTTAAGCCTAACATATAAATCATTCATTCAAAACAAGAATAGACAAGTAATCAACACATAATCAACATCTAGGTTTCATTAGATCTAAGCAAACACAAAAGAGATCTAGCCTAGCATAATGGAATTGAGACAAGAACAAGATATAAACAACCAACACATAGACATATTGATTGAATTGAAAGTACACTTATCTCAATTACAATGCAAGGTCTCAAGGGTTTGGAACCCTTGAAAAACCTGTAAAAGAGGCACCAAAATCGTCTTTAGGGTTTCACCAAAACTTCTCCCTTTTTTATGAAAAAACTAGAAAACTATACATAGGAAAAACAGGCTGACGGCGTCAAGAGTTACTTGTGACGCCGTCACCTCGCCGCCATATACTTCCTCGGACGGCCTTGATCCACTTATGACGGCCTATGTGACGCCGTCACCACCCACGGTATATTATTTTTGCCACTTTGACGCCGTCACGAATCCTTCTGACTCCGTCACCACCTTCGGTGTTTAATTCCTCATGTCTGACGCCGTCAAGATGGTGGTCTTGATGCCGTCACCTTGTATTTTTAGCATGGAAATTTGGTACTTAGCCGTTTTCTTCACTTTTATGCTCCAAAAACGTCCAAAATAGCTTCTTTTCCAGAATTCACTCTCCAAACACCTAAAATCACAAAAGGAATGATTTAGGGCAATATTTGATCAAATAAAGTCGGATTCGGGCTTAAATGACCCCCTAAAAACGGATCATTTTTCGCCTCATCATATACCCTTACACTTGAGATTTGCTTGTCCTCAAGCAAATGAGCTTTTATTCTACTCAAAAGACAAGTTAGGGGTCATTTAACACTAATATAAAAGTAATTACAACAAATAATTGTTCCACTAAAGACCAATAGACAAGCACGGAGGTCATACACAAGCACCTCACAAATAGTGTTTAGATACTCACATCTCTCGGGTGTAATAAAGTAATATAACATTATGGAAATGGAAGATATCTCTCACTACCTGTCATAGAAAAATAGATTACCATAGGCTTGGGAAAGGATCAAACCTCCACCACATGGCGTAAGCACCTAGGATAAACTATCAAAGAGGTCTTTTAAAGGGTTATAACATTAGGTGTAGGGATATGAATTACGCGGTTTTGTTGGATAAAGGAAGTTTTACTGGTGGCGAGTTAACAATCTCGGTTAATTACATGTACAAGATGGCGTTGCTAAGCCAAGACTAGACTCGACTTAAGCTAATAAATGAAAAATAACAAAAACATAAAATAAACATAGAATGAAAACGGGATGGTAGTCCGTATGTTTTTTCTCTTTTTCTTTTCTATTTTTTTTTCTTTTTCTATTTTTGTTTTGTTTTGTTTTTTTTTTTTTTTTTTTTTTTTTTTTTGCATACACTCTTACCCTACCATCCGAAATAATACATCATAGGGGATGAGAGTTCCCCTTACACTTGAATCTTTACATACTTTACATTAAACTATTCTAGTGACTCGAATTAAGAAAATTAAAACACTTGGAGCACTTTTAAGATTAACGCACGTATGGGGGTAATAAGTGATGTTCTTCCCCATAACTCCATAAATTAAGTACTTACCCATGAGTCCCAATCGTCCCAAAACAATATGTACAAGGATATGACTCGACTTAGCAACCATGTAATCAATTAGAAAGTTAACTTAGGGTTTAACAAATAATAATAATGCACTAAAAATGAGCGCATACACGGAAGGCTAAGGCGATTTGGATGTACATTTAAGTGGGGTGTAACAAATTCTTCCTTTAAGTAAAATGCTTAAAGTTAGAAACGAAAAGATAGGCTCGGAGGGGTGTACTAGGGGTATCGTGTACTAAAAATGAGTACAACGCTAAGGGTGTGGGATAAATTAGTTGACTTAACTAGCCAAGTAATATGACTTAAATGGTCAAGTAATTATGATACGGGTTTAACAAAAGGGTGATCCTAATGCCTCTTATCATGTAGTAAATCCTACCACACGAATGTAGTCTCACTAGCGGTCTCGGGATGCATCACTAACGCAAGTTCTAGAATCTAAATGCTACCGGTACACTCATAAGCACCAATAATAAATGCTTTTCCTATCAAATCTAAAGGCGAACCTCACATTTTTGGGTGGAAAATTTTTCTGAATATACGGTTATGTGCTAGTCATACAACCTCCTATCCATGAGACGCTTGCTATGGCTAAAGTTTCCCTCCTAAATGTTGTAAAAAATTTTAAATTTGGCGCTAAAATTACACTAACAAGTATTTCTCGTAATTTTATTACTCATCTACTATCAAACAAAACAAACTCAAGCGAAAGTGCATATGTAAGGTATCATCTTTTTACCCTCCCCTTACACTTAAGATGAACATTGTCCCCAATGTTCAAGTAAAGAATGTAAAAGTTAAAAAGTAAAGAGAATGAAATCGAATACTCCCCTGATTCGCTCGGTATGGATTTTAGGTTGGCCAGGTTAAATCTTCCTCCAAGAAAATGAACAATCAAAGCTTCCCTTCCAGAATATAAATCATCTTCTTGTCATAAATAACCTGTAAATCTTGACAACAATAGACAAGGCAACCTCGCGTAAAATCGGCGGCATCCTATATAAGCTACTAAATCCTAGAAAAAAAAGTAAGATATAATGCTTGTGGAATGAAGTTTGCAGATTTCCTGGAGATTATAAAACTTAATAATTCACAAAAACTATAAGACTCCGTTAGAAAAACAAAACCGGTAAAATTTCTAGATTTTACATCCTGACGCCGTCAAGAGCAATACCCTGACGCCGTCAGAATGGACCTGCAGAAATTCTTATGTTAAGTTTCCGGAAAATTTCTGGAAAAACTTTGTCCTACTTCCTGGAAAATCCTGCAAAACTTCATTATGACTCAATACAAGCATTTGACTCTAACAAATACGAATATACATGTTCATTTAATATTGTGGAGAATCATGATCGGTTTGTTTCTTAAAAACATATTTGGGGTTTCCCCTTACACTTATCTTTTGCAAAAATACCTTTAGGTTGAAGTTAAGACTAGGCTAAACAACATAATAAAGTATTTCCACATTTTATTTTAGAAGCATGATCAACCAACAATAAAAACAAAGCATGCATACGGAAGCAAATAACAATCAAACAAATAAAAATCACACAAAACATGGGTTGCCTCCCAAGAAGTGCTTTTCTTTATTTACGAGTCTTGTAGCTAGACTCAAAGTCGTGGGTTACTACGTGACTTCATCATTGGTTCCACTCTCTAGGTCGTCTTCTAAACCAGTTTTGTATTCCGGACCTAGTTGCAAGCATTCTTTGTAGAAACCAAGCATCCTATTTCTAACACACTCTACTCCTCTACGTCTATCCTCCTCATTCCTATAATAAGCCGCTTGCTTTACGTTCCTTTTCGAAATTAGAGAGAAGGCGATATTGTTCGATCTTGTAGGGCATTTGATAAGCAACCTCATCATTGTCTTTCTTGAACCTAACTATCCCTAAAGTCGGATCATAACTCATCCTAGTGGCTTCAACAAAAGGCTTCCCGAATATAATTTGGCTTAGGCAAGCATCTATCACGGGACGAGTGTCTTCCACTATCATAAAATCAATCTCATAGGTGAGATTCCCTATAATCACATGTACTCCCTTAACCCTTCCTGCAAAATTACTTATCCAATTTTTACCGGGCATCATCCTAAAATTGAGTTACTTCTTCATCACCCAATTGTAATAGGTCCTAGTCATGATGTTTACGGGGGATCTAAGGTCGATGTAAGCTTTCCATATATGCATGTGCCCGATATTGCATGGGATGTTAATGTTGGAGGGATCTCCCATTTTGATCAGGGGGTCGCCAAAGATATATGTTTTCTCGGGACTATCGAATAAATCCTTATGGTATTCCCGTTCCTCCTCGGTTGGCAACTTATCAAAGTATTTCTCTATAGGTTCTATCTCCTCCAATTTCTCATCCTTTTTAACCTCAACTTCCCTACTCTCATCCTCACTATTGGCTTCTACTCTAACTTCATCCTTGTCACTCTCCTCTATCTCCCTATCTATCGGCTTAATGGTGACAACATTGACAAAGTGGACATGTTTGGATGATGAGGGGTCCTTAACTTGGATTCCACTATTGGTGTCCCTAGTGTCCTTCCTAGGTGTGGCTAATGTTTGGTTGTTGAGGGCTTTCAACAAGTTGTCGATCTTGTTGGTCATCTCCGTTTGTTGTTGGTTGAATTCGGTTTCAAACCTAGCTATGCGAGCTTCTTGAGATGCCATAAATTTCGACATCAATCCTTCAAGATTGTTGGTACTACCATAGTTGTTAGAAGGATTGTTGTTGAAGGTACGGTTGGATGGGGGACCGTTTGATTGGTAACGATTAGGCGGATTGGAAGAATTTGGTTGATTTTGTTTCCACCTAAGGTTTGGGTGATTTTTCCATGAGGGGTTGTATGAATCACCGTATGTGTTTGGCTCGGGCTTGAAAGTGTACCACTTATCTCCCGCTTCGTCGGTACGCGTGGATTCGTAGTCCGCAAAAGCTGTTCCGGGGAGTTCCACACAATCACGAGTGTCATGGGGACCACTACATAATTCGCATGAAGAAGTGATTTTGTTCACTTGGCTTGAATGCTTCGGAGCTTCGTAAGATTTCATGAGAAACTTGACTTGGTCCTCAAGTTCCATGATCCTACGGTCGGGAGTGCTTGAATTGTTCGAAGGTAAAGATATTGCCTTGACCGTTTTGTTCAAATCACGGGGATCATTCCAACTTTCGTTGTCATAGAGAGCAAGATCTTCTATGAGTTCCCATGATTGTTCCGCACTAAGATCACGTAGCTTACCACCGGCCGATTGGTCAATGGTTCGCCTCGTGGAGATGTCGATATGGTCATAGAAGATTTGGACTTGGAGCCAAAGATCTATGCCATGATGAGGGACTTTTTGGAGTAAGTCCTTGAAACGAGTCCATGCTTCATAAAGAGATTCATTTTGACGTTGTTGAAACATCAAGATGTCATTCCTAAGTTTAGTAGTTCTCCCCGGTGGGAAAAATTGAGCAAGGAAACGAGTGGTGAGATCATCCCATGTGGTGATGGATCCCGCGGGTAAACGCTCAAGCCATTGACTAGCTTGATCCCGCAGAGAGAATTGGAATAGGCGTAAACGGGTAGTCTCTCTAGTTTCAACACCTAGGTCTATGGAATCTACGATTTTGAGGAAGTCCTTAAGGTGTTGGTTTGGATCTTCGGAACGAAGTCCATGGAATGCACAACCGCTTTGTACCAACCGGATGGTGTCGGATCGCAAGGGGGTCACATTGGCTCCGGTGAGCTCAATGGTGTTTCGGTAGCCTTGGTGGCTAGGTCGGGAATACTCTCCTAAGGTTCGGGGCCTAAGGGGTTCTAATGGTGGGTTTTGTTGTGGTGGGATGATGGGTTCAAAGATGTTACCACCTTCCATGATGTCGGATGGTAAAGAGTTATGAACAAAGGCACGAAGAAATGAGATAGACTAAAGAAGACCTAAAAATAAAAATAAAAATCTTACTAGAAATGAATCTAGCAAGTAGACCTAATAAAAAGAAATCCTAACCTAGACAATAACTATTCCCCGGGCTGCGGCGCCAAAAACTTGATGCGTGGGAATCGCACCTTGCTTTACCTCTCGAGGGATCTCGAGAAGCTTACAACCCCCACCAGGCAGTGTACCTGATCGTTGTAGTATAGTATAGTGACAAGTACCGGGGGATTGATCGTTCAGCTTAGGAATAGTGTCGCTAGGATTAGAAAACCTAATTAATAGTTCTAGAGGTGAGAGATGATTATTTTTGTATTTTTATATTTTTATGAAAGCAAGTAAAATCTCGGGTTTTGAAGGAGTGGGCGGAATTAGTTGCTATTCAACTAACCCAAAGCTATTAAAATAATGAAAGTGAAATTAAACTAAATTATACTAAGGTTGTGAGCAGTAATTGGAGAAATTGTGTTTACTTAGACTTCACTACTCTCTAGATATCTTTTACATGTTAATTACTTGTTATACTTGTATGAATGACGGATTGTATTCCTTAATACCATTCGTGGGGTGGCATACATAACTCCCCAACTCTATGAGCTCTTATCTCCTCCTACACCATGACCCAGCACAACTATAGGGATTGTAAACAGTGGCTCATGCATTAAATACAACCAATAAAGACCTAGTACGCCTCGGTTCATGTTTCTTAAGACGTTCAAGCATGTTACCATTTGGAGATCTGCCAGTTTTCTTAAGCCTAACATATAAATCATTCATTCAAAACAAGAATAGACAAGTAATCAACACATAATCAACATCTAGGTTTCATTAGATCTAAGCAAACACAAAAGAGATCTAGCCTAGCATAATGGAATTGAGACAAGAACAAGATATAAACAACCAACACATAGACATATTGATTGAATTGAAAGTACACTTATCTCAATTACAATGCAAGGTCTCAAGGGTTTGGAACCCTTGAAAAACCTGTAAAAGAGGCACCAAAATCGTCTTTAGGGTTTCACCAAAACTTCTCCCTTTTTTATGAAAAAACTAGAAAACTATATATAGGAAAAACAGGCTGACGGCGTCAAGAGTTACTTGTGACGCCGTCACCTCGCCGCCATATACTTCCTCGGACGGCCTTGATCCACTTATGACGGCCTATGTGACGCCGTCACCACCCACGGTATATTATTTTTGCCACTTTGACGCCGTCACGAATCCTTCTGACGCCGTCACCACCTTCGGTGTTTAATTCCTCATGTCTGACGCCGTCAAGATGGTGGTCTTGACGCCGTCACCTTGTATTTTTAGCATGGAAATTTGGTACTTAGCCGTTTTCTTCACTTTTATGCTCCAAAAACGTCCAAAATAGCTTCTTTTCCAGAATTCACTCTCCAAACACCTAAAATCACAAAAGGAACGATTTAGGGCAATATTTGATCAAATAAAGTCGGATTCGGGCTTAAATGACCCCCTAAAAACGGATCATTTTTCGCCTCATCAGTTCTAATGGTGGGTTTTGTTGTGGTGGGATGATGGGTTCAAAGATGTTACCACCTTCCATGATGTCGGATGGTAAAGAGTTACGAACAAAGGCACAAAGAAATAAGATAGACTAAAGAAAACCTAAAAATAAAAAATAAAATCTTACTAGAAAGGAATCTAGCAAGTAGACCTAATAAAAAGAAATCCTAACCTAGACAATAACTATTCCCCGGGCTGCGGCGCCAAAAACTTGATGCGTGGGAATCGCAACAGGCTTTACCTCTCGAGGGATCTCGAGAAGCTTACAACCCCCACCAGGCAGTGTACCTGATCGTTGTAGTATAGTATAGTGACAAGTACCGGGGGATTGATCGTTCAGCTTAGGAATAGTGTCGCTAGGATTAGAAAACCTAAATACTAGTTCTAAAGGTGAGGGATGATTATTTTTGTGTTTTTATATTTTTTAGAAAGCAATTAAAATCTCGGGGTTGAAGGATTTGGGCGGAATTAGTTGCTAGTCAACTAACCCAATACTACAATGCAATCAAAATAAAATACTAAAAGTGAAAATAAGATAAATTATACTAAGGTTGTGAGCAGTAATTGGAGAATATGTGTTTACTTAGATTTCACTACTCCCTAGATATCTTTTACACGTTAATTACTTGTTATAATTGCATGGATGACGGACTGTATTCCTTAATACCATTCATGGGGTGGCATACATAACTCCCCAATTCTATGAGCTCTTATCTCCTCCTACACCATGCCCAGCACAACTATAGGGATTGTAAACAGTGGCTCATGCATTAAATACAACCAATAAAGACCTAGTACGCCTCAGTTCATGTTTCTTAAGACGTTCAAGCATGTTACCATTTGGAGATCTGCCAGTTTTCTTAAGCCTAACATATAAATCATTCATCCAAGACAAGAATAAACAAGTAATCAACACATAATCAATATCTAGGTTTCATTAGATCTAAGCAAACACAAAAGAGACCTACCCTAGCATAATGGAATTGAGACAAGAACAAGATATAGACAACCAACACATAGACATATTGATTGAATTAGAAGAACACTTATCTCAATTACAATGCAAGGTATCAAGGGTTTGGAACCCTTGAAAAACCTGTAAAAGTTGCACCAAAATCGTACTTAGGGTTTCTCCAAAACTTCTCTCTTTTTATGTGTGAAAATTAGAAAACTATATATAGAAAAATAGGTCTGACGGCGTCAAGAGTAAACTTGTGACGCCGTTACCTCGCCGCCAAAACTCTTCTCGGACTGCCTAGATCTACTTCTGACGCCGTCAAGACTTATTCTTTTCCAGGCCGTCATGACTCTTTTACTCTTGACGCCCTTCGTACGTGACGCCGTCAAATCTGTTTTGGACCGTCATGGGAATTCATGAAATTTGCTCTTGACGCCGTCAAGGTTTTGCTCTTGACGCCGTCACCTACTGTTCCCAGCTTAGAAAATTAAGACTTTGGTGTTTTCTTCACTTTAATGCTCCAAAAACGTTCGAATTGCTTACTTTTCCAGATTTCACTCCCAAAGTACCTAAAATCACAAAAGGAACGATTTAGGGCAATATTTGATCAAATAAATTCGAATTCCGGCTTAAGTGACCCCCTAAAAACGGACCATTTTTCGCCTCATCAACATGACATACAACATGAATTGTATAACTACTCATTTTTAGTTGCGCATCATAACAAGTTTTACACCAAACTTCGTACTCAAATTGTTACGATACTCCTATTTACCAGTCAAGGAATTATACATAAGTATATGTTTAGTTTATATTGAGTTTCTTTTACATTAAGATTTTACATAAATTTGGATTGACAACCCTTATTTATCAAACGTTTTTCTAATTACTAAAACTACCAAATCCCTTGGGACGATCTCGACTTACCCACCTTTATTACACCGGACGAGTATACTTGCTCGTATGTGCTAGATAATAATCGGATAATTCGTGTTTATAAATTTTAAAACTTGTACTAACAAAACGCACATCAGTTGTCCAAGAATCAAGCAAAGATTCTTTGTGACGAGAAAATCATCCATGTACCTATCAACGGTGAGACTTTAACTATCCGAGGAGATCGAAGTAAAACTCGACTTAACTTCATTTCATGTATCAAAACGGAATGATACATGTTACGAGGTTGTCAAGTCTTTGTGGTTCAAGTAATAGAGAATAAGCCAGAAGAAAAATGACTGGAGGAGATCCCTGTAGTCAGGGAATACCCAAAAGTTTTTCCTAAGGATTTACCTGGCTTACCTCCTGTTCGTCAGATAGAATTTTCAAATCGATTTAATTCCTGGAGCGGCACCTATAGCCCAAGCACCCTATAGGTTAGCCCCTTTAGAGATGAAGGAACTCTCTGAACAACTCCTGGAATTAACCGATCAAGGTTTTATACGCCCAAGTACATCACCCTAGGGAGCTCCTGTCCTATTCGTAAAGAAGAAAGACGGATCTATGAGGATGTGTATCGATTATCATAGATCGAACAAACTTACTATCAAAAATCGGTACCCATTACCCAGGATTGATGACTTATTTGATCAACTACAAGGTTCGAGTGTATATTCAAAGATCGACTTACGATCAGGTTATCGTCAACTGAGAGTGAGGGAAGAAGATATCCCTAAGACCGCTTTCAGAACGAGATATGGGCATTATTAATTTCAATTTATGCCATTTGGTTTGACAAACGCACCAGCGGTTTTCATGGATCTCATGAACCGGGTGTGTAAACCATACTTGGATAAATTTGTTATAGTGTTCATAGATGATATCCTTATCTATTCACGTAACGAGGAAGATCACACTAAACACTTGAGAATAATCCTAGAACTACTTAAGATGAAGAAACTTTATGCAAAGTTCTAAGTGTGAATTCTGGATTAGTGTTTTGGAATTTCTCGAACACATGATAGATAAACAAGGACTTCATGTCGATCCTGCAAAAATCAAAGCCGTTAAGGATTGGCCGCATCCTATGAATCCTACTGAGATATGACAATTCTTAGGACTTGCGGGCTACTATCGAAGGTTTATTGAGGGATTTTCAAAAATAGCAAAACCTTTGACAGAGCTAACCCAGAAAAATAGGAAGTTTGACTGGGGAAAAGATCAAGAGATAGCTTTCCAACTTTTGAAGAGAAAGTTATGTGAAGCTCTGATCTTAGCATTACTAGAGGGAAACGATGATTTTATCGTTTACTGTGATGCCTCGCGTAGAGGTCTTGGAGCTGTAGTAATGCAAAGGGATAAAGTAATCGTTTATGCATCACGACAACTCAAGACACATGAGGAAAACTACACTACACATGATCTAGAATTAGGAGCAGTAGTGTTCGCTCTAAGAATATGGAGACATTACCTGTATGGCACTAAGTGTACATTTTTCACCAATCACAAAAGCCTACAGCGTATTCTTAATCAGAAAGAGTTGAACATGAGACAACGTCGATGGATAGAACTGCTCGCTGATTACAATTGTGAGATTCGTTACCACCTTGGCAAAGCTAACGTAGTAGCAGATGCTTTGAGCCGAAAGGAACGAATCAAACCACTTAGAGTTAGGTCGTTAGTTATGACTCTTCATTCGAATTTACCTTCTCAAATACTCAAAGCCCAGAATGAAGCCCTCAAAAAGAAAGATCTTAAACTTGAGAATTTACGAGGGATGGATAAGGCTTTTGAGATACGTTCAGACGGAACTCGTTGTATTAAGGGTCGGAGATGGTTACCTTATCATGGTAACTTAAGGAACGTAATAATGTACGAGTCCCGTAAATCTAAGTACTCCATCCACCCAGGTTCTGACAAGATGTATCAGGATCTGAAGAAACACTATTGGTGGCCTGACATGAAGGCATCCATTGCTAGATATGTGGGCAGGTATTTAACATGTTCTAGGGTAAAGGATGAATGTCAAAAGCCATCCGGTTTATTGGAACAGCCTGAGATTCCCATTTGGAAGTGGGAAAGCATTACGATGGATTTTATCACTAAACTACCTAGAACATCCAACAGGCATGATACTATTTGGGTAATAGTTGATCGCCTTACGAAATCAGCTCACTTCATTCCTATACGAGAAATAGATGATATGGAAACCCTTGCTAGGTTGTACCTCAAGGAAATAGTTTCCCGACATGGAGTGCCAATATCAATCATATCGGATCGTAATTATCGTTTCACGTCAAGATTTTGGCAATCTATGCAAAAGGCCTTAGGTACTCAGATAGACATATCATCCGTAAACCGACGGTTAAAGTGAAAGAACTATCCAAACACTCGAGGATATGCTTCGAACGTGTGTGATAGATTTGGGAAAAGGATGGGAGAAACACTTACCGTTGGTAGAATTCTCATATAACAATAGTTATCATGCTAGTATTAAGGCAGCACCGTATGCGGCACTTTATGGGAGAAAGTGCAGATCCCCTGTCTGCTGGGCAGAAGTTGGAGAAGTAAAACTTACGGGTCCAGAGATAATCTATGAGACAAATGAGAAAATAGTTCAAATCCGGCAATGCTTACAAGTTGCAAGGGATCGGCAAAAGAGTTATGCCGATATAAGACGTAAGCTTGTAGAATTTCAAGTCAGAGATAGGGTTATGTTGAAAGTTTCACCTAGGAAAGGTGTCTTTCGTCTTGGAAAGCAAGGAAAGTTTAGTCCGAGATACATTGGACCATTTAAGGTTTTAGAACGAATTGGTCCAGTGGCATACCGACTTGAATTGCCGGATGAACTAAGTAACATACACGACATGTTTCACGTCTTAAATGTTAAGAAGTGTTTATCTAACGAATCACTCATCATTCCTATAAAAGAGCTTCAATTGGACGATAAGCTCAATTTCACTAAAGAACCAGTGGAAATTATGGACCGTGAGGTCAAAAATCTAAATCACCACCGGATTCCTATCGTTAAGGTACGCTGGGACTCCCAAAGAGGATCAGAGTATACTTAGGAACGAGAGGATCAAATCTGTACTAAATATCCCCATCTATTCTCACCCTCGCACACTAACCCTAGTTAAATCTCGGGACGAGATTTTCTTTTAGGATGGGAGACTGTATGATGCGTGGGAATCGCAACAGGCTTTACCTCCCGAGGGATCTCGAGAAGCTTACAACCCCCACCAGGCAGTGTACCTGATCGTTGTAGTATAGTATAGTGACAAGTACCGGGGGATTGATCGTTCAGCTTAGGAATAGTGTCGCTAGGATTAGAAAGCCTAAATACTAGTTCTAAAGGTGAGGGATGATTATTTTTGTGTTTTTATATTTTATGGAAAACAAATTAAAATCTCGGGTTTGAGGATTGGGCGGAATTAGTTGCTAATCAACTAACCCAATACTAAGATGCAATCAAAATAAAATACTAAAAAATGAAAATAAACTAATGTATACTAAAGTTGTGAGCAGTAATTGGAGAAAATGTGTTTACTTAGATTTCACTACTCCCTAGATATCTTTTACACGTTAATTACTTGTTATAATTGCATGGATGACGGATCGTATTCCTTAATACCATTCATGGGGTGGCACACATAACTCCCCAATTCTATGAGCTCTTATCTCCTCCTACACCATGCCCAGCACAACTATAGGGATTGTAAACAGTGGCTCATGCATTAAATACAACCAATAAAGACCTAGTGCGTGTTGGCTCATGTTTCTTAAGACGTTCAAGCATGTTACCAATTGGAGATCTGCCAGTTTTCTTAAGCCTAACATATAAATCATTCATCCAAGACAAGAATAAACAAGTAATCAACACATAATTAATATCTAGGTTTCATTAGATCTAAGCAAACACAAGATAGATCTAGCCTAGCATGATCGAATTAAGACAAGAACATGATATAGACAACCAACACATAGACATATTGATTGAATTAGAAGAACACTTATCTTGATTAATCATGCAAGGTATCAAGGGGTTGGAACCCTTGAAAAACCTGTAAAGTTACACCAAAATCGTACTTAGGGTTTCTCCCAAAACTTCTCTCTCTAAATGTGAAAAATTAGAAAACTATATATAGGAAAAGGGGTCTGACGGCGTCAAGACCAATTAGGTGACGCCGTCACCTCGCCGCCAAAACAATCCTCGGACTGCCTAGATCTACATTTGACGCCGTCAAGAACAATACATTTCCAGGCCGTCATGACTTTAACTCTTGACGCCCTACCTTCATGACGCCGTCAAAACTCTTCTGGGTCGTCATGGAATTTTACTCTTGACGCCGTCAGGGAACTTCTCTTGACGCCGTTATGCACTGTTCCCAGCATGGAAAATTAAGACTTTGGCGTTTTCTTCACTTTTATGCTCCAAAAATGTCCGAATTGCTTCCTTTTCCAGATTTCACTCCCAAAGTATCTAAAATCACAAAAGGAACGATTTAGGGCAATATTTGATCAAATAAATTCGGATTCGGGCTTAAATGACCCCCTAAAAACGGATCATTTTTCGCCTCATCACTGTAACAACCCACTAACTTCCCTTTAGGTTAGAAATGCCTTACTAACTTAACTTAGGCCACTAAGCACAATCTAGGATTAGTAATGCCTATAGGATTTTCCCGAGCTAAATTTTTGCTTTAATATATCCTTTTGACCTAACTAACCTCTAGACAAGCTCACGTATCCATCTATGCCAACCGCTACCATGTTTACTTGATGTAAACATCCCGGTATGTCAAGTCAAGGTTACAAACATATTTTAACTAAGAAAACTATCACTCTAGTACACCATACTTTCTAGAAAACCCTAATTGCACCTATGTGTTCACGGTTATCTTAAAAACCCTAATTGCTTATCCATACATGTTCAAAAGTGTTCAAGGCTTAGGTATGACTTACATTAGTGACTTTAGGGTATATTAGACTCCCTAGAACATAGTACAACTCCTTATAACTTAGGTACAAGTCATATAAGCACAAAACCATAACTGGGTCATAACTTCCTGAAACTAGGTCTAAACTATCCCAAATCTTTACCATAAGATATCACCACTTAGTATAAGCCACTTAGGACATTATATTAGGTACTAAACACCCTTAGGACCCTGAATTTGCCACCAAACCCTAGGCAAAACCCTAAACTCTTTCTAGGAAAAACTAGATTAAAACTAAACCTAAAAACCTAAAACTAGCTACTATACTACTCTAAACTACCAAAAAAGCATCCTAGAACCTCTCTCTAACCAAGCTAGCACCCTCGCACCTCTAAGCACCCAAGGAAGGAGGTACATCACCTCCTTTAACCTCTCGGCCACCCTACACCACAACCAGCCTATGACGCCCCTAGCTATTCTATAGCTCACCTTAGTCACCCCCTAGACCTGCCACAACCCCCCTATAGATCTGCTTACTCCACCTCCCCCTACTCGATACCACACCTCTCATTTCTTGCTCGCTACTCATTTATACCCTATAAATACCCCTCAAAACCCTTCTACTTCTCTTCACACCATTCTCTCTTCTCTAACTTAACCTTTCTATAGTCTAAGACCTTTAGAAGCCCTAGAGATCAAGTAGCGAAGCCCTGGCCTTGTCGAGTTGTGGTTTTTGGTCGAGAGAAACCCTAGAAAACCCTAGCACCCTCGTTAACCCATATACGACCTAGGTAAGCCTTAACCTTGAATTTACTAGCTTTAGAACATACCTAGGACACTTAAGAGATACCTTAGAACACTTAGAACCCCTAGCTAGAACCTTAAACCTTGTCGTTTGCAAGTTTTCATTTCATAACCCTAGGTTTAGTCGAATTGCATGTTTAATTGATAACCTACTTGTTCTTGTGCTATAAATTGAAATAGGTTGCTAATTTGAACATAAATATGCTAAACATAAGCTTAGAAACTTAGTTGTTTTATAAAAATATAGCTTACTTGAAATTAGGACTAGTTTTGTAAAAGTTTCCATGCATAGGGGTATATATCATAAATTCCTAAAACTATAAAGTCTAGGGACTGTTTTTGACATTTCCTAGAAGTTATTAGTGCAATGACTCATTTTGCAAAGTTTTGAAACCTTAGGATAGAAATTAAAATAAATTATAAACTAAAAAGGACTAGTTATGCAAATATTATAAATTTAAGGGTAAAAAGGGTAAATAATGAAAGTTAGCATAGTTTAGGGACCATTTTGTCATTTCTCTAAAATATATAAGTATAAGGATTAAATATAGAAAGTTATATGCTTAATTGTTATAAGTTTATAAGTATAGGGTAGAAAACATAAATATATAAACTTGAAGGGTAAAAACGGACTATTTTCACATAAATATAAAACCTATTTAAGTTAGAAACATAATACAATACTAGGGAGCTTCATGCGAGGAGTACTATGTGGATATTTCATTTTGACGAGTTTGCTGGGTTTACGAATTAAAGTGCCCTGGTTACTCAAACGATTATTGCATATACTTCTGAGTTATGATGGCCCGAACGGTGTTATGTTATAACTAAACCTTAATAACAACATAACTCAATAGTAGGGAGTTTCGTGTGAGGAGTATTAACTTCTGAATTATGAGGCCCGAACGGTATTATGTTGATAACATAATACAATAGTAGGGAGCTTCATGTGAGGAGTCATATACTTCTGAATTACGATTGCCCGAACAGTGTTATATTATATATAAAAACCCTAAGAGTGATTAGTTAAGAAAACCTTGACTAAGACTTGACATACACACACCTACATTACCCCCAGGATACGTGAGTGAGTTGTCTAAACCCATACTTTACTTACCTTAAGACCCAGGTGAGTTTTCATAGCCTCACTTTTAAATGTTTTGCAACCCTGTGAGGGGGATACATGCTTTAAACCGAATACAAGTCTTTTTCTTTGGTTATTGCATGAGTAAACTATCTGCCACCACTACATAACTAAAATTCATGAGTCTAATCGTTTGCGATATTTTACCCACGCGAACGCAAATATAGTCGATAGATCTATTGGAGTTTGACAACTCCCGTTGATACTACATCTTTCTGGATGGTATCAATAAGTACTATATTTGAACCCACTAAATGATTAACTTTGGCAAGTTATCCTACCCATCTCCTCATGGTTGGTCTGCAGACCCTATGACCCGGACTGTTAACTTGTGGTTCATGAGCTTAGTGCAATGTACCTTCTATCACTAAAACCTTTCCACACATAGGGTTTAAGCTGAACCCTGTGGAACTTGTATTCATACCCTATCTACTTAAACCTATGACTATCACTCAACATTCGTGTTGACTTTTAAGCATGTTAACCTAGGTTTTTAGGCACTATAGGAACCCTGGCACGGAGAAGTATTTGAGAACGTCCAGAATAGTTATCATTCATTTGTTTTGTGTCATAAAACGTATCTTAGGGACCTCTCTTTTGGTAAAAGTACATCTTTTACTGTAAAAACTTTGATGAATAAATGAATGATAACATCTTTTTCAAAACGTCTCTTTTTGAGTCGTTTTCTATATCTTGTCTTTGATTCTATAAAGTAATACCCCAAACACTAAATTCGCTGCGAACAGTGAAAAATGGGGGTGTTACAATAACCGATAGATTAGGTATTGACCAGGTTTCTGCCCTAAGTGTATGGAGGGCTCATTTCTTTTCACCCTTACATAACTTTTCTTTTTCATTCTTCAACCCTTCATTCCCTTTTCTCATCTTACTCCTTTTTTCATACCTAAGGACTTCTAATTCTATCTATTTGGAATGTCCCTGGGTAGATCTTTCTGGCTCTGGCTAGATTATAGGACTATATCTAACTCCTAACCACCTTATATCTTCTCTTGGATTGGTTGGTTTGGTATGATGATCCTTGCCATAAAACCATTGAAAATTCAATCAAAGTGTTCATAAGAAATTCATTTTTTGAACACCTTGAAGTTTTTTATTTTCGAAAATACTCGCCCTACAATGCTTATATTTTGAAAGAAATCTTGCACATGAGGGTAAGTGTTGGCACTTTTGAAATGATAGACCCTAAATAGACTAAACCTTTGCGAGACACGTTTACTTCGCTAGTTAAAGAGATCCATCATCAACTTTTAGGTGACAACTAGCTCTAATAACAAACTTGAAATTATTACCCGTCTCGGTACAAGTCCGTATAGAGTTTTTAGAGATATTTCATACAAAACTTGGTCTATCTTCACATAGAGCCTTTTTCGAGATATAAACGATCACTTTTAATCACATTTCTCCCCCTCAAAAATAGCATATTTTATGATGTTTTTGAAATCATTGATGATTAAAAGATATGTTTTCCACAAAACATCTGGAGAGAAATGGATTGAGCATGAATTTGGAATAGGAAATTGTTTATACTCCCCCTCAAAATATGAATATATCAAAGCATTTATGAGGGAGTTAATCTTAAAAGTACTCCAAGTGTGCATTAATCTTAAAAGTGGGGAAGAACATCATATATTACCCCCATATGTGCATTAATCTTAAAAGTACTCCAAGTGTTTTGATTATCTTGATTTGAGTCATTAGATTAGTTTATTGTAAAGAATGTAAAAGTTCAAATGTAAGGGGAATCTACATTCCCTATGATGTATTATTTTGGATGGTAGGGTAAGAGTGTATGCAAAAAAAATAAATAAATAATATATATATATATATATATATATATATATATATATATATATATATATATATATATATATATATATATATATAAAGAAAAAAAAAACATACGGACTACCATCCCGTTTCATTTTATGTTTGTTTTATGTTATTGTTATTTTAGATTCATTAGCTTAAGTCGAGTCTAGTCTTGGCTTAGCAACGCCATATTGTACATGTAATTAACCAAGATGATTAACTCGCCACCAGTAAATATTCCATATCCCTACACCTAACGTTATAACCCTTTAAAAGACCTTTTTGATAGTTTATCCTAGGTGCTTACGCCAAGTGGTGGAGGTTTGATCCTTTCCCAAGCCTATGGTAATCTATTTTGCTATGACAGGTAGTGAGAGATGTTTTCCATTTCCTTATTGTGATATATACTTTATTACACCCGAGAGATGTGAGAATCTAAACACTATTTGTGAGGTGCTAGTATATGACCTCTGTGCTTGTCTTTGGTCTTTAGTGGAACGATTATTTGTTGTAATTACTTTTATATTAGTGTTAAATGACCCCTAACTTGTATTTTGATTAGAATAAAAGCGCATTTGCTTGAGGACAAGCAAATCTCAAGTGTAAGGGTATTTGATGAGGCGAAAAATGAACCGTTTTTAAGGGGTCATTTAAGCCCGAATTCGAATTTATTTGATCAAATATTGCCCTAAATCGTTCCTTTTGTCATTTTAGGTACTTTTGGAGTGAAATCTGGAAAAGGAAGCATTTTGGACATTTTTGGAGCATAAAAGTGAAGAAAACGACAAAGTCTTAATTTTCCTTGCTGGGAACAGTACCTGACGGCGTCACATGCTTCTACATGATGGCATCAAGAGTAATACAAGAGGTGGATGTGGACTATACACGTGACGATCCAGAAAGTTTTGTACATAGGAGATGACAGCGTCACCCAAGGCCGTCATTGTCTAAATATTAGTGACGGCCCAGAACAAAATCACACATGACGGCGTCAAAAATGGATCTAGGCAATCCGATTTCATTATGGGCGGCGAGTTGACGGTGTCACAGATTTCTTCATGACGCCGTCACCCTGTATAATCTATATATAGTTTTCCAAATTTCATTCATTAGTGTGCAACTTTGAGGGAGAAACCCTAGGTCGAATTTTTCCAGTTTTTTCAAGGGTTTCAACCCTTTGAACTTTTCATGTCAATTTGAGATAAGTACTCTTTCAATTCAATCAATATGTCTATGTGTTGCTTGAATATATCTTACACTTGTCTTCAATTTAACATGCTCGGCTAGATCTCTTTTGTGTTTGCTTAGATGTAGTGAAACCTAGAAGTTAATTATGGGTTGATTGTTTGTTTATAGTTGTTACGGATGATTGTATTCGATGTTAGGATTAAGAAAACTGGCAGACTTCCATTGGTAATATGCTTGAACGTCTTAAGAAACATGATCAGAGGTGTACTATGATTTTTGGTTGTATTTAATGTGTAGGAGAATTCTAATGATCCCATGTTAGGAGCTTCTAACGGCTCGACATAGGAGTGAAGTAGGATCCTATAGAGTTAGGGAATATTGTACACGGCCCTACGACTAGTATTAAGGAATACGACCCATAATCCATGAAATTGTAACAAGCTATCAACCTGTAAAAGATATCTAGGGAGTAATGAAACCTAAGTAAACACAACTTTCCCCATCATTGTTTACACAACTAGTTTAATTAGATTTATTTTCATTTCTGTTATTTTATTTTGATTGCATCTTTAGTTTTTGGGTTAGTTGGCTAGCAACTAATTCCGCCCACTCTTCCAAAACCCGAGATTTTAATTGCTTTCATAAAAATATAAAAATACAAAAAGAATCATCCCTCACCTCTAGACCTAGTTTTTAGGCTTTCTAATCCTAGCGACACTATTCCTGAGTTGAACGATCAATCCCCCGGTACTTGTCACTATACTATACTACAACGATCAGGTACACTGCCTGGTGGGGGTTGTAAGCTTCTCGAGATCCCTCGAGAGGTAAAGCCTGGTGCGATTCCCACGTATCAACCGTAAACAGTTTTTTTCAACCGGTAGACATGGTCAGGATGTTCTTCATCAATGAATCCTTCTGGTTGATGCACGCACACTTCTTCTTTCAGATCTCCATTGAGAAATGCAGTCTTTACATCCATCTAGTAGACGGTGAAGGACTTGTGTGCGACATATGCTAAGAATATCCTGACAGCCTCAAGCCTAGCTACCGGTGCGAATGACTCTTCGAAATCAATGCCTTCTTCTTGTGGGTATCCTCTTGCCATGAGACATACCTTATTGTGAATGATAGTTTGCTCCTCATCACGTTTGTTTTTCCATAACCACTTTAACGTGAGAATGATTTTGCCAATAGGTTTTTCAACTAACTCCCATGCGTCTTGTTGTTTAAATTGATTCAGCTCTTCATGCATCGCTTCTATCCAGCAATGGTCGGTCATAGCCTCCTTGATTTTTGTTGGTTCTTTGTTAGAAATCGTATTTGCATACACACATAGTTCCAAGTCAGTGGCTAGACTTCGTCTCATTTGAACTGGCTTTGAGGGTTCACTAGTGACTCGCTCAAGTGGGTGGTCTTTAGACCATTTGTATGTTGAAGGGCATGGCTGTTAAAATATATGCATGTTGGAAGGGTTGACATT
Organism: Artemisia argyi; assembly: GCA_030686995.1. Lineage (NCBI taxonomy): Eukaryota > Viridiplantae > Streptophyta > Magnoliopsida > Asterales > Asteraceae > Artemisia > Artemisia argyi. The sequence goes on along the minus strand of CM060697.1, from coordinate 19,275,162 downwards.
TCTTGAAGATGACACGGCTGATTCTGTTGTCGTAGTACCAAACGAATTTTCAAATGGTTCTTCTTCCAACACTGCATCATTTGCATTTTGATTTTCTTCTTGTCGTTTTGGTGACGGCTCATGAACATGTGGTAGAACGATTTCAATGTGTGGAGTTGCTAGAGTTGATGCAGATGAATTACTTGGTGACGTTGCATCAGGTTCGATGGTTGTTGATACATCTTGTGGAGGTTAAGGTTGAACTTGTTTAGTTTATGCAGCGGAATCTGTTGTAGATGTATTTGTTGAGTTTCCTTCAAAGTAATCATCGTACATTGCTTCAAACAAACTATCCAATACTCGTACACTCGGTGTTTCAATTGGTGTTGATAGAGCCTTGTTACGTACGAGTCCTGAACTAATATGTCCAGAAGTCCGACCATGACGTCCGGGTTGTAAACTGCTTTCGTTCACAAGCCTTTTTGTTCTTTGACATCTTGATCATTAACTCTGATACCACTTGTTATTTCCCAATATATTAATCAAACACACACATATAACCTAGAGAGAAAGTGAGATGAGAATGGAGAGAGAAAGAGAGACAAAATGGATACTTGTATTTTTAACCTTAAGCACACACACTTTTACACATACAAGCATCACCCTCAAATGAAAGCATATGAGGGTATTTATACTTCCAAGGATGCTTCACTTATGGGCCTTGGATGGGCTTTAGCTTTGGTTGTGAATTGGGCTTGTTCATTTTATATATGTTTGTTAACATATCTAACATATGTAAGTTTAGCTCATTCCACTTATCCCGCTATTTCTAACTAACTATTACAACAATTAACAACAAAATACAATGTTCATAAATATATATAGAATAGCCATCACTTTAATATTTTTGTAAAGCTAACAGAGGTTCTGAGTATCATTTTAACTTTTTGGCGATTCCTATATAAGTTAACAATGACAGTGATATGATAAGGGCTTTGTTTCCCAACAATTTATGGTTATGGAACATATTGATGTCATAATATTTTGCTTTTCTTTATTGTTTCCATATGACTTATTATTCTATGAATATTTATTTATATGGTGCTATTCATTATGGTCTCTACATGGTTCGGAAGCGATGGTTATTTTGTTGATGCACAACTAATATTTTTGTGTATAAGTGCAACCAATATATCTCATAATCCTATACATAAGCAAATGGGTGCAGTAACCGAATTTTGATTAGAGCAACTACTTACACAAACAATTTCTAGTTCTCAACTAAATCTCAAAATTTTCTATATTTGTCATATCTACTACATACAAAACTGAACTTACTTAGAAACGTTCTTTTCTAATTGTAAGTGCATTTCTTATTTGTAGAATTTTTAAATAATTAATTTTATTTTATATTTTACTTTTTGCTTTAGTCATCTCGGGTCTAAAAGTTAAATTATTTTTACATTTTCAACATATCTTTTTGTTTAACTAATTTTTTACTGTAATAATTAGTTCTAATTTATCAGATTTTGCAACCTGCGATACCAGCGGGTCTATAGTCTGGTTAAACTCATATTTCACAGTTAAATACAAGAAAACATAACTCATAATTTAGCGAAACAACTTAGAGGGTTGAACTATATTTCCAGACACACTTGTTTATAGTTGTGTCATATGCATGATTCAAATTGAGTAACTTGTAAACCAAATTTAGGACTCGTTTTGTAATACAATGAAAGTATAGGGTTAAATCCATCTTATAGCAACAAACTTTTTCAAATATTTAATTATCACTTGTGAACTTTGAAAAATTATCAAGATACCCTACAATTTCCGATCATCTTTTTGAAACACCTCCTTCCAAGGGCACCACCAACAAAACCCAGAAATTGTACCACAAAGGTGATTCAAATCCATAAATCAATTATTCATAAAGTTCTCAAACCCAAGTTGATTTGAGATTATAATAAAAACAGAAACATAACCATCTCGGTGTTATCAGAAACAAAAGTAAGACGAATTCCCAAATAATATTCATTGTGAAGCCTGAACCTTTTTACAAAAATGTCCTTAAATTTCTCATCAAAAAGTTCACATCATATTTGTTCAAAAATGTTAAATCCTTGTAGTTTGTATTTTCTTAAGTTACAATTTAGGTTTCTCCAATTTATGAACCCAGTTCATTATATTACTTATCTATTGAAATACATTTAATATGTCTATGATATGAATATTAACACAGCGTTCCCGAGTTATATTTTTGACAGAAGAGAAAAGAAGTGGGAAGAAAATTAAATAAATTCGTGTTTCACAGTTTTTTTTAAAAAAGAAGAGAAAAGAAGATGAGAGTAAATTTGACTATTTTCTCTCCAAAACTTTCTTCCTAAAAGTGAGATGATTTGGAAGAAAGTTATATTAGGAAGTTTTTAATATATAAAAGTACTTAAATGACCTAAATATAAAACATAGCTTTTATGTATAACTGAGGGTATAATTGTAAAATCATCAATTTTCTCTCCTAACTCGGGAATAAGACATAAAGTTAAAATATCATTCATCTCTTCTTTTTTTCTGCCTATTTTTGTCATTTATTATTTTATTTTTTATTTTTTTATTTTTTTTTTATTTTTGTCATTTATTATTTTTAATTTTTTAATTTATTTATTTATTTTTTTAATTTCAAAACTCGAGAACAGGTGACAGAAAAATAGTAGCATACACCCCATGATAAAAGGAAAAAAAAAAGAAAAAGAAAACCCACCTATGCGTTACATGTATAGCAAGTAGTAGGTAAAAATTGTCATCACACTTGAGCAAAAAAACGAGTTTGTGATGGATATTGACACAAAAATGTGAAGTTTGTAGAGTATTGTGGTATATTTTCGGATTCATGTATGATAATTGGGCATTTGAAAAAGTGTGTTAGTATTACTAGTATAAGATATAGATAATACACTTTTTTTCTTTTGTTATATTGATGATGCACATGAAGATAGGCTATTACCACAAAATTTGGCATTATTTTGAAAATATATTCATCTTCAAATAAAAAGGTAGTAACTTCTTAAAAGCTAGGCTAAGCTAAGCAAAAGCAAAGCAAAGCGCACACACTACACTTGTGATTACAAAAGATGTTTGAAGTTGCAAACAAACAACAGAAAACATTACATCCTGAAAAATACAAATCATATTCATATGGAAACTTCATATCTTCACTTGTATTCCAAGATCATGTTGTTTTCTGGAGCCAAACCAACACAAGCCCTCATTATGTTTTCCAACATTGCCCTTTGTTTTGCTAGTGCATTCACCACTGGTGTACCTGGTGGTACCTGTTTTACAAAGTCACAAACAACTTTACATCACTTCTTGGTCCCATGACATGTGATCACAACAATAATTCATCTAGATGTACAACATAAAAATTAAGAATTTTGGAAACTTACAAGAGGGGCCTTTGTAAGGTAACTTAAGATTGTAGCCACTGGATGGAATGAATGGAACTTGCCCTATGATAATACAGTAACAACACATGATTAACAACAAAACTGATAGTAATAGTCTAATCCAATTGTAAATAAACATTTGATGACTTAATTAGATATGATAGTTGAAGTAATTGTACCTCTGCTTCAGATTTTAGTTCAATGCGAGTACTGAGCTCAGCGAGTAGGACCAAGTCCAGGATGATTGGGGCAGCCAAAAGTGAGTCTTCACATGTGTTGTGCATTACAATGGTGTTTGTACCACCCATGAATATCTCAGAGGTGTACTCATCCATTGCTCTCTTGCTATCAGCAACATATGGAACATACTGCACAAGCCAATATAACAGCATTAATCCCATGTTAAACTCATAACGACAACCAATGTTCTCTTATATGCTACATACCTTAATGACAACCACATGGTCAGGATGCTCGCCAGGCTCGTATAAGATGGCGTTGCTAGAAACCATATCGTCAACAACGTTGCTCTTGGAGATCTCCTTGGATCGGAATGTTTGTGGAGCTGAGAGATTCATTCCGTCATTGTTTCCCAAGTGATTGTAGCTTACAATGGATGTTGGCTGTTACCAAAACCTCTTAATTAGTGTTGTTTTACTAAAATTTAGAAATTTATGTTTGCATTTTCATTTATTTAATTTATTTTTTTAACCAAAACACAAATATTAAATCACACAAATTGAATGAGTAGGCTTTACTCACCTTGATACCAGCTCCAACAAGGAAATCAACAAGAACGGACTTCATCTTGGTTTGACCACTCTTAAAGTCATCTCCACCAATCAACGTGTTATGCTTAATCGCCAATTCAATAACCCCTTCAGCCATATAATCAAATCAGCATAACACGAAAATCTAACTTAACTCTATATAACACCAAGAAAGAAATTAGATAGTTACCTGGTACGAAAGTGTTTTGTGGACTGCCGTTGATAAAAGGCACATTTTCAAGAATACAAGCAATAGCATACAAGGTTGACGGTGAAATCTCGGCTTCATTTCTGTCTAATGATGCGAACATGTTTTCCATTGTGTCATTAAGCCCGACAACAACATTGCTGTATCTTTCGGTGTTTGCAGTCCACAAGACAACCACCTTGTCTACCTTGTTTGCCTCCTTAAACTCCCTGTTTCCATTATCATTTCAAATGAAAATTGAGAATTTTCCAATATAAAGACGACATGTTTTCCATGCATTAGATGTTAAATCACTTGATTATACAAAGGGCTACAAAATCATGAATTATATATGCTAGTTAACTTCATATATTCTTTATCGGCAAATAAGAGTTTCTTGGGTATGCAAAAGCGTATAGCTTAACAACTTGTTTGGCGCAGATCAATTGGTTTTTAGAAGTGCGATGCTGGCTATCTATAAAAACTTATGAAACTCATAAAATAAGCGCAAACTTTTTGAAATTTGATAAACAAAAGAAAAATAAAACATTATTGAAACTTGGTTAGCATATTAAAAGTATTGAATAAGCGAATGGGATAATGTTTGTGCATACCTGATGTCCTTGATGATTTTTTGGATCTGTTCGTTCTTAGTCCCCTTGATCACGTTGTCGGCACGTGAACCTTGGTTAGCAGCAATGAAGTCAGGGTCAAAAATACCAGGAAGTGGAACCATTGATTCCATGTAAGGCCTTAACTGCTTCTGGAGATCAATATCCAAAACCCTGGCTCTAGCCATGGCATCAGCCAAGTTCATGCTGCTTATGTCCCATCCACCAAACACGATATCATCCGGGTTCACCTATATTATCATTCATACATATTTTATCAATTTAACCAATACATATGATATATTCATATCTTTCTTGTTAGTTATTTGATTTGATGAGTATTAAATTAAGGTTTCACGTGTAAGAATCTTTTCATAATTTGTATTATATTAACAACACGACAAAATATTTTGACAGAGATTTATATATACAAATGCTATAAATCTATGACAGTATCAGCCAACACTTACATCACGTGTTACTTTAGTACAATATGCGAATTTAAACGACTGATGATTCTGTTATACAATTATTTTTTAACGTGGTTTAGGATTAAAAAAAAAAACGAGATATACCATTGGCAGAAGGCTCTTGAAGGGAGCATAGATCTCTTCACCATTGAAGGACCCAACTCTGATAGTTGACGCTTGAGTCAACGAACCAAAGTAATTGGCTTGTTGAACTTTATCTTTGGTTGCCCAAGATATTCCCCTGTTTCAGTATTAATTTTTTAATTAATCACTGATTAACATAATAACCAACAAAAGACAAGAACATTAACGCTCACCAACCCACTTAAATTAATTATCCATCAATTAAAATATAGACAGTGTTTGGACTCTAGCTTATTTCATTCCAACTGCTACTAGAAAGTTCATCAATGAAGTTTATAACTTTTAACCAGTAGACAGAAATGCAAGTTCCCTTAAAACATTTGAAAGAGACTTTTTATTTGATGAGACTGAAATTGAACGGCGCAAAGGTTCATATTGATATGAAAACTAGTTAGATTCATAAATAAGTTTGTGTCATAAGTATGCATATAGTTGGTCACTATGCCTCATATATGGCTATTTCATGTTTTTCTTTTGTTCAAAAAACGACACGGAAAGTTCATGATACTCATAAAGAGTTGTGTCACCGAAAATGTTACTTCGGGACCAAGAACAAAGTAAGTGGGCAAAAGGTGATTACATTATCACAACATGACATAAAAGTTGCTAAACAAATACTCCAGCTTTAGTCCAAACAGAAGTCATTTTCAATAAGAAAGACAAAAGAGTGATCATGTGTAGCTAAAGTTTATTTTATTTATTTATTTATTTATTTGTTTTTTCAATCATAAATACAAAAGAGTGATCATGTGATTCACAGAATATAATGAAAAAAATAATTAATGGTGTAACTTGATCATTAAAGTGATGATACCATCTCTTTTCTTAAAGAAGAGGATATATACTTTTCTGGGTTAATTTGCACATAGTAGTACACTATGCAAATTTATATATTTGTTGTGTTTTCAACTTGTTTGATTAAGAAATCATATAAATTCACAAACAAAGAATATCATATGGGATTGTCTAACCAATGTCCTAAGGGCATTAGTTAAGAAAGCATGGGCAATCATAAATAGGCTCAAGGGCCCACACTTAAAAGTACACTTTTTAAATTAAAAAATATTTTTTTAGTTATTTTTTGTGGGTCCAGACCCTCCTTAACCAATGCCTTTAAGGCATTGGTTAGACAATCCCGTATCATATTAGTGTTTTAAACAGAAATGACATTATGGCAGAATTAAAATCAAATATATCCATAAAAAGCAACTTTTGTCACTTTGGCTCAGAAGAGAAAACAAAAAATAGACTGCTGCATTAACTTAATTAAGAAACAAATTAAATAAGTTGTTGCTACTTGTTTTAGTAAAAATAAATTTTGTGATCATGCTACTTAAATGCATGCATGACTGTCACCTTTTCCCACATGTAACATCCACCTTCACCCAGGCCACTTGTTTTTCTTTCGTGTCGAAATTTATTACTCTTGCCTTTCCAAAAAAATAAAAAAATAATAATAAAAAATTTTATTCTTATTCCTCTTAGATATACATCGTCCATAAGAAGTAAAAAGCAGTTTTTCTTTTGCAACAAGCATATCAACTCACTTTGGTTCTAGACCATAGGATCATCAACCAAAAAAACATAAGTTTCTTGATACATGTACATCCTTTCATGCACACCATCCGTTCGGAGTCGCATGTTATTCCATATGCGACTCCGTAAACCATTTTCTATTTTTTTGAACAACAATTCTTTTCACACATATACCACTTATCTTATAATACATCTCACAAATGCCTCCAGCAATTAAGGCTTACACCCACGACCTTTAGGTTATTGGGCGACTTCGTAAACTAATATGGTATAAAATAAAATTGACTAATAAGCCGCGACACTTACTCGCGATTTGCGATAACACCAGCAGTTAGGGTTGATCCATTGTTGCCTCCCCATCCAACAAGCATAACCCTATATATAACAAACACAATAACAATAATCAATAATCAAAACTTAAATAAAACATGCATGAACATTAAAAATGAGTTGAAATAAATAAAAACAAACCCTAATTTAGGAACATTGGTTTGAGTCTTGAACTCGTATTTAACGGTTTTGGGCCTAACAACCCATTGATAAGCACCGTTTTTCTCCTCATGAACGAGTTCGGTTGTATCGTAATCGTACACTGAGTGTATTTCATCCTCACTGTACTTAACGTTAGGGCTTTCTACCTTAAAGCTCTCGATAAACATATTCCTAAAACGATTATGTATGTAAAAGGAAGAGATCGATCAAGAGGCTAGGAGAGACAGAAGAAAGTTATATGTGTTGATGAGGTGAGTTTTGCTACGGGGAGTGAAGGCTGTATATATAGAAAACAAGTGTCGTGGTAGGTGCCTACACGTGTCAACTACTCACTGGCTGAGGGTCCTACATGAGTGAACTATAGATGGAATCTTCAAAACAAAACACTTGCTCATCGGTACCTACTTCGCTTTCTTTGGTTTTTTACTAACAACTTGGATTAATATATGCAAACACATTTTAGGCTCGTTTTCCAAATAATTAAGTATGTTTTAAATTTGGAGCTAAGTGTTTAGGTGACAATTATATTACGGATCGGAGTATCAAAGTATATACTTAAAAATGTTTTCAAAATAAAGGAACAGATCTTTAGATTAATATAATACTCCGTACTACTAGTTACCTAGCATGTAAAAATTATAGGTTAAACAAAGCTAATTATTAGCTTTTACTCGTTATCTTACTATCTTATCATAAAGGAATGCTTAGGTAATATAAAAACTCTTAAAATTTAGCAATCTAAGTTTTAAAGCTAAAAATCCAAGTAACTAAAATACATTTTTTAATATTTGCAAGTTCTTAATCTTAAAATACAACTAATTAAAATACAAATACTAAAATTAAATACAATAAATAAATCATTGTGTACATTAAATACAATTAATTAACTGCTCAATAAATACAATTAATGCATTTATTAAAACACCCTTTACATAAGAAATACTATAAATTATCAAGCATATCCTACAACCAACTTAAACACAATTCCTTCATTAAATGTCACTAATACAAATAATAAAGCATATTATACAAATAATCAAGTCCGAACGGGCAACGGGTCAAATGGATTCGAGCCCGAACAGGCACGGGCCAAACGGGCTCGAGACCGAACGGACACGAGCCAACGGGCTCGAGCCTGAACGTGCAATTATTGATATCCGTAAATTTATTGTCAAAAAGAATATAATAAATTAAAATATATGATTCATTGAAAAAATTTATTTTATGAAACCCGCCATCTCAACGCACAGATACCTTGCTAGTATGTCAAAACTAGCTAACGGTTATACAGTTATCTATACTACTTATAAAGTAAAAATGGTTAAAGTGAAAAAGTAAAAAAATGAAATGTTAAAAATATGTTTTGCATATTTTACACTTGAAACCTTGAAAAACAAAATTTTAAAATGTTGAAAGTCAATGTGGAAAGCATTTAGATATATAACTTCCTACATCCATCTCTTTTAGTCGAGAGTATTCCTAGCTCCTTTTATTTAAAACACACGGTTCTAGAGTTTCTTATGTTACTACATTCTTAGTTGACAACTAATTATGATGAATTGATTTTTCCGAAACTTTCTTACAATAAATACTAACTTTCATTTAGTTTTTTGGTATATAACTCCTAGCAACATTTAGTTAATTTCAGTTGATTCTTATCAAAATCTCTACACAAAATTATCCACACCACTAAATAAAAATGATGAGGTGATGATGAGCATGGGACATAATATGAGCTAGAAACTGATTCGAATTTTTCCGGATGAATATGAATACCCATATGACGGTGATGGTGGTGAAAACTTGATAACGATGATGATTTTACTTTTGATGGGGTGATTTTTGTTGAGATCGTTTTAGCTCGAGGTTGTTTACACCTCATCTAGGGATTACACAATAATAAAGATAAAGAACATGTACACAACGGAATAAACAAAACATCTGTTATTATTGTAACAAGGTTTCTCGTCATCATCTCTAACACTAACAAACTAATCAGCCCCAATACTACTTGATCAAGTGTTGATACGTGGGAATTGCTCCCTCGCAACAGGTTTTACCTCTCAAGGGATCTTGAGAAGCTTACAACCCCCACTAGGCTGTGTACCTGATCGTTGTAGTATAGTATAGTGACAAGTACTGGGGGATTGATCGTTCAACTCAGGAATAGTTTCGCTAGGATTAGAAAGCCTACTAAACTAAGTCTAGAGGTGAGGGATGATTCTTTTTGTATTTTTATATTTTATGAAAAGCAAGTAAAATCTCGGGTTTTGAAGGAGTGGGCGAATTAGTTGCTAGCCAACTAACCCAATTTACTACAAATGCAATCAAGATAAAATAAAAGAAATGAAAATTAAACTAATATGCTAATTTGGTGGAAACAATAATGAGAAAAGTTGTGTTTACTTAGATTTCATTACTCCCTAGATATCTTTTACCGGTTGATTAGCTTGTTACAATTGCATGGATGACGGGTTATATTCCTTAATACTAGTCGTAGGGCCGTGTACAATATTCCCTAACTCTATAAGATCCTACTTCACTCCTATGTCGAGCCGTTAAAAGCTCCTAACATGGAATCATTAGAATTCACTTATGCATTAAATACAACCAAAAATCGTAGTACACCTCCGATCATGTTTCTTAAGACGTTCAAGCAAGTTACCAGTGGAAGTCCGCCAGTTTTCTTAAGCCTAACATCGAATACAATCATCCATAACAATTATAAACAAACAATCAACCCATAATCAATATCTAGGTTTCACTACATCTAAACAAACACAATAAAAGCCTAGCCTAACATGTTAAAAGAAAGATATACGTAAGATAGAATCAAACAATACATAGACATATTGAATGATTAATGAAGTACTTATCTTTATTCAAACATGGAAGAAAGAAGGGTTTGAAACCCCTTCAAGATGCAGGAAATTTGACCTAGGGTTTTACAAAACTTGTTCCCCAAAAGTTCCACACTATACAATGAAAAATTGGAAAAATATATATAGACTATGCATCCTGACGGCGTCATGTGTTAACCTCTGATGCCGTCAACTCGCCGCTAATTTGAAATTCGTATTGCCTAGACCGACTTCTGACGCCGTCATGTAGAAAAACCCTCTGGGCCATCACTAGTATTTAGACCCTGACGGCCTTGGTGACGCCGTCAGGCTAATAACAAAGAAAATGTTCTGGGCCGTCACGTTATAAGTTCCACATCCACCTCTTTTGTCACTCTTGACGCCGTCACTAGTAATCCTTGACATCGTCAGGTACTGTTCCAGCAAGGAATTTTTGAGACTTTGCCGTTTTCTTCACTTTTATGCTCCAAAAATGTCCAAAATGCTTCATTTTCCAGATTTCTCCTCAAAAGTACCTAAAATGACAAAAGGAACGATTTAGGGCAATAATTGATCAAATAATCTCGAATTCGAGCTTAAATGACCCCTTAAAATCGGTACACTTTTCGCCTCATCAAATACCTTTACACTTGAGATTTGCTTGTCCTCAAGCAAATGCGCTTTTATTCTAATCAAAATACAAGTTAGGGGTTATTTAACACTAATATAAAAGTAATTACAACAAATAATTGTTCCACTAAAAACCAAAAACAAGCACGGAGGTCATACACTAGCACCTCACAAATAGTGTTTAGATACTCACATCTCTCGGGTGTAATAAAGTATATCTCACAATATGGAAATGGAAAACATCTCTCACTACCTGTAATAGCAAATAGATTACCATAGGCTTGGGAAAGGTTCAAACCTCCACCACTTGGTGTAAGCACCTAGGATAAACTATCAAAGAGGTCTTTTAAAGGGTTATAATGTTAGGTGTAGGGATATGAAAAACACGGTTTTGTTGGATAAAGGCAATATTTACTGGTGGCGAGGTAATCATCTTGGTTAATTATATGTACAATATGGCGTTGCTAAGCCAAGACTCAACTCGACTTAAGCTAAAAAATCAAAAATAACAAAAACATAAAACAAACATAGAATGAAACGGGATAGCAGTCCGTATGTTTTTCTCTTTTCTTTTTCTATTTTTTTTTCTTTTTCTTTCTTTTTTCGATTTATTATTATTATTATTATTATTATTATTATTATTATTATTATTATTATTATTATTATTATTATTATTATTATATAACATCACTTTTATTAAAAACAAATAGGATTTACAAGAAATTAGTGGGGAGCCGAGATACTAACTTGGCCCCCACACCTCTAGCTATAGCAAAGCTAATCCTACTAAAAATATGCGGAGCAGCACGTGCTCCAATGTCTTGAGTCATAGAGAATCGTCGAATACGCTTTAATAAGGTTACTACATCTTTTTCAAGTTCTCCAAAAGAAGAGAATGAAAAGGGGAGGAACCCATATCCGATATCAGCGCATTTAGCTTCAAATTTGACACGTTTGCATTGTGCGGCTTCAATAACCGCACGATCGGGCATAAAATCAACCATATTCGAACGCGTCAACAGTGACGATCCTTTAAGATCAACACAAACATCAAGCCCACCATCCCAAGAGTAAAGTAACATATCAGCTGGACGTAAGGTTTTGTCTCTTTCTCCATGAAGTCCAATATCAACCTCCTTACGGGCAGAAATACCAGACCGAGAACATATATCAACAAGAACATCACACACAACATTATGCCGATGTTTAATACCAACTATACCTGCACACGAAACAGCATGGTCCCCAAAAATATCTCCAGAAAAAACCTTAGAACAAGCTGAACACGGCATCTGGACAGTAAAGAGAGGAACACCCAACCGATAACACAACACACATCGGTAAGTCCTGACATTCATAGTTTGTCCCAATCCAGATATCGGTACCACCCTAAGCCAATCTGAAGTGTAATCCTCTTTTAGTGAGCTCCGTAACGCCATCTGTCTAGGGGATAAATGAAAAATGGATTCAACCGTTTGGGCAACACGTGTGAAATATATATGTGTCATTTTCTTCATAAGTTTGGGGGCAGCAATCTCACTAGGGTTACTCAAAAGGTCAATTCCCATATTCACATTAAAAGTACACAGAGCATCATCAAATGAGGGACCATTAGTCACAATACCGGAACTACAGAGAAGCTTAGTCTGTAAGCTAGCAGATTGAAGTCTAGAAGCAAGGAAGGCATAGTTCAAGACATCACCTACAGAATACACACCAAGTCCCCCGAAAGTAAACGGTAGGGTGGCAAGTCTCCATTGCCAATCACCAAACCCAGGTCTAGAAGCAGTGACAATACGTTCCAAAGAAGAACGAAGTGTTGCATCAAAAGAAACCTGAGCCCCCTCAAAGACCTGAGGAGGACATGTGCGCATAGAAAAATACAACTTGGAAATACCAGCACATGCACGCAGTAGCAACAACTCGCATTGAGGATCATTAAGCTTAGCAACAGCATCCATAAGTTCAATAGTTTTAGCAACCATTTTCATAACAAGCTTACTACTAAACTCAAAGTCCACACTGGCAGGTCCACCTAATAATTTAACACCATGAGAAGGTCGAGAAATATTAGGGGGGAAAACACCAACATACCTGCTCCTGGGGTCTTCCTTTGGCCAAAAAACCTCAGTTTTATCAACGTTAAGGTGTAAACCACAACTAGGTCCATCCCTCATAATCAACTCTAAAACCTTCCCCACAACCAAAGTATCTCCAATAATAGTGCCATCATCCAGATACCAAGCTTGAAGAGAAAGGGTAAAGGAGTCTCTAATCTTACATGCCAAGGGATGTAACACTAAAGCAAAAAGAAGAGGCCCAAGCGGATCACCCTGTTGCACCCCTTGGTGCGACCATAATGTATGCTCACCATAATATAATCTGGCAGTACTGGAGTAACAGAATTCCACCCAACGTGAAATAGCCAGAACACGAAGGCGGACTTCCCGTAACATAACCGCACGATCCACCATATTGAAGACGTTTTTAAAGTCCACTAACAACATCGATAAACCCACATCGCCCCTACGGTCTTCAATCAACCGATTAACAGCATGAAGAATTGCCTCCCCACCCCCGATACCCTCACACCAAATTGCAAACCATCAAAATAACCATCCAAAGAATGGCCAATCATAGAAGCACAAACCTTGGAGACTAATCGCCTCCAAACAGTCCCAACAGCAATCGGACGGATCCCCCCTCCTAGTTTAACCAAAGGCGTGAGAGGAGCACTAGCAACATACTCGCCCAACACCCTTGGGCATTTACCCTCAAGAAAAAAGGTTCACCACCTGGGTGATAGAAGCGACTAACTCATCAGAAATAGCAGCAGCAACACCATTTAAACAATCCAAAAGGTGTTGGGCACGTAAACCATCCCTTCCACAAGAAGTACCATGAGGGAAGCTCTTAATCATATCAAGAACCATAGCAGGAGATGCAGAAAGGTGATGATGATCAATAGGTATATCTGGCAAAAGGGGAGCAGATTGAAAGGGGTGCTTAGCTTTTAAATCCTCAAGAGTAGTACCATCATAAGCCGCAATACCCGAAGAAGAAAGAACTCTGACAGCAGCAGTATAATGGTCATCACTAATCTTCCTCTTACACTGCATGATATTACGATCACCCAAGTCCAAATTTTCCTCATCAATATTAGACCATAAAGGGGGAGGTTCGGCTAAAACCTCACGCACAATTTGTAAACTACTACCAGGTGTGCCCCAAGATGAAATTGCGTTAACAATATACTCTTCCTGTCATTGACGCTTAGTAGCAGACCTACACTCTTGACTACTCCTCGGGCAAAAGGTTTTAAGCAGGCAAAGAGGCAAGACTAACAAACCAACCCAGCAAGAGATGTCGTCAGGCAAACAAACCACCTTATCAAGAGCTCCTTTCAAAACCAGAGAAAACCCCAAACGACATTTAGGAGGGATGGATTTGACAGTACGCAACCCCTTAGAAAGTAGAGTATCAAGGAGATGTAAATCAAAACCACCAAGCTCATCAGAAACCAAATCCTCAACAAGAGCAACATGAGAAGGAATCTGTGGTTTGGTGAGATCATGCAACACAAACCGAACCACACCATCACCACAATCAGGAGGTGACACAAAATCAGACCCCTTACCATGCCGACACTTAGCCTTGAAAGTATGCGTTTTGAAACAACCACCACATAACCACAATCCCATACGCTTAAGAGTAACCTCAGCCCTTTCAAAAATAACCAAATCCGACACAAGAGAATGTCTAGTGATAGCTTGCGCCTCACCATTGAAGTGTCGATCACGAAGATGTGTGATCAAATAAGTCTTAGTAAGTCCGTTTCTGCCCCCATCACGACATCCACTAAGACCCGCGAAGGGGCAGTGAAATCTCACAATAGGCATAGGAAATAAGCCACATACACCAACGGAAAACCCAAAACGGAAGCACCAACTAGACACCAAAAGTGAAAGCCAAGTAAACTCCAAACCAAACCACAAAACAAAACCCTAACTACTGTAGCAGAACTGTAGTAAATCTGAAAAAGAACTGTAGCAGTACTGTAGCATCACTGTAGTATGAAACAGAACCTGATAACAGTCCTAAAACGCAGCACAGAAACAACCCCAATATGAACACAAATCCAAACCCTGACCACAATACCGTAGGTCAAACAATCTGTAACAAGAAGATGGTAAGAGAACCCCCTAACAGTCGAAATCCCCACCAACTGCTTAAGATATTGGTCGACAATCTGAAACTAGAAACTAAAAGCGAAGAAACATAAACCAAGTTGGTCCCGAATCGAAAACCCAATAACAGCTACAAAACCAATCACCCTCACCACAACGTCATTGAGAAGATGTGAAAATCCCCACAGCGATAAGGGTGAAGCAAAACAGCCCTCGCAACTGATTGGGTATCAAACAGAAACCCTAAAAAAACCAAACGAAAAAGGTAACCAAACAAAACCCTAAGAGAAATATATGTACCCGGTGGATAATGAAACACAATTCAACAATGAAGGTTGAATAGAAGTGACAAATCAATGAGAAGTGGGATCAAGAAGATCACCCACGATCATGGAGAAACCGTTTCAGTCGCCCACATAAACGAGAGAAGCGTTTCTTTGTTTCATGTTTCTTTGTTATATGTTTCTTTATTATTATTATTATTATTATTATTATTATTATTATTATTATTATTATTATTATTATTATTATTATTATTATTATTATTATTATTATTATTATTATTATTATTATTATTATTATTATTATTATTATTATTATTATTATTATAAAGTGATTTTTTCATTGAAAACATGGAAATTACATAAAATTGGAGGGGAGTCTAGACACAATCTTTGCTCCCACTCCTTTTTGAATACAGAAACTAACTCGGTGAAAAATAAAAGCACCACTCTTAATGTTATTAGAGTGGCTGCTGGCCATAGTCTTGATACGAGAAAGTGTATTCAGAGCTTCTACATCGAGTTCCCCAAACGTGGAAAAGGCGAAAGGGACGAACTTGTATCCATTGTCTTCGCATTTGGATGCATACTTCTTCCTTTTCTTTTCCACAACATTACTCAAAGCAGCCCCAGGGGCCCATGACGTCACCCCAGTCCCAGCAAACGGAGAGACCCCAGTCACATCCAGACATGCGTCCTTACCTATTATTATTATTATTATTATTATTATTATTATTATTATTATTATTATTATTATTATTATTATTATTATTATTATTATTATTATTATTATTATTATTATTATTATTATTATTATTATTGCATACACTGTTGCCCTACCATCCAAAATAATACATCATAGGGAATGTACATTCCCCTTACACTTGAATTTTTACATACTTTACAATAAACTACTCTAATGACTCGAATCAAGATAATCAAAACACTTGGAGTACTTTTTAAGATTAATGCACATATAGGGGTAATAATTTGATGTTCTTCCCCATTACTCCATAACACAAGTACTTTACCCATGAGTCCCAATCGTCCCAAAACAATATGTACAAGATATGACTCGACTTAGCAACCATGTAATCAATTAGATAATTAACTAAGGGTTTAAACTAATAACAATAATGCACTAAAGATGAGTGCATACACGGAAGGCTAAGGCGATTTGGTTGCACATTTGGGTGGGTTATAACAAATTCTTCCTTTAAGTAAAATGCTTAAAGTTAGAAACGAAAGGATAGGCTCGGAGGGGTGTACTAGGGGTATCGTATACTAAAAATGAGTACAACGCTAAGGTGTGGGAAATTGACTTTACTAGTCAAGTGATATGACTTAAATGGTCAAGTAATTATGATACGGGATTAAACACAAGGGTGATCCTAATGCCTCTTATCGTGTAGTAAATCCTACTACAAGAATGTAGTCTCACTAGCGGTCTCGGGATGCATCACTAACGCAAGTTCTAGAATCTAAATGCTACCGGTACACTCATAAGCACTAATAATAAATGCTTTTCCTATCAAATCTAAAGGCGAACCTCACATATTTGGGTGGAAAATTTTTCTGAATGGTACGGTTTTGTGCTAGTCATACAACTCCTATCCATGAGACGCTTGTTAAGGCTAAAGTTTCACTCCTAAATGTTGTAAAAAAATTTAAATTTGGCGCTAAAATTGCACTAACCAGTATTTCTCTTAGTTTTATTACACACCTACCATCAAACAAACAAACTCAAGTGCAATGGTATCCTATAAGGTATCATCATTTACCCTCCCCTTACACTTAGAATGAACATTTTCCCCAATGTTCAATTAAAGGATGTAAAAGTAAAACAGGTAAAAGAATGAAAACAAATACTCCCCTGATTCGTTCGATGTGGATAGTGTGTCAACAAGGTTAGATCTTCCTCCAAGAAAATGAACGTTGAAAGCTTCCCTTCCAGAAATATAAATCATCTTCTTGTCATATATAACCTGTTAAACCTGAGAAAACAATCAAGACAACCTCGCGTAAAATTGGTGGCAATCTATATATATACACTAACAAATCCTAGAAAGTAATTTAAGATATAATGCTTGTGGAATGAATGTTTGCAGATTTCTTGGAGTTTACAAAACTAAAGAATCAACAAAAACTTTAAGACTCCGGTATAAAAAAAACTCGCAAAATTTTTCAGAATTTTGGTACCTGACGCCGTCAGGTTGTGACTCCTGACACAGTCAGAATGTTCCTGGAAAAATCTTATGTTAAGTTTCCGGAAAGTTTCTGGAAAAACTCATGCCTTATTTCCTGGAAAATCCTGCAAAACATCATTATGACTCGATACAAGCATTTGACTCTAACAAATACTAATATACATGTTCATTTAATATTGTGGCGAAACATGATCATTTTCGTTCTTATAAACAAATTTGGGATTTCCCTTTACACTTAACTTTTGCAAAATACCTTTATATGAAGTTAAGACGAAGTTAAACAACAAAATAAAGCATTTTCACAATTTAGTTTGAAACATGATCTACCAACAATAAAAATAAAGCATGCATACGAAAACAAATAACATCAAACAAATAAACACACAAAACATGGGTTGCCTCCAAAGAAGCGCTTTTCTTTATTTACGAGTCTTGTAGCTAGACTCAAGGTCATGGGCTATTACGTGACCTCGTCATTGGTCACATTCTCTAGGTCATCTTCAATCTTAGTTTTGTATTCCGGACCCGATTGTAAATGTTCTTTATAGAGACCAACCACCTTTTTCTCAATTGCTCCTATAATCCTATTGGCAAATTCCCTATCAACTTTATATTTTGGCCCTAGAGTTAAGCAATCCTTATAGAAAAGGCTTTTCTTCTCCCATACATAGTCCATGCCCTTTTTTTTTTTATCCTTTTCATTGATGTCCTCAAAAGCACGAATGTTATCAATATCAAATCGAGGCTCAAAACGAAATTCCTTCAATCTATTAGGCATCCTATATGTGATCCAATCAGTTTCACTAGTAAATCGAATCGTCCCTTCTATCCCATCATATTCTAACTTAGATTCTTCAACAAATGGCTTACCTATCAATAACACTAGCTAGGTCTTCAACAACCATAAAGTCAATGATATAAGTAAAGTTCCCAACAAAGACATGTAGACCTTTAATTCTCCCAACAAAGTTACAAACTCCACCGGGGTATTTAGGATCTTTTCTAGGTCCAAGTCTTGTTTTCACTATATTATTATAAACACTTGAGGACATAATGTTGATTGGGGATTCAAAATCAATGTAAGCATTGTCAATGTGCTTATACCAAATCATACATGGTATCTTAACATTCTTAGGATCACCTCTCTTTATCTTAGGGTCAATTCTAGCAAAAGGAGGTCGAGGATTATCAACAAGATTATTATAGTACGCAGTTTCCTCCTTAGTGGGATATAGATTGAAATAATCATCCGGTTTCGGATCTATCTCCCCCTCCTCAAGTTCCTTCACATCCTCAACAACATCCTCAAAATCGTTAGATCCTAGGTCCTTATTTGAATACAAGGCGGTCGCTAAGTCACTAAATGCAAGATCGAGCTCAACATTAATTAACCTATTAAGCTCCCTAAGTTCACTAATCTCATTCACAATCTGTTCACGCAGCAAAGCCACTTCACTAGGGGAATGGGGTGGATTCGCGTTTTCCATAATGGCCAACAGAATAGTCAATGAATTTAATTTACTAACAAAGGCACGAAGAAAAAGATAGACTAAAGGAAACCTAAAAATAAAAATAAAAATCTTACTAGAAAGGAATCTAGCAGGTAGACCTAATGAAAAGAAATTCTAACCTAGACAATAACTATTCCCCGGGATGCGGTGCCAAAAACTTGAAACGTGGGAATTGCGCCCTCGCAACAGGTTTTACCTCTCAAAGGATCTTGAGAAGCTTACAACCCCAACCAGGCAGTGTACCTGATCGTTGTAGTATAGTAATAGTGAGAAGTACCGGGGGATTGATCGTTCAACTCAGGAATATTGTCGCTAAGATTAGAAAGCCAACTAAACTAGGTCTAGAGGTGATGGATGATTCTTTTTGTATTTTTATATTTTATGGAAAGCAAGTAAAATCTCCGGTTTTGGAGGAGTGGGCGCAATTAGTTGCTAGCCAACTAACCCAATTTACTACAAATGCAATCAAGATAATATAAAAGAAATGAAAACCAAACTAATATGCTAATTTTGTGGAAACAATAATGAGAAAAGTGTGTTTACTTAGATTTCATTACTCCCTAGATATCTTTTACCGGTTGATTAGCTTGTTACAATTGCATGGATGACGGGTTCTATTCCTTAATACTAGTCGTAGGGCCGTGTACAATATTCCCTAACTCTATAAGATCCTACTTCACTCCTATGTCGAGCCGTTAAAAGCTCCTAACATGGGATCATTAGAATTCACTTATGCATTAAATACAACAAAAAATCATAGTACACCTCCGATCATGTTTCTTAAGACATTCAAGCAAGTTACCAAGGGAAGTCTGCCAGTTTTCTTAAGCCTAACATCGAATACAATCATCCATAACAATTATAAATAAACAATCAACCCATAATTAACATCTAGGTTTCATTACATCTAAGCAAACACAATAAAAGCCTAGCCTAACATGTTAAAAGAAAGATATACATAAGATAGAATCAAACAATACATAGACATATTGAATGATTAATGAAGTACTTATCTTTATTCAAACATGGAAGAAAGAAGGGTTTGAAACCCCTTCAACATGTAGGAAATTCGACCTAGGGTTTTACAAAACTTGTTCCCCAAAAGTTCCACACCATACAATGAAAAATTGGAAAAATATATATAGACTATGCATCCTGACGGCGTCATGTGTTAACCTCTGATGCTGTCAACTCGCCGCCAAGTTGAAATTCGTATTGCCTAGATCCACTTCTGACGCCGTCATGTAGAAAAACACTTTGGGCCGTCACTAGTATTTGGACCCTGACGGCCTTGGTGACGCCGTCAGGCCAATAACAAAGAAATTGTTCTGGGCTGTCACGTTATAAGTTCCACATCCACCTTTGTTGTCACTCTTGACGCCGTCACTGGTAATCCTTGATGTCGTCAGGTACTGTTCCAGCAAGGAATTTTTGAGACTTTGCCGTTTTCTTCACTTTTATGCTCCAAAAACGTCAAAAATGCTTCCTTTTCCAGATTTCTCCTCAAAAGTACCTAAAATGACAAAAGGAACGATTTAGGGCAATAATTGATCAAATAATCTCGAATTCGGGCTTAAATGACCCCTTAAAAGCGGTACACTTTTCACCTCATCAAATACCCTTAAACTTGAGATTTGCTTGTCCTCAAGTAAATGCGCTTTTTTTCTAATCAAAATACAAGTTAGGGGTCATTTAACACTAATTTAAAAGTAATTACAACAAATAATTGTTCCACTAAAAACCAAAAACAAGCACGGAGGTCATACACTAGCACCTCACAAATAGTGTTTAAATACTCACATCTCTCGGGTGTAATAAAGTATATATCACAATATGGAAATGGAAAACATCTCTCGCTACCTGTTATAGCAAATAGATTACCATAGGCTTGGGAAAGGATCAAACCTCCACCACTTGGCATAAGAACCTAGGATAAACTATCAAAGAGGTCTTTTATAGGGTTATAATGTTAGGTGTAGGGATATGGAAAACACGGTTTTGTTGGATAAAGGCAATATTTACTGGTGGCGAGTTTATCATCTTGGTTACTTACATGTACAATATGGCGTTGCTAAGCCAAGCCTCAACTCGACTTAAGCTAAAAAATCAAAAATAACAAAAACATAAAACAAACATAGAATGAAATGGGATGGTAGTCCGTATGTTTTTCTCTTTTCTTTTTCTATTTTTTTTCTTTTTCTTTCTTTTTTCGTTTTTTTTTCATACACTGTTGCCTTACCATCCAAAATAATACATCATAGGGAATGTACATTCCCCTTACACTTGAATTTTTTCATACTTTACAATAAACTACTCTAATGACTTGAATCAAGATAATCAAAACACTTGGAGTACTTTTTAAGATTAATGCACATATGGGGGTAATAATTTGATGTTCTTCCCCATTACTCCATAACACAAGTACTTTACCCATGAGTCCCAATCGTCCCAAAACAATATGTACAAGATATGACTTGACTTAGCAACCATGTAATTAATTAGATAATTAACTAAGGGTTTAAACAAATAACAATAATGCACTAAAGATGAGTGCAAACACCGAAGGCTAAGGCGATTTGGTTGCACATTTGGGTGGGTTGTAACAAATTCTTCCTTTAAGTAAAATGCTTAAAGTTAGAAACGAAAGGATAGGCTCGGAGGGGTGTACTAGGGGTATCGTGTACTAAAAATGAGTACAACGCTAAGGTGTAGGAAAAATTAATTGACTTTACTAGTCAGGTGATATGACTTAAATGGTCAAGTAATTATGATACAGGTTTAAACACAAGGGTGATCCTAATGCCTCTTATCATGTAGTAAATCCTACTACACGAATGTAGTCTCACTAGCGGTCTCGGGATGCATCACTAACGCAAGTTCTAGAATCTAAATGCTACCGGTACACTCATAAGCACTAATAATAAAGGCTTTTCCTATCAAATCTAAAGGCGAACCTCACATATTTGGGTGAAAATTTTTTCTGAATGGTACGGTTTTGTGCTAGTCATACAACTCCTATCCATGAAACGCTTGTTAAAGCTAAAGTTTCACTCATAAATGTTGTAAAAAATTTTAAATTTGGCACTAAATTTACACTAACAAGTATTTCTCTTAGTTTTATTACACACCTACCATCAAACAAACAAACTCAAGTGCAATGGTATCCTATAAGGTATCATCATATACCCTCCCCTTACACTTAGGATGAACATTTTCCCCAATGTTCAATTAAAGGATGTAAAAGTAAAATAGGTAAAAGAATGAAAACAAATACTCCCCTGATTCGTTCGATGTGGATAGTGTGTCAACAAGGTTAGATCTTCCTCCAAGAAAATGAACGTTGAAAGCTTCCCTTCCAGAAATATAAATCATCTTCTTGTCATATATAACCTGTTAAACCTGAGAAAACAATCAAGGCAACCTCGCGTAAAATCGGCGGCAATCTATATATATACTAACAAACCTAGAAAGCAATTTAAGATATAATGCTTGTGGAATGAATGTTTGCAGATTTCCTGGAGTTTACAAAACTAAAGAATCAACAAAAACTTTAAGACTCCGGTATAAACAAAACTCGCAAAATTTTTCAGAATTTTGGTACCTGACTTCGTCAGGTTGTGACTCCTGACGCCGTTAGAATGTTCTTGGAAAAATCTTATGTTAAGTTTCCGGAAAATTTTTGGAAAAACTCA
This sequence comes from Artemisia argyi, assembly GCA_030686995.1. Taxonomy (NCBI): domain Eukaryota; kingdom Viridiplantae; phylum Streptophyta; class Magnoliopsida; order Asterales; family Asteraceae; genus Artemisia; species Artemisia argyi. Next base: position 19,252,179 of record CM060697.1, on the reverse strand, counting down.
TGCCTTATTTCCTGGAAAATCCTGCAAAACATCATTATGACTCGATACGAGCATTTGACACTAGCAAATACTAATATACATGTTCATTTAATATTGTGGCGAATCATGATTGTTGATACAAAATTTGGGCGTTCCTTGTTTAGATCCCTGTCCTTGTACCAACTAGATCTTAATGCTTGAGACTTGCGCACTAAGAAAGTAAACAAACACCGTTAGGCTTATCTTGGGAATGTCTCCCACGATTATCCTCTGGCGTGAGAGTAAGTAATCGGTTTTAGGGTATGTAGAAGAGTTAGGGCTGTAAGGTCGTACCTTTAATGAGAGTTATGGTTTTGTTTATATAGGCACGTAATCCTTATTGGATACGTGCTCCTTACTCTTCGATATATATCCAGTTTGATATATATCCGTTAAATAGGAGATATCTATATCCAAACCATAAATAACTTTGGTTTGGGCTTTCGTGAGCCCAAACCGTTAGCATGCTGGCCCAAATCATTGTTTTGATAGCCCACTCATGGTGGGCTTGGGCGTTAGTAATGTTTATCATTTGGGTTCATGACCCGAATATAGATTATACGTCATAATGTCCCCTCAGTCTAGTGTGCGCGGGTTGTAACCACGTATACTAGACTAATAATATCAGCGGTAAGCGTGGCGGGAAAAAATTCAAGATATTCACCGCCAAAAGTGAGGACTATGTATCTAGTCCCAAAATATCACAATAATACCTCGGTAAATGTGGAGGTTATCCACGTGTCCTTCGGAAAATGTGAAAAAGTGCATGTACCTTATGGTATTCTAGCCACACGATGGAGATAGTGGGATCCACGTGGCGTTCATCCGAGGCAAGGGGAAAACCCTATATAAAGGGCTCCCCGTTTCACTGTTATAACCACAGTGAAAAAAAAACGCCATTTCCTTTTAACTCCTTCTTCAAGAAAACTAATATCTTCGAGAGGTAATTATGAGTGCGCATTAAAAAATGGTCCGTCAATTAGAAGAGTTCCATTCTGAGATGGACGAGGATGAACTTCGTCAGTTCACCTCCGACTATTACATTCCTCTTAATGTGCATCCAGAATTACCGGATGCCGACGCTTGCATCGCGGATTTCCCTGAGGGGAAAGTAGGGGTATACACGCGCTTTTTTAAGTTCATAAACCAGTGTGTGCCTATATCCCTATTTTTTAGTGACGTGCTCAACTTTTACCGCCTGCATATTTCACAGCTGCACTGTATAGGTGCGGCGAAAATAAAAAATTTCGAGGTAAACTGTCGTTTACTCGCAGTGAGGCCTACTATCAACCTTTTCCGCGTGCTCTACCACACGTCGTGGTCGAACGGGTGGATGACATTTTCCAAGCGCCCAGGGCGCTATCAGTGTTATACTGATAAAATAGATGCCCTGAGGGGTTGGAGGGAAAGATTTTTTTGGATATATGATAAGGTATTCACCACGCTCTCTGGGTTTTATACTCAAGGAGGGCTTCAAAAGGATGAGCACCCAGATCCCGGTACGTACAGCGTGGAGGATGCGGAGATCATTAATGAGAACCACATCCCAATCAACTCCTATCCCGAGGAGTTCTTGGTGCATATGGGAATGAGCCACAACTACTTCGGGGGAAGTGATGAGGTGCCAACATTTTTGGATGGAAGCGGCCGGGGTGGGTGCTTGTCCTTTCTTATCCTCACGTTTATAATGTAAGCTTCCTTGTATATATTGATTTTATCCACTAACTTGCTCTTTCCTTGTTCGTTCATGTGTTGTGCAGAGATGGATCTATTTTCCGTGGTGAAGTTAGCAAAGCCTACGCAGGTGACCGTGGGCTTGCGCCCTCTGAGGGAGGGTGAAGTGCCTATCTTGGAGGCTACTGCTGGGCGCCTGTTGGTGTTTACACGAGAAGAATCTTCTAACGCATCACAGCCTATTGTGAATGCGACGCCAGTGCAGACCGTGCCTGCGTAGGGAGTGGTGGCGCCTGAGCTTGTGCGCGCTGAGTCGTCCACTAATGTTGGGATCCTCAAATTGGACACTGATTCTGAAGAGGAGCGCCAAGGTGCGAAGCGTCAAGCTGCTGATGATGGTGATGAGGGTACCTCCAAGCGCAGACGTCATACCATCATTGTGGATGAGTCCACAGAGGTGGAGGCATCATCGTCTGTTGCTGCGCAGGAGAATGCTGGGACTTCTCATCCTACGTAAGTAACCTTCATTTGAGTTTTTATATTTATACGTGCTTGACGCAGTGCCATTCCTTGACTTCCTTATGTTTGCGTGTAGTGACAGTGCTGCAGGGGGTGATGCATCGTTTGTTGAGGGGTCGGTGCCACCCCAAGCGGCTCATGAGAATGTGGAGGAGCCACTGAAGGTGAGTGAGGAGCTGTCTACGCAGCAGCTAATGGAGGAGTTGGGTGCTGCTGCGGCGCACCAGGCTGAGTTGGTTACTCAGCTGAGGGCGCGATATATTGGTGAGGGTAGCAATCTCACTCAGAAGGATGAGGAGATTGCTCTGCTTAGGGGTAGTTGGCTGATGCACGAGCAGATGTAGAGTCTACATCTGCATATGCTAGGAGGCTCGCAGAAGAGAAGCTGTCTTTGATGGCTGAGGTAAAGCTAGAGCACGCTGAGACTGATCGTCATAGGGCTAACTGCTCTTGGGGTTTAAAGTACCTTCAAGAAAATAGAGCCCAGCACTTCGCCAATATTGATGAGCTTCGCGAACGTGTGGAGGAGGCTCTGAAGGTGCAGGAGAGCAAGCTGCGCAAATTGAGTATAGAATATGATGAGGAGTTGTATCCTCATCTTATGTCTACTATTGCTGAGCGCAGGTATGTTTTTTCCGTTTGAATTATTTATTCACCACTATGTTCCTTAATATTCTTTATCTTCTAACGCGTGCGTTGTTGTATGTGCAGGTGGTTGATCAGCCATGGTCTGCGTTTGGCTGCTATGGGCACGCTGGAGTCCCAGGAGGTTGTGGAGGCCTTTGGGAAGGTTGTGGAGTGCGCCGTAGCACGTGGCAAGGCCCAGGCTGCGAAGGAGTTTCATGAGGGCAGGATGCTGACTGTGCCACTTGAAGAGGTTCCTGGGTATAAGGTGGATGCTTTTGATGAGCTGGTGGAGGCTATGGAAAAGATGAAGGTCTTTGACTTTCCTCATATCGCCCGCTTAGAGCGTGATTAGGATTATCCAATAAGTGTGATCATGCAGGGCTTGACTCTGGCCAAACATATAGCTGAAGACGCGGAAGCGCACCCTGACTTCTTTTTGAAGCCAGACGAGTCGCAGCTGAAGGTGCCCGTCTTTGCTCGTCCCCGTCATATGCTTAATCCCTTCACGCTTGAGAAGGAGATTTCTTTGAAGAAATGCTTAGAGGCGCATGAGACAAGAGCTGCACATAAGAAGGGCGTGAAGGGGAAGGCCATCCTTTGCGGTGTTGGCGCAGCCCATCTCCCCAGGTCTGATGGGATTTCCGTTAGCGTACCGACGGTGTCTCAGGAAGATGGCAGCCTTTTAAGGAGGCTGAGTAAGGCTGGGGAATTGGCGTCTACAGCTAGTAGTTCAAGCCATAGGCGTACACATAGCATCTAGATGTCCATAGGATTTTGTAGTTACAACTTGTATAAACTCATGGTTCTTATAATAATTTTTATCTTTTACTGTACGCCTTGTTATTTGTACTTAGATTGTTTTCTTTTGTGTAAAGGATCATCCAAGAGTCAAATTGAAATCATGACATACTTAAAATGACTCATATTTCTTAAAAAGAAAATCATAAGTGTAAAGATAGACTTGTATTGTGTTGCAAATACTATATCAAATGACCTAGTGTCTTGGCTCATAAATTGCTAAGCATGTACAGTGTACGTGGTGTTGCGCATCCTTCGTGGAATGCGCATTTAAACTTACTTCAACGTCTTGAAAGTAAGGCGCTTAGCAAGGATGCATGATCCAGTGTTGATGTGTTTGCAACCCTCTTACTCAACGAGTTAGTTAGTAGGTTTACTCATCCTTTCTGCCGTCGTAGGTCTTAATAAGTGCATGCACGCCACGTAGGCAAAATATAAAATAACAATATTGAGACATAAAGAAAAATGTAAGCAATAAAGTTAAATGTGTTATGGAGTTAGCTAGAAACCACAACATTTTATTAATACTTGGAAGTTTTTTTTAAGATAAAAGACAATTCATAGAAGAAAAGAAAATTCGAATACAGACATTTATTAGGCACGTACTAAAGTTCAAGGTTGTCTGCGTGTGGGCCGTAGCCTTTCCTAAAGATAGTATCTCTTGAGATTGCAGATATTCTAAGTGCGTGCCAGCTCATGGCCTTCCATGTCTCGCAACTTGTATGCACCATTGCCTAGTGCATCTGTGACCTCATAGGGTCCTTCCAATTTGGGTCCAAGCTTGCCTGTGTCTTCTGCGTGGCTTGGATCATTAGCGTGGTATACAAAGTCTCCTGGTCTGAATGAAGTATGTTTGACTTTTGCATCGTAATACTTCTTCATCTTTGATTTAGCTTTTGCTTCACGTATAGCTGCGCGTTCGCGTCTTTCTTCCAAGAGATCCAAGTCTATGCGCCGCTCATCGTCATTTTCTGTGACATTTATTTCCGTCGTACGGATAGTTGGCATGCCAATCTCGGCTGGTATGACAGCCTCTGTCCCATAGACAAGAGAGAATGGTGTGTCTCCAGTACTGGTTTTCATTGTCATGCGGTGCGCCCATAAAACATGTGACAATTCATCCACCCATCTTCCTTTATGTCTGTCGAGGCACGCTTTTATTCCCTCGCCCAGACTGTGATTCGCGCGTTCGACTAAGCCATTATTTGTGGATGCTTAACTGAAGCAAATTGTTGTATAATGTTTAATTGCGCGCACCAGTCTTTAAACGGGTTATCACAGAATTGTTTTCCGTTGTCCGAGATAATATCTCCAGGTAGTCTAAAGCGACATACGATGTTGTCCTACACGAAGCGTTTGACTTGGTTGCCTGTGATGCTTGCCATTGCTTTTGCCTCAATCCACTTAGTAAAATAATCTATAGCTACGATGAGGAATTTAAGCCCTCCCGCCGCAACTAGAAAAGGGCCTGCAATGTCAATGTCCCATTTATCGAATGGCCATGGTGAGGTGAAGGGGGTTAGCTCTTGTTGTGGTCGGCGCGGAATGGGTCTATGGACTTGGCAATTGCTGCATTTCTTTATCATGTCTCGCGCATCGCGATGCATAGTAGGCCAATAGTAACCTGACCGCAGGGCGCGCGCCACTACAGACCGTGGTCCTGAGTGCATGCTGCATGAGCCAGCGTGAATCTCTCGGAGTACGTAATCTGCCTGGAGAGGTCCAACGCACTGGAGCCATGGTTGTAGGAATGAACGTCGATATAGGTCGCCATCTCGGAGTTCAAATTTTTGCGCTGTGCGTCGTACCCTACGAGCATCCTTTTGATCTTTTGGTAAGATTCCTTTACTTATAAATTCAATGATAGGTGTCATCCATATAGGATCCTGTTCTTCTATCACCGTGGATATTTCCATCTCCGAGATTGATTTGTCTTTCAGAGTTTCCACCAATACCTGTTTTGATAGGTACGCAAAACTTGTAGATGTGATCTTGCTAAGCGCGTCAGCTTTCCTGTTTTCTCCTCTAGGGACTTGTTTGATGGTAAACCTATCAAAATTATGAATTAGGGACTTGGTTTTTTCGAGGTATTGGACCATGTGTTCATCCTTGGCTTCATATTTCCCTAGCACGTGATTGGCTACTAGCCTGGAATCTACATTTGCCTCTAGGTTACGTACACTCATTTGAGTTGCAATGCGTAGTCCAACAAGTAGGGCTTCATATTCTGCCTCATTATTTGTGGCTGTGAATTCGAAGCGCAGTGCGTAAGTGAATTCCACTCCATCTGGATTAGTGAGGATAAGGCCTGCGCCTGATCCATCCACACACGAGGATCCGTCTGTGAATAGAACCCATGGTTCTTGTAATTCTTCCTTGTTTGTTAAAGGTGGAGTATCGGTATCTGGCTTCTCAACAATGAAGTCAACTAATATCTACCCCTTGATTGCAGTGCGTGGTCTATACGAGATGTTGTACTCGCTCAATAACACACTCCATTTTTGTAGTCGTCCTAATGCGTCAGGTTTAGAGATAACTTGTTTGATAGGCTGGTCTGTTATGACAGCTATTGGGTGCGCCTGAAAGTATCTGCGTAGTCTTTTAGCAACAAATACTAAAGCTATGACCAACTTTTCCATAGCAGTATAGTTAGTCTTTGTTTTCTTAAGTGCTTTGCTCACAAAGTATATGGGTGTTTGAACGGAGTTCCTATCTGTCAATAATACCGTGCTAACTGCTCCATGAGTTGCAGATAAGTACATGATCAATTCTTCCCCTGGTCGGGGTGCGACAAGTTTGGGAAGCGCAGCAAGATGTTGCTTAAGTTGTTGGAAGGCTTCCTCCGCCTCCTCAGTCCAACGAAAGTCTCCCTTTTTTGTGCACTTCGTGAGTGTTTTAAAGAGAGGGAGTGACTTGTCTGCTGATTTGGACAAAAAACAGTTTAGCCCAACTAGCTTTCCGTTTAATGACTGGACTTCTTTCAATGTACGCGGTGAAGGGAGATCGATGACAGCTTTCGTCTTTTCTGGGCAAGGCTTGATGCCATCAAGTTCTATCAAATATCCAAGGAACATGCCTTCTGTCGTGCCAAAGGTACACTTCTTGGGATTTAACTTCATGTTTATCTTTCCCAGTGTTTTGAACGTCTCCTCGATGTCGCGCACCAATTCCTCCTCAGTATGACTCTTTATAACAAGGTCATCGACATAAACTTCGAGGTTGCGACCTACTTGCTTTTCAAAGGCCATGTCCACCAATCTCTGGTATGTTGCGCCCGCGTTCTTCAGACCAAAGGGCATTTTTGTGTAGCAATAGACCCCTTGACTTGTGTGGAAGGCTGTTTTCTCTTCATCCTCCTCTGCCATCTGAATTTGATTGTACCCTTTGTATGAGTCTAAGAAACATTTAAAGGGATATCCACACAGAGATTCTATCTTCCAGTCTATTTCTGGTAGCGGATAGCAGTCTTGTGGACATGCTTTATTAAGATCAGTAAAGTCTACGCACATTCTCCAACTGCCATCACTCTTTTTTACCATTACTGGATTGGAAAGCCAGTCATGGTAGTAGACTTCCCGCATGATGCCTGCGTCTACCAATTTGTGTACTTCTTCCAAGATGGCTTTTGCGCGATCTGGAGCTTGGTCGCGCTTTTTCTGTCGTATTGGAGGAAATCCTTGTCGGATTTGTAGCTTGTGCTCCGTGATAGATCGTGGTACTCCAGTCATATGCTTTGGTTCCCATGCAAAGATATCTAGGTTCTTTTGCAAGAGTGCGCACACAGCTGCTTTGCCTTTGTTAGATAGAGACCCTCTAATTGATATTTGTTGATCTGGGTAATCAGGGTGAATGGCAACCTTTAGGTTTGGTATTTTAGCTGCGCGCTGTTCTGGAACACTCCCCACTTCACTGGTTACCGTGTTGCATTCTTTAGGCGGCACAGTGGTATTGTAGAGGGTGACAATGCCTCCTTCTACCGGGAATTTGATCATCCCGTGTGCTATGGATGGTACAGCACGCATGGATGATATTCCAGGTCTCCCAATGATGCCGTTGTACGGTGAAGGAGACTTGATTATCATGAAGTTTATCCATGTTGATGTAGAGTGTTGTTCATCACCAACGATTACAAGTAAGCGTAATTGCCCCATAGGCCATATCTTTTCTCCTGTGAAGCCAGTCAGCGACGTCGTGGCCGGTATTAACTGACTTTGTATCTCAGGTCGCAGCCTTTTGAAGCAGTGTTCATACAGAATGTCTATGGATGCTTCTCCATCAATATACATGCGGCGGATATCGCGTCCCCCAGTATGTATTTCAATGGTTAGCGGCTCTACTACTGCGTTGTCCGCAGCTAGAGTGGGGAAGGATATTTCATTCCCAACAGAGAATTTTTGACTGACCTTTTGCTTTGTCTTGCGCTGCCATGACTGTATCATGTAAATAATGTCGGCCTTATCTTTGGATGGCTCTTTCTTACCTCCATTCTTTTGTTTATCCTTCCCTTCTTTAATATTCTTAACGAGATGATCCATTCTAACCTCCTTTACTAGTTTGTCAATTAGTTGTCGTAGTTGGACACACTCGTTTGTGGTATGGCCCTTTTGTCCATGGTATTCGCAGTATCTATTCCTTACACGCCGATCTTCTGGAGTGCGCATTGGTGGGGGTTTTGAGAAGTTTGCGCCTTCTGTTACAAATATCTCCCTCGGAGTTTTCGTGAGGGGGGTATACTTATCATTGTCCTGGCTGCTATAACTCTTGCTGCGATTGCTACTCTGATCATTGGATTGTCTCCTAGGCTGTTCTTGCTGCCTATAATTTGAGTAGCCTTTTTTACTTTCCGCAGCAGCTGCTTCTCCTTGGATAAAGGACCTTGTGCGCTTCATTAATTCATCGAAGATTTGGGGAACCTTATCATTTAATTTCCTGATGAGTTTTGGGTTGTTAATCCTGTTCATGAACCCCGAAATTTTTAGCACTTCAGGACACGCCTTGACGTATATACATTCATCCTTAAAGTGCTCCATGTAAGCACTGGTTGATTCCCCTTGGCGCAGTTTCACTCTGGCCAGCTCAACAGGGTTCTTAGCGCACTTCCTTCTGTGAGTGAAGTTCAAGTGGAATGCTTTCCGTAACTCTTCAAACCCGTCTAAGGGATATGTCTTCGTCTTCTTCCTCGCCCCGTCTTCCTCTGGACTTCCAGTGTCCTGTCTCTTTATCCTCATTGTCCGAGGAGTCACTTGAGGAGAAGTCATCCCTTTTGCAACGCTTGCGCCGTTTTTCCTCGGAGGAAGAGCTTGAGGGGCTTTCACTTGGGGAAGTTCGTCTTCCTAACCTGTCATGAATTCTTCTGTTTCCAGACCTTGAGGAGCTCTCGCTCGGTGAGCGTTGCCGTCCAAGTCTATCTTGTATCCTTTGACTACCAAGTCTGGAGTGAGCATTGGTACGCCTCTCACCGTCTTCGTATTCCTCTGAGTATTGTGAATCAGATGCTGTACCAAGTCTATCATGGAATTGGTACGTCTTTCATTATTTTCGCCCCCTCCCCTCTGGTAGCGCGGTGGGGATGTTTCTGGGTTGAAGTTTAGCCGGGCTTGTAAGCTCTGGCTTGATCTTCTCCTTGCCTCCTCTTGCATGAGGCTAGTTAAAGCTTCGTAATTTTGTGACACAAAATTACTTAGTGTTAATTCAGGCGCTTCCTCTTCCAGTGCAACAATATTTGCTTCTGCGTTAGGTCCCCTATCTCGATTAGGTGCGCCTGGTGGCACAGTATAGTCCACAATAGGTGCCGTTTGATGGGGAGTGTTGAAGAGAGTGCACTGAAGTTCTTCAGCGCTTGGAACCACCGTGGTGGTTTGAGTAGTCTTTTTGGGTAGTTCTACTGCTGGGAGAATTAGGGTTGGGCCCAATTCTTGGTGACCAGGTGCACTGGTTGTTCTAGAGGCCTGCCTAGAGGTCGGATCTGGATGGTTCTTCCTCTGGGGGTCGTTACGCGCTTTTTCCAACTGCGGAGTCCGCTGGATTGAGTTTTTGTGCTTCGTCATTCTAGCTCTTAGTGTAGGGTCCCACGGATGGTGCCACTTGTTGATATAAAAGTTGGGCGTTCCTTGTTTAGATCCATGTCCTTGTACCAATTAGATCTTAATGCTTGAGACCTGCGCACTAAGAAAGCAAACAAACACCGTTAGGCTTATCGTGGGATTGTCTCCCACGATTATCCTCCGGCGTGAGAGTAAGTCATCGGTGTGGAAAACTAGAAGAGGGGGTTGAATAGTTTTACGTCTTTTTAATTTGTTAAAAAAAATTGTTTGAAAGTTTTCTTTGTTTTCAAAAAGTTAGATTCGATGCTATGTGATATCAAGTCATGCACAATATGAACAACACTAAATATGGACGATAAAGCAATAATAATGTAAGTAAAGAAATAGATGAGAGTTGGAAAGATCGAACCGCGAGACAAGAGATTTATAGTGGTTCGGCTACAAGGTCACCTTCCTTGCCCTACTCCACTCCCCGAGCACCTAACTCGAGAGTTTTCTTCACTATGTCAACAAGCTCCCTTATGGCGGAGAAAACCTTACACACCAATGTACACACCGCAACTACGTTACAACTTATTCACACCTTCTACACAACTTCTTCACACCTAGTCACTACTTAATCACAACACTACTTCACACCTATCTACTTCACACCAATCTTCTTCACACCTATCTTCTTCACACCAATCTTCTTCACATCAATTTTCTTTACACCAATCTACTTCCTAACTCTTCTTCTTCACAACTAACTACTAACCAATCACACTATATATATATACCTAGCTAAACTATCTTCTATCAAATATTCACAACTAATTTCACAAAGAGATAAATACAATGATGATGCACTAACAACTTAGATGTGGAGATCACAACAAGTTGTAATACTTCTTGTCTTGAGGGATAGAAGTATTCTTCTCTTGCACTTGAAAGGATGATGTTTGGATCACTTCAAAACAAAGATTTATGAATGTATGATCAAAGGATTTAGAGAATGGAAATGGAGATCTAGAACAGAAAGTTTAGGAGTGCAAAAGGTGGGGAAAAATTCAAGATTTAAGGTGGTATTTATAGGCAAAAGATTCTGACAACTGGAGCGTGCCGGTCCCCTTAAATGAAGGCCGGTCCCCTTAATTTTAAGGGGACCGCCCCTTATAATTAAGGGGGCCGCCCAGCTGTAACGACCAGAATCTTTGTCTTTTAGTGGGGAAAGGTTATTTGGTGAAAAACTAACTAATTTTGGTTAAAAATTTGAATTCATATATTTAGTATGAATAAAACATTTTTCTTTATTACCAAAAGTGTTTTTCAAAAATATATAATATGTTTATATAATTAAATAAACTTTGTAATAATTAATTAAATACCCCTTTGATCATAAATTGCACTAAACACTTTGTTTATTCATAACTTAAGTGATTTGGATGTAAAGAGAATGTTAATCACTAAATACTTGTTTATGTCATAAATTTTAGTTCAATGAGTTTATGTTTTGTAATAATCAAAACATAGAGATATTAATAATATGTTAATAATATTTTTAGGCATTATTTTTGTCAACAATCTCCCCCTTTTTGATTATTACAAAACCTTAAACTCAATAGGTCTAAAATTTATTTTTAGACAAGTATTTTAGAGTTTACTATTCTCTTCTCCCCCTTTTTGTAAAATCAAAAAGGTTAAACCGATTAAGCTTCATAGAAGAAGTTAAACGGGTAGAATGCTCCCCCTTGATGTATGCTCCCCCTCATTTGAGAGCACCAAGGGAACGAGCTATGGAAATATTGGCTACAAAAAATATGTGAAGAGAACAAGACATATATATGCAAAGCAACAATTATGCAAATAAAAATAGATTCATTCAAGCATCATAGAAATGATTAGCATTACATCATTCAATATGTTTGAAGCATATTGATTACAACAAAACAAAAGAAAAGACATAGTCCTATATTGCCTAAGAGAGCACTTGGACTTGCTTACTACCCACGGTTGAGTGTTTTATTTGCTTGAAAGGGAACATAAGCATAAAGCTTAGTTGTTGGATGGAGAGGGATATGGAGTGGGGTATGGAGCGGAAGAGGTGGATCTTACGATGTTGTTTCGAGTTAAGGGTGGAATTGGATGAGGACGAGTAAGAAGATATTCAATCCAAGAAATATATTCACTCAAGTAGAGAATTTGTTTTTTAAGAAAGATGCAACAAGGGCAATAGTGAGTATGGTTTGTAACTTGATCCAAGTTGAGAGAGTGGGGTAGGCAATTGTCATAGGGTGATGATGGAGGTTGCCCTTTGTTGCGTTGTGCACGATGCATAGCAAGGAGATCACTAAGATAATAGATTTAGGTTATTTCATCACGGAACTTTTGCCTTTCCGTGGCAATGTGGAGAGAATCATTGTGTTGATATGGATGAATAGGGTTTGCGTAGTTGGAATTGAAGTTTGATGATTGATCAAACTTGTATGGATCATTGTAAGTGGTTGGTGGATGAGATGTGTAGTTTGGCATGAAAGACGATGTTTGGCCAATGTTGTATGGTTTGTAAAGAGGATCAAATGAATGTCCTTGTGAATTTGGTGTAAAGTTTGGGAAGTAAGTGGTTGGAGGAGTTGAGTGATTTCCAACTTCATTGGTTATGATGGATTTGTTTCGAGGGCTTTTTCTTCGCCAAATGGGTTTTTCTGTCATCCTTGCTCGCTTTGAGGCTTTTGGTTTTGGTTTGTTTAGAGAAGTCATGGAGGGATGAATGGAGAGTGTTGAAGATTAGGGATATTTATAGGGTAAGATTTGTGTGTTTATGGATGGATAAAGTTTGTTTGGGAGATTAGGACAAAATATGTTGGTGAAAATTGGGAAATGTAGGTTGAAATGGGCTAAAAAGCAGAAAAGATTCTGTAAACCCGTCCAGCAGATGGCCGGTCCCTTTAATTAGGGGGCGGTCCCCTTAAAATTAAGGGGGCCGCCTTACATAATTAAGGGGGCCGCCCATCTGGTGATTTCCAGAATTGGGTTTTTGGCAAAAAATTTGCAGAAAGGTTGTGTTTTTGGACTTAGATTCAAGCAAGTACAATTCCTTTAGGAAATATAGCATCTAATCTAATCATGATATAGCATGCATGCAAAAACACTTAAGTAAAAGAATAAACAAGCAACAATTAATAAGCTAGGGGAGACATATAAAGGCAAGGGCACTTAATCTTCCTAAGGCAACTATCTTAGATCAAAGGCAAAGGTAACTAGTGTGTCAAAAATCTAGTGATGAAACAAGATGACAATATTATGAGTGATTTTGTCCTAGTGTGTGCCTATATGCAACAAATGTGGAGTTGTGATTGTTTCGACTCCTAAATGCAATGAAAAAAAAAATTTCTTAAGAAACAATCCAAAATCTCCTTGATTCGATTTTTGCTCGATCATGAATGTCAAAGATATATATTAGATTATATACTTTGACAATTTATGTGAGAGTTTATGCATGATTTTGGAAAGAAGGTTTTTAGCATCTGTCAACAATGCAAGGAAAATGATGTTCATGAAATTCCTAGATGTGAGAATAGTAAAAAAAAAATTGATTGGGTTTTTACAAAAGAGTATATGTAAAGAAAATAATATTTCCCAATCTTTAATTTTGTGCGAAATAGAATCCTAGACTCAGAAATGGAGAAGTGGAAGAAAAGTAAATTTTATGCAGATTTAAAAAAATTTGTTTAAATGCAATAGAGTTTGTAGTCAACTTGTTCTATCATTCCTAATCCTAAACGCAAGTGGTTGAATAATTCACGCTTAAGGGGTTTAGTGAATATATCCGCAATGTTATCTTCCGATGCAACTTTTTTTATAGATATGTTTCCTTTTTGTACATTATCCCTAAGGAAGTGGTGGCGTATTTCTATATGTTTAGTCCTAGAGTGTTGCAACGGATTTTTACTTAAATCTATCGCACCTTTGTTATCGCACATAATGGGAACATTTTCTAGCCTAATGCCATAGTCTATAAGAGCTTGTTTTATCCATAGTGCTTGTTGACATGCCTTTCCAGCGCTTACATATTCGGCTTCGGTGGTAGAAATAGCAAGAGCGGTTTGCTTCTTCGAAAACCAAGATGTTAGACAACATCCCATAAACGTGCAAATACCGCTAGTGCTTTTACTATCTACGTAGTCTCCCGCATGATCCGAATCTGCATAAACGATGGTTTCTATGCCGGATCCCTTAGGATACCATAATCCTAAGTGTATAGTGCCTTTAATGTATCGGAAGATACACTTAACCGCTTCTAGGTGAGAGGTTTTGGGATCCTTTTGAAAACGGGTACAAAGGCAAACACTAAACATGATATCGGGTCTACTTGCCGTCAAGTATAGTAAACTACCTATCATTCCTCTATACTTGGTGTTGTCTACGGACACACCTTCATCATCCTTTGTGAGCTTCACTTCCGTAGACATGGGAGTTTTCATGGGTTTTGAATCTTCTAGGCCAAATTTCTTAAGCATTTCCTTAATGTACTTAGATTGGTTAAAGAATATTCCATCTTCTAATTGTTTTATTTGTAATCCTAGGGAGAAGTTAAGTTCACCCATCATACTCATCTCAAACTCATCATGCATGATTTTGGCAAATTCATCGCACATGTCTTGACAAGTTGATCCAAATATAATGTCATCAACATATATTTGAACAATGATGAGATTTGGGTCTTTCCTTTTAGTGAAAAGAGTGTTATCTACCATTCCCATGGAATAATCATGTTTAATAAGGAAGGCTTTTAATCGATCATACCAAGCCTCGGGAGCTTGTTTGAGTCCATACAAAGCTTTCTTTAACTTATAAACATAATCAGGTTTTGCGAAGTCAATGGATCCTGGAGGTTGTGCCACATATACCTCCTCATTGATGAAACCGTTAAGGAATGCACTTTTCACGTCCATTTGGAATAACTTAAAATCTAGGGAGCATGCATAGGCAAGTAGTATCCTAATAGATTCTATTCTAGCTACGGGGGCATAAGTTTCGTCATAATCAATTCCTTCTTGTTGATTATAACCTTGGGCAACTAACCTAGCTTTATTCCTAGTAACTATTTCATTTTCATCTAACTTATTCCTATATACCCATTTAGTTCCTATGATGGTCATATTCATTGGATTTGGGACTAATTCCCAAACATCATTTGCCTTAAATTGATTTAATTCTTCTTGCATAGCTATAACCTAACTTTCATCTTTTAAAGCCTCATTAATATTCTTAGGTTCTATTGCTGAGATGAAACAAAAGAAATTATTTTTATCTTGGGCTTGTGACCTAAGGGTTCTTTGGTTAAGATGTCCTATTATATTATCTAGTAGATGTGATCTAGATTGTTTAACACTTACAATTTTGTTATTTCTTAAGTTAATGTCTTCATTATCATTTCCTATGGGTTTTGTTTTACTAATCTCAATAGCTTCATCTTCGACTAAGTCATCATCTTCTAAGGGTAAAGTTTTAGGAGGTGGTGGTGTTTCATCAAATGTTACATTTAGTGATTCTTCTACTTTCATGGAGTGTTTGTTAAGTATTATATATGCTTTACTATTTTGTGAGTATCCTAAAAATATTCCTTCATATGATTTTGGATCAAACTTAGTGAGGTAATCCTTAGTGTTTAGAATATAACATTTACTTCCAAATATCCTAAAGTAGCTTAAGTTTGGTTTTCTACCTCTTAGTAACTCATAAGGAGTTTTTCCTAGAATTCTCCTAATTGATACCCTATTAATAATATATGTTGATGTATCTACAGCGTGACTCCAAATTTTTTGTGGGATGGATTGTTCATTTAACATTGTTCTACTCATTTCTTGTAGTGACCTGTTTTTTTTCTACTACGCCATTTGATTGAGGAGTACGAGGAGCGGAGAAATTGTGAGATATTCCATTTAAGTCACAATATTTTCCGAATTGTACTTCATTGTCAAATTCCCTACCATGGTCCGTCCTAATGGCTACTATTGTGCATCCTAATTTATTTTGAATCATTTTACTAAATATTTCGAATTTTTCAAAGGCTTGGGTCTTGTCACTTAAAAACCTAGTCCACGTGTATCGTGAGTAGTCGTCTACTATTACTAAGGTATATTTGTTTCCTCCATAGCTCCGCACAGCGGATGGACCAAAAAGATCCATGTGTAATAGTTCTAGGCACCTAGTAGTGGATACTATATTCTTAGCTTTGTGACTAGCATGAACTTGTTTTCCAATTTTACATGCATCACAAAAATGCTTGTCATATTTTAGATTAGGCAAGTTTCTAACTAGTTCTTTAGAGGCCAAAGATTGTATTTGTTGCATGTTAGCATGTCCTAATCTCCTATGCCACAATGGGGAGTTTTCGTCTAGGGTCGTTAGGCATATCCTATCCTCAGGTTTGTTTCCTAGTTTCATAACATATATACCTCCTTTCCTAATTCCTCTACCTATAATTTTTCCATTCTTAACTATTTCGCTATCCTCTTCGGTAAAGGTAAGTCTACATTTATTATCGCATATTTGTCCTATACTAAGCAAGTTATATGTTAAATTATCTACATGCTCTACATTTTCAATAGTAAGTGAGTCTTGAGAAATCTTACCTTTGCCAATGATTTTTCTACGTAAGTCACTACTGAAAATAACGTTACCTCCATTGTATGCCTTGTATGTAGAAAATAGCTTGCGGTTCCCCATCATGTGCCTCGAACATCCGCTATCCTTGATCCATTCGTCAGGCTCCAAGTCAATTCCTAAACATATTTCGTCGGTTCCTTTTGCCATAAAACACTTTTCGTCTCTTGGTTTTTCCATTTCTTCTTTGTCACTATCACTCCATGTTCCACAAACAAAGGCGCCTTGATTTTCATAACCCGGCGGCTTTAGACATTCGTTAATGAGATGATTTGGACTTCCACATCTAAAGCACTTTCTTTTCCCGTAGTTATCACTTCTATTTCTTTGGAACGGTTTTCTTTCGTCTCGTGGTGATCTAGTGAATCTTCCTTGTCTCTTGAAGAATTTCTTGAATTCTCTTATGGCCATTGCATATTCTTCGTCTTCACTCTCGTCACTTGAATCATCATCTTCACTAGGTTCCTTTTTGGCTTTTAGAGCAATGGATTTGGTTTGTTCTTTCTTGACTTTGGCCGTTTTCGAATCTCTTCTTATAATTTCTTCATGGACCTTCAAGTTGCCAATAAGTTCATCTAGTGATAACGTCATCAAATTCTTTGATTCTTCAATTGCCGTGACCTTAGCTCGCCATTTCGGATGCAATGCCCTAAGAAATTTCCTAACACAATTTTTACTAGAAAATGTCTCATCAAGTGCTTTTAAACTTGTGATAATAGTGCTAAATTTAGCAAAAGCATTATCAATTGATTCCTCTTCCGGAATCGTAAATTGTTCATATTGTTGTACAAGAAGATCTATTTTGTTATCTTTAACTTGACTATTACCTTGGTGAGTAATTAGTAAAGAATCCTAAATTTCTTTTGCGGTTTTACACATAAAAATTCTTTCGTATTCCTTGCATGGTAACACATTATAAATAACCATTTTAGCATCATTAATTTTTGCTAGTTTCTTTTTCAAATCATCATTTTGCTTTTCAAAAGATACAATTTCATCCATTTTAGTTTCAACATTATATTGAATAGGGGGAAAATCACCAAAGGTAATGACATGCCAAAGATCAAGATCTTTTGATTTCACATAAGTTTCGAATCTATTTTTCCAATATAAAAATCCATCACTTTCAAGTAGTGGTGGTCTTTGCATAGATTGCCCTTCTAAATATTTTAAAGATTCCATAGATCGTTACAAGTTTTAAAATACAATATATTTTAAAATCTTGCTAGACGTGGCTCTTGATACCAATTGTGGAAAACTAGAAGGGGGGTTGAATAGTTTTACGTCTTTTTAATTTGTTAAAAAAAATTGTTTGAAAGTTTTCTTTGTTTTCAAAAAGTTAGATTCGATGCTATGTGATATCAAGTCATGCACAATATGAACAACACTAAATATGCACGATAAAGCAATAATAATGTAAGTAAAGAAATAGATGAGAGTTGGAAAGATCGAACCGCGAGATAAGATATTTATAGTGGTTCGGCTACAAGGTCACCTTCCTTGCCCTACTCCACTCCCTGAGCACCTAACTCGAGAGTTTTCTTCACTATGTCAACAAGCTCCCTTATGGCGGAGAAAATCTTACACACCAATGTACACACCACAACTACGTCACAACTTTTTCACACCTTCTACACAACTTCTTCACACCTAGTCACTACTTAATCACAACACTACTTCACACCTATCTACTTCACACCAATCTTCTTCACACCTATCTTCTTCACACCAATCTTCTTCACAACAATTTTCCTCACACCAATCTACTTCCTAACTCTTCTTCTTCACAACTAACTACTAACCAATCACACTATATATATACCTAGCTAAACTATCTTCTATCAAATATTCACAACTAATTTCACAAAGAGATAAATACAATGATGATGCACTAACAACTTAGATGTGGAGATCACAACAAGTTGTAATACTTCTTGTCTTGAGGTATAGAAGTATTCTTCTCTTGCACTTGAAAGGATGATGTTTGGATCACTTTGAAACAAAGATTTATGAATGTATGATCAAAGGATTTAGAGAATGGAAATGGAGATCTAGAACAGAAAGTTTAGGAGTGCAAAAGGTGGGGAAAAATTCATGATTTAAGGTGGTGTTTATAGGAAAAAGATTCTGACAACTGGAGCATGCCGGTCCCCTTAATTTTAAGGGGACCGCCCCTTATAATTAAGGGGGCCGCCCAGCTGTAACGGCCATAATCTTCGTCTTTTAGTGGGAAAAGTTTATTTGGTGAAAAACTAACTGATTTTGGTTAAAAATTTGAATTCATATATTTAGTATGAATAAAACATTTTTCTTTATTACCAAAAGTGTTTTTCAAAAATATATAATATGTTTATATACTTAAATAAACTTTGTAATAATTAATTAAATACCCCTTTGATCATAAATTGCACCAAACACTTTGTTTATTCATACCTTAAGTGATTTGGATGTAAAGAGAATGTTAATCACTAAATACTTATTTATGTCATAAATTTTAGTTTAATGAGTTTATGTTTTGTAATAATCAAAACATAGAGATATTGATAATATGTTAATAATGTCTTTAGGCATTATTTAGGTCTACAATTGGTTTTAAGGTATGTAGAAGAGTTAGGGTTGTAAAGTCGTACCTTTAATGAGAGTTATGGTTTTGTTTATATAGGCACGTAATCCTTATTGGATACGTGCTCCTTACTCTTTGATATATATCCGGTTTGATATATATCACTTAAATAGGAGATATCTATATCCAAACCATAAATAACTTTGGTTTGGGCTTTCGTGAGCCCAAACCATTAGCATGCTAGCTCAAATCATTGTTATGATTGCCCACTCATGGTGGGCTTGGGCGTTAGTAATGTTTATCATTTGGGTTCGTGACCTGAATATAGACTATACGTCATCAATGATCATTTTCGTTCTTATAAACAAATTTGGGTTTTCCCCTTACACTTAGCTTTTGCAAAATACCTTTATATGAAGTTAAGACGAAGTTAAACAACCAAATAATGGGTTGCCTCCCAAGAAGCGCATTTCTTTATTTACGAGTCTTGTAGCTAGACTGAAGGTCATGGGCTATTATGTGACCTCGTCATTGGTCACATTCTCTAGGTCATCTTCAATCTTAGTTTTGCATTCCAGACCCAATTGTAAATGTTCTTTATAGAGACCAACCACCTTTTTCTCAATTGCTCCTATTATCCTATTGGCAAATTCCCTATCAACTTTATATTTTGGCCCTAGAGTTAAGCAATCCTTATAGAAAAGGCTCTTCTTCTCCCATACATAGTCCATGCCCTTTTTCTTATCCTCTTCATTAATGTCCTCAAAAGCACCAATGTTATCCATATCAAATCGAGGCACAAAACGAAATTCCTTCATTCTATTAGGCATCCTATATGTGATCCAATCAGTTTCACTAGTAAATCGGATCGTCCCTTCTATCCCATCATATTCTAACTTGGATTCTTCAACAAATGGCTTACCTATCAATAACACTAGCTAGGTCTTCAAAAACCATAAAGTCAATGATATAAGTAAAGTTCCCAACAAAGACAAGTAGACCTTTAATTCTCCCGACAAAGTCACAAACACCACCGGGGTATTTGGGATCTTTTCTAGTTCCAAGTCTTGTTTTCACTATATCATTATAAACACTTGAGGACATAATGTTGATTGGGGATTCAAAATCAATGTAAGCGTTGTAAATGTGCTTATACCCAATCATACATGGTATCTTAACATTCTTAGGATCACCTCTCTTTATCTTAGGGTCAATTCTAGCAAAAGGAGGTCGAGGATTATCAACAGGATTATTATGGTACGCAGTTTCCTCCTTAGTGGGATATAGATTGAAATAATCGTCCGGTTTCGGATCTATCTCCCCCTCCTCAAGTTCCTTCACATCCTCAACAACATCCTCAAAATCGTTAGATCCTAGGTCTTTATTTGAATACAAGGCGGTCGCTAGGTCACTAAATACATGATCGAGCTCAACATTAATTAACCTATTAAGCTCCCTAAGTTCCCTAATCTCATTATCAGTCTGTTCAGGCAACAAAGCCACTTCACTAGGGGAAAGGGGTGGATTCGCGTTTTCCATAATGGCCAACGGAATAGTCAATGAATTGAATTTACTAACAAAGAAATGAAGAAAAAGATAGACTAAAGGAAACCTAAAAATAAAAACAAAAATCTTACTAGAAAGGAATCTAGCAAGTAGACCTAATGAAAAGAAATTCTAACCAAGACAATAACTATTCCCCGGGCTGCGACGCCAAAAACTTGATACGTGGGAATTACGCCCTCGCAACAGGTTTTACCTCTCAAGGGATCTTGAGAGGCTTACAACCCCCACCAGGCGGTGTACCTGATCGTTGTAGTATAGTATAGTGACAAGTACCGGGGGATTGATCATTCAACTCAGGAATAGTGTCGCTATGATTAGAAAGCCTACTAAACTAGGTCTAGGGGTATGGGATGATTGTTTTTGTATTTTTATATTTTATGGAAAGCAAGTAAAATCTCGGGTTTTGAAGGAGTGGGTGGAATTAGTTGCTAGCCAACTAACCCAATTTACTACAAATGCAATCAAGATAAAATAAAAGAAATGAAAATTAAACTAATATGCTAATTTGGTGGAAACAATTATGAGAAAAGTTTTGTTTACTTAGATTTCATTACTCCCTAGATATCTTTTACCGGTTGATTAGCTTGTTACAATTGCATGGATGACGGGTTATATTCCTTAATACTAGTCGTAGGGCCGTGTACAATATTCCCTAACTCTATAAGATCCTACTTCACTCCTATGTCGAGCCGTTAAAAGCTCCTAACATGGGATCATTTGAATTCACTTATGCATTAAATACAACCAAAAATTGTAGTACACCTCCGATCATGTTTCTTAAGACGTTCAAGCAAGTTACCAATGGAAGTCTGCCAGTTTTCTTAAGCTTAAAATCGAATACAATCATCCGTAACAATTATAAACAAACAATCAACTCATAATCAACATCTAGGTTTCACTACATCTAAGCAAACACAATAAAAGCCTAGCCTAACATGTTAAAAGAAAGATATACGTAAGATAGAATCAAACAATACATAGACATATTGAATGATTAATGAAGTACTTATCCTTATTCAAACATGGAATAAAGAAGGGTTTGAAACCCCTTCAAGATGCAGGAAATTCGACCTAGGGATTTACAAAACTTGTTCCCCAAAAGTTCCGCACCATACAATGAAAAATTGGAAAAATATATATAGACTATGCATCCTGACGGCGTCATGTGTTAACCTCTGACGCCGTCAACTAGCCGCCAAGTTGAAATTCGTATTGCCTAGATCCACTTCTGACACCGTCGTGTAGAAAAACACTCTGGGCCGTCACTAGTATTTGGACCCTGATGGCCTTAGTGACGCCATCAGGCCAATACCAAAGAAAATGTTCTGGGCCATCACGTTAAAAGTTCCACATCTACCGCTTTTGTTACTCTTGACGCTGTCACTAGTAATCCTTGATGTCATTAGGTACTGTTCCAGCAAGGAATTTTTGAGACTTTGTCGTTTTCTTCACTTTTATGCTCCAAAAACGTCCAAAATGCTTCCTTTTTCCAGATTTCTCCTCAAAAGTACCTAAAATAACAAAAGGAACGATTTAGGGCAATAATTGATAAAATAATCTCGAATTCGGGCTTAAATGACCCCTTAAAAGCGGTACACTTTTCGCCTCATCAAGTGTAGTACGGTTACTTAACAATAACAGGGATCAATGATCCTTGAGGCTAAAACTACCCTAGGTGTTTTCCCATAAAACACCTGTACACACACTTTTCCTGGAGGTTTACATTGTGACTCACATAATAATATACGCCCTATATCCTCTTTATATAATAGAGGATTAGGGTTACAAAGGAATAAATAAATAATATAAAAGATTTGTTGTAATCTTTTCTTTCATTGAAGTTTCATCCTTTGTCTTCTTTAGTCCTTCATCTTTCACATGTTTTATCTGATCAACTCAAGTATAAATCCCAACAATCTTCCCCTAGTTGATATGACAAAACCAAGTAATCATGAACTTCCCCTAAAGCTAATATATATTTAAGATAAACGAACTTCCCCTTAAACCATGCTATATCACCAAGGTTCTTCAAGTTGCAGCTTCAATGTAAATATTCTTCTTCCCCTTTTTGTCATCATCAAATAGGGGACAAACGTAAGAAACCTTGATCTTCACAGCCACGAATCAATATTATACGTCCAATCCATCTTTCCAATGTTTCAAAGTTGCCCACCATTAAGTTTTCCGCATCTATAAATGTACTTGAAACAGTAGAAATCAAAACTAGCAGTTGTAATAACAACTAGCAGTTGTAAAAATCTTCGCGTTGATGTAGCTTGTAGATGGTTAAACATTTAATCAATAAGCTTCCCCTGAAACCTATATGTTAACCATCTCTTGAATCTTCAATTCTGTAGGCTCTATGTAATGATTACTGATGAAGAAAACTAAGTATTACCAACTTGATGATGAAGTAGAACAATCCAAACTCATGTCTTAAATATAACTTCGAACATATACCTAAAACGATGTATAAGGAGACCACAATCCCTTGACAATAATCACTGAGCACAATAACGTAACTCCTTCAAGTGTTTGTCAATTCGTAGATATAATAAGAACACTAACCCGAATAATTCCACTTCAACGTCAAATAGGTGATAAAAACCTTTCTTCGTAATCAATTGTGCAATAAGAACGAGCCTTTGTTATCTGTTAAGAGCCAATAAACCAAAAACCTTCATCTTCTGTGTGTCGTCCAATATCTCCAAAAATCCAAAACTAAATTAGAAATATTCGAAATCCTTCCCCTGAATTCGAACATCCAATAAAACCAACTTCAGTGTGTGTGTCATTAACATATCAACCAACGATTCTCCACTTATTGACCCACTTACTTCATGAATTTACTAATCAGTATAATGTTAAGATTTCACCTTGATAGCACCATATGAGACAAACAATTTATTTACCCCATGATCAACAAATAAATACGGAGCAATACTAATCCATGAATAAACACAGCCGACCAATTGTATCTCAATAAATTACCTATAATCATAATAATTAAATGCAATACGATCGACATTCTCCTTACCAACTGTCAAAATAGCAATGAGCATCTTAAACTATATATCGAGCGACACTAATCGCGTGCAGCAATGGCAACATATGTGAGCAGTGGAAACAAATTATATGAGCAGTGGAAACGTTTAACATTAGTAGTGGTAACCATGAAGTGTAGCAGTGGAAAGTTGTAACAAGCAGTGTAAAAGATCTAAAGCTTTACTTCTCAATCACCAGTAATTGTAAGTGATATAAAATATGATTTTTTTTAATATGTAAATGTATTAAGTGTAAATAGTTATTTATGAATGCATCAAGCTTTTCGAGCTGAAGTCGAACCGAATTCAATTCTTAGGTTATATTTCAATTTTAATTTGTGTAAGAAAACACATCTTTACAGATAAATCGAGTTTTTCGAGTCAAGCTCTAGCCTAGTTCAAACTTTCTCGATCCTGGATAACATAACCGAGAGGGTGATGGTGGCTTGCTTCTTAGTGTCTATGACAAACGGTATACGTGCATTAAGTTATCACTAGTCACATTCATTAATATGGGTATTTGACATCATATGGGTTATATGCATCGGGTTATAGTTGCTTAGAGTATCATGTTACGACACGTTGATGAGGCGAAAAATGAACCACTTTTAAGGGGTCATTTAAGCCCGGAATTGAATTTATTTGATCAAATATTGCCCTAAATCGTTCTTTTTGTGATTTTAGGTACTTTGGGAGTGAATTCTGGAAAAGGAAGCATTTTGGACGTTTTTGGAGCATAAAGGTGAAGAAAACGGCAAAGACTTAATTTTCCATGCTGAGAACAGTACTTGACGGCGTCAAGAAGAAAATCATGACGGCGTCAAGAGTAAAATCCGTGACGACCCAGTGAAAACCTGAAGGCGTCACAAGAAGGGCGTCAAGAGTTAATGTTGTGACGGCCTACAGTTGGAATACACATGATGGCGTCAAACCCAGATCTAGGCAGTCCAAGAAATTATTTGGCGGCGAGATGACCGCGTCAGAAATTTGTTCTTGACGCCGTCACCTATCAGAATCTATATATAGTTTTCTATTTTTCATTCATTAGAGAGGAACTTGTGTGGAGAATACTAGGGCCGAACTTTGTAAACCCTAGGTCGTATTTTACAGTATTTTCAAGGGTTTTCACCCCTTGAATCCTTTCATGTTCAATTGAGATAAGTCTTCTTTCAATTCAATCAATATATCTATGTGTTGTTTGAATATATCTTATGCTTGTCTTGATTTCAACATGCTAGGCTAGATCTATCATGTGTTTGCTTATATGTAATGAAACCTAGATGTTAATTATATGTTGATTACTTGTTTATAGTTGTAATGGATGAATGATTTCAATATTAGGCTTAAGAAAACTGGCAGATCTCCATTGTGTAACATGCTTGAACGTCTTAGGAAACATGAAACGATGTGAACTAGGTTTTATTAGTTGTATTTAATGCATGAGCAAATTCTAGTGATCCCATGTTAGGAGCTTCTTAGCCGGCTCGACATAGGAGTGAAGTAGGCGCTTATAGGATTGGGGAAGTAAGTACGCCACCCCATGAATGGTATTAAGGAATACAACCCGTCATCCACGCAACTGTAACAAGTAATTAACATGTAAAAGATATCTAGGGAGTAGTGAAATCTAAGTAAACACAATTCTCCCATATATTGCTCACACCTTTAGTATAATTTAGTTTATTCTCATTTCTAGTATTTCATTTTGATTGCATCTTTAGTTATTGGGTTAGTTGACTAGCAACTAATTCCGCCCAACTCCTTCAAAACCGAGATTTTTAATTGCTTTACATAAAATATAAAAATACAAAAAGAATCATCCCTCATCTCTAGACCTAGTCTTTAGGTTTTCTAATCCTAGCTACACTATTCCTAGCTGAACGATCAATCCCCTGGTACTTGTCATTATACTATACTACATCGATCATGTACACTGCCTGGTGGGGGTTGTAAGCTTCTCAAGATCCCTTGAGAGGTAAAGCCTGGTGCAATCCCTACGCATCAAGTTTTTGGCGCCATTGTCGGGGAATAGTTATTGTCTAGGTTAGAATTTCTTTTTATTAGGTCTACTTACTAGAATCCTTTCTAGTGAGATTTTTATTTTTATTTTTATAGGATTCCTTTAGTCTATCATTTTCTTTGTGCCCTTTGTTTGTAAAACCATTTTCATTTGTCTTCATGGCGGATGAGATTCCATTTAGATCATTAACAATAGAGGAACAATTAGTTTACTCGGATAGATTTGCTTCCTGTTGTTCCAATGAATTTTTAAGTGATCTTAGCTATATACAAGAGGAGATGGGTGTAAAGTTTGATAGGTTTGATGAGTTATGCGCATGTGTGGCCTATATTAAACAATCATTGTTAGGATCAATTCCTTTTAGTAAGACCCTTTGGAATAATTTTGAGGAAAGCCTCCTAACCATGAACCATGAGTTCAATGAATTGATGGGTTTGTATACATCGCAACTTGAGGAAACAATTAAGGAGGATTTAGCCGAACATGATCATATTGAGCAAAAAGATGAATCCTTTAGGCAAATTGAACATTGTAATCAAGTTATTGAGGAAGGTTCTTATGAATTAGACTTAGAACTTGAAATGGCTAGAGAAGGATTTGAGATACTTAGGAACATGTTTAGGTTAGATTCTATTAAAACACGTGATGAGGATATAGGTGATGTTGAGAAAAGGAAGGATGAGGTAAATAACACAAACCTACAAAGTACCCCACAACTCCCACCATCACTTGAGGAATACACACCACCCGTGACTTACCCGGAAGAAGTAGAAGAGACTATAGGAGCCCCAATAGAGGTAGAACCCTTGTACCAAACACCACTAGAGGATATAGGTTTGAATGCTTGTAGTGATAATCTTACTCTTAGTTCTAGGGAATTACCTAGTGTTGATGAACCGGAACCTCAATCTTCACACAACTTTCCATCCTTAGATATACATCTAGGAGACAAAAGAGGAGCCGACCCACCCATCAACCCATGTAGTCCGGGTAGTCTTAGGACAAAGGTAGTGGACTCTAACCTTTGTAGAGAGGAAGCCAATATAGGAGTGGAAAATGACCTTACATGCTTACATCACCCATTTATGATTGATCACAAGAAACATTATGGGTTTAAACCGGGTTTATTAGGTCAAGATGGATCCCTAACTAGTAATCTCTTGAAGTTGATAGAAAATGATCCCTTTCTAAGAGAAAATCTTAATCCACCCATTAACCCGATTGAATTAGGTAAGGTTATGATGATAGGAGCACACCCTTTTGAGCATATAATTCATCCACCACTCTTTCCTCACGAGGCATACTTCCACCGAGATTGTGTGTATCGCTACTATCACCCGTACTTAATCCTAAGTGTAGGGAAAACCTTACCTTTATCCGTGAAATAAGGGTAGAGTCAGGCTCGTGACTCGAACAAAAACAAGCGCTTCTTGGGAGGTAACCCATGCTTTGTGTGATTTTTATTTGTTTGATTGTTGTTTGTTTCCATATGCATGCTTTATTTTTATTGTTGGTAGATCATGTTTCAAAACTAAAATAGTGAAAATACTTTATTTTGTCGTTTGGCTTAGTCTTAACTTCATCCAAGGTATTTCGCAAAAGATAAGTGTAAGGGGAAACCCCAAATATGTTTTTAAAGAAACAAAACCGATCATGATTCTACACAATATTAAATGAACATGTATATTCTTATTTGTTAGAGTCAAATGCTTGTATCGAGTCATAATGATGTTTTGCAGGATTTTCCAGGAAGTAGGACCAAGTTTTTCCAGAAATTTTCCGGAAACTTAACATAAGAATTTCTGCAGCTCACTTCTGACGGCGTCATGAGTTTCCTCTTGACGGCGTCACGTGTAAAATTCTAGAAATTTTACAAGTTTTGTTTTTCTAACGGAGTCTTAAAGTTTTTGTTGAATCATTAGTTTTATAATCTCTAGGAAATCTGCAAACATCATTCCACAAGCATTATATCTTATTTTGTTTTCTAGGATTTATTAGCATATGTAGATTGCCTCCCATTTTATGCAAGGTTGCCTTGTCTGTTTTCTCAGGTTTTACAGGTTATGTATGACAAGAAGATGATTTATATTCTGGATGGGAAGCTTTGATTGTTCATTTTCTTGGAGGAAGATCTAACCTGGCCACCTTATTATCCATACCGAGCGAATCAGGGGAGTATTTGATTTCATTCATTTTACTCATTTCACTTTTACATTCTTTACTTGAACATTGGGGACAATGTTCATCCTAAGTGTAAGGGGAGGGTAAAATGATGATACCTTACAGATACACTTTCCCTTGAGTTTGTTTGTTTGATGGTAGATGTGTAATAAAACTATGAGAAATACTTGTTACTGTAATTTTAGCGCCAAATTTAAATTTTTTTACAACATTTAGGAGTGAAACTTTAGCCATAGCAAGCGTCTCATGGATAGGAGATTGTATGACTAGCACATAACTGTACTATTCAGAAAAATTTTCCACCCATATATGAGGTTCGCCTTTAGATTTGATAGGAAAAGCATTTACTATTAGTGCTTATGAGTGTACCGATAGCATTTAGATTCTAGAACTTGCGTTAGTGATGCATCCCGAGACCGCTAGTGAGACTACATTCATGTGGTAGGATTTACTACATGATAAGAGGCATTAGGATCACCCTTGTGTTAAACCCGTATCATAATTACTTGACCATTTATGTCATATTACTTGGCTAGTTAAGTCAGTTAATTTTTCCCACACCATTAGCGTTGTACTCATTTTTAGTACATGAAACCCCTAGTACACCCCTCCGAGCCTATCTTTTCGTTTCTAACTTTAAGCATTTTACTTAAAGGAAGAATTTGTTACACCCCACTTAAATGTACAACCAAATCGCCTTAGCTTTCCGTGTATGCACTCATCCTTAGTGCATTATTGTCATTTGTTAAACCCTAAGTTAATTATCTAATTGATTACATGGTTGCTAAGTCGAGTCATATCCTTGTACATATTGTTTTGGGACGATTGAGACTCATGGGTAAAGTACTTATTTTATGGAGTAATGGGGAAGAACATCGTTTATTACCCCCATATGTACGTTAATCTTAAAAGTACTCCAAGTGTTTTGATTTTCTTAATTCGAGTCATTAGATTAATTTATTGTAAAGTATGTAAAAATTCAAGTGTAAGGGGAATTTTCATTCCCTATGATGTATTATTTTGGATGGTAGGGTAAGAGTGTATGTCAAAAAAAAAAAAAAAAAAAAAAAAAAAAATCGAAAAAAAGAAAAAAATAGAAAGAGAAAAGAGAAAAAAACATACGGACTACCATCCCGTTTCATTCTATGTTTATTTTATGTTATTGTTATTTTTGATTTATTAGCTTAAGTCGAGTCTAGTCTTGGCTTTGCAACGCCATATTGTACATGTAATTAACCAAGATTGTTAACTCGCCACCAGTAAAGACTGCCTATATCCGACCAAACCGTGTATTCCATATCCCTACACCTAACGTTATAACCCTTTAAAAAGACCTATTTGATAGTTTATCCTAGGTGCTTACGCCATGTGGTGGAGGTTTGATCATTTCCCAAGCCTATGGTAATCTATTTTGCTATGACAGGTAGTGAGAGATGTTTTCCGTTTCCATATTGTGATATTACTTTATTACACCCGAGAGATGTGAGTATCTAAACACTATTTGTGAGGTGCTAGTATATGACCTCCGTGCTTGTCTTTGGTCTTTAGTGGAACGATTATTTGTTGTAATTACTTTTATATTAGTGTTAAATGACCCCTAACTTGTATTTTGATTAGAATAAAAGCGCATTTGCTTGAGGACAAGCAAATCTCAAGTGTAAGGGTATATGATGAGGCGAAAAATGAACCACTTTTAAGGGGTCATTTAAGCGCGGAATTGAATTTATTTGATCAAATATTGCCCTAAATCGTTCCTTATGTGATTTTAGGTACTTCGGGAGTGAATTCTGGAAAAGGAAGCATTTTGGACGTTTTTGGAGCATAAAAGTGAAGAAAACGGCACAGACTTAATTTTCCATGCTGAGAACAGTACCTGACGGCGTCAAGAAGAAAATCATGACGGCGTCAAGAGTAAAATCCGTGACGACCCAGTGAAAACCTGAAGGCATCACAACAAGGGCATCAAGAGTTAATGTTGTGACGACCTACAGTTGGAATACACATGACGGCGTCAAACCCAGATCTAGGCAGTCTGAGAAATTATTTGGCGGCGAGATGACGGCGTCAGAAATTTGTTCTTGACGCCGTCACCTATCAGAATCTATATATAGTTTTCTATTTTTCATTCATTAGAGAGGAACTTGTGTGGAGAATACTAGGGCCGAACTTTGTAAACCCTAGGTCGTATTTTATAGTATTTTCAAGGGTTTTCACCCCTTGAATCCTTTCATGTTCAATTGAGATAAGTCTTCTTTCAATTCAATCAATATGTCTATGTGTTGTTTGAATATATCTTATGCTTGTCTTGATTTCAACATGCTAGGCTAGATCTATCATGTGTTTGCTTAGATGTAATGAAACCTAGATGTTAATTATATGTTGATTACTTGTTTATAGTTGTAATGGATGAATGATTTCAATGTTAGGCTTAAGAAAACTGGCAGATCTCCATTGTGTAACATGCTTGAACGTCTTAGGAAACATGAAACGATGTGAACTAGGTTTTATTAGTTGTATTTAATGCATGAGCAAATTCTAGTGATCCCATGTTAGGAGCTTCTTAGCCGGCTCGACATAGGAGTGAAGTAGGCGCTTATAGGATTGGGGAAGTAAGTACGCCACCCCATGAATGGTATTAAGGAATACAACCCGTCATCCACGCAACTGTAACAAGTAATTAACATGTAAAAGATATCTAGGGAGTAGTGAAATCTAAGTAAACACAATTCTCCCATATATTGCTCACACCTTTAGTATAATTTAGTTTATTCTCATTTCTAGTATTTCATTTTGATTGCATCTTTAGTTATTGGGTTAGTTGACTAGCAACTAATTCCGCCCAACTCCTTCAAAACCGAGATTTTTAATTGCTTTACATAAAATATAAAAATACAAAAAGAATCATCCCTCATCTCTAGACCTAGTCTTTAGGTTTTCTAATCCTAGCGACACTATTCCTAGCTGAACGATCAATCCCCCGGTACTTGTCATTATACTATACTACATCGATCAGGTACACTGCCTGGTGGGGGTTGTAAGCTTCTCAAAATCCCTTGAGAGGTAAATCCTGGTGCAATCCCTACGCATCACACGTCCATGACTGTTGACAATTGGTAATTAACATGGGTAATGTGCATTGGATTGTAGTGGCTTATAGTACGTGTCATGTTATCGACCAATACATTCCTAGTGATCGACAATGGGTAACTAACATGGGTAATGGGTCATGTGCATTGGGTTATAGTGGCTATAGTGTTATGTTATCGACCAATACATTACCGGTGATCGACAATGGGTAATTATCATGGGTCATGGGTCATGTGCATTGGGTTGTAGCCGCTTATAGTGTAATGGAAACCATGCATGACCGGTGATAATGGCTAATTCACATGGGCGGATTTTTTTAATACAAAATACACTAAACGGTGCACTTGGTTCAAACTTGGAAAAGGGAAAGGGAAAGTGTAAGATAATGGTCGGAAAAGGGAAAGGTAAAGAAAATGAATCTCCCCAATTTTATTGGGTAATGATCCATTCCCCTCAATTGGGTAATGGGTCATTGCATTATGCTTTACCAAGCATATTTTTTCATTACCTTTCCTATTCTTCAATTCACCCCTTATAACCCCGTACCAAGCATTAGGGGTGTTCAAAAAACCCGAGAAACTGACAAACCGCTCAATCCGAAACTGAAAAAAACCTGAAACCGAAACCAAAAAAAACCAAAATCGGAAAAACCGCTTATCACGGTTCGGTTTCAGTTTTTACTTTTAGATATCTGTGGTTAACCGAACGAACCATATGTAATATAAATAAATTACCCGCCCCACGATGAATAGTTAAAATCTTCCAACTAACCAAACCGAACTGCCCCGTGAACACCCCTACCAAGCATGCCCTAAAATACAAATGTAGTTTTAATACTTATTAGTTTTAAAACTTTTTCTACTTTTTAATTTTAGTTTTTTATACTTTTAATACTTTTAATAATTTTTAAACTTATAATATATAAAGAAGTATCAAACACACTTCACTTTTAAACTTATAATATATACAAAGAGTATCAAACACACTTCACTTTTAAACTTATAATATACAGTATACAAAGCTTATCAAATACGCTTCACACACTTCCACATAACCTCTCTTTCTATCTGACAGTTATAAAACTCACTGGGTTATAATTGACCAAGTAAACGGATCTAGGGTTTTGATCCTTTATTCTCAGTTTTGTCTTACATTTGTTAGAGACTTGTTACTTTATGTATTAGATTTATGTTGTGTTGTTTTTGCGAATAATTAGAGCAAAAGAGATATTAAGCTGTGTTTGGATTAGCTTATTTTGTGTGGTTATTGGCTTATTGAGTTTTGGGAAAGTTAATAAGCTCACTTTTGTTGGCTTATTAGCTTATCCACTTAAAATAACATAGGCTTATTTGCATCCCCAAATCTCAAAAAGCTGATAAGATCATAAATTAATATAATCCAAATACCCCCTTAGAGCTATTTATTCTTAGGCTTAGGTTGACTATCTGTTATAAGAAGTATGTTGCATTTGTATTGATAGATATGGAAGAACATGCTGTGTTGTTTTTGTGAATAATTAGAACAAAAGAGATATTAAGGTTTACTTGGATTAGCTTATTTTATCTTAGGCTTAGGTTGACTATCTGGTATAAAAATTATGTTGCATTTGTTTTGAGAGAATAAGGAAGAAAAGTGGCGGATGTGTGTGTGAATATTTAGGCTAAAACATCCAAGTATCAAAGATGGAAGAAGTATCAACGATGGCTGAACAAACACCACTTTCGAGTATGAACATAAAATTGTTTTGGTGTTGTTCATCCATTGTTGATTCATCTTTGCTCTTTGTCAAAATACAGAAACAATTATCAAGTATAATTTGTAGGTTCGATGCTTGAATTTAGTGTCTTTGTATTCCAGCATATTGGTAGGTTATGTTATTGTTGGCTAGGGTAGAAAGGATGGTAGTTCATTACATTGTTAATATAAACTAGAAGGGTACCCGCGCATTGCAACGGCGAGTACCCTGAAATAAAATTTTTCGATGAATAATGTATTTTAGTTTATTATGTTCTTTTTGAAAATAAATTTACGGATATCAAGAATTTCGTATAGCCCGTGCCCGTTTGGGCTCAAACCCGTTGGCCCGTGCGTGTTTGGGCTCGAGCCCGTTTGGTCCGAGCCCGTTTGGGCTCAAGCACGTTTGGCCCATTGCTCATTCGGGCTTGAATATTTGTATAATGTGATTTATTATTTGTAGTAGTGAAATTTAATGCAGGAATTGTGTTTAATTTGGTTGTACAATATGCTTGATAATTTGTATTTCTTATGTAAGGGGTGTTTTAATAACTGTATTAATTGTATTTATTGACCAGTTAAATAATTGACTACATTAAATAGCATTAATGTGGTGTCTTGTTGTACACTATGCTTCTAGTATTGTACGTCTGAAAATTATGTGCAATAAAGTGTTGTACATTATGTTTCTTTTCTTGTAAGTAGTAGTCATTATAGTCATTAATAACATTAACCATTTTAATAGCATTAATGTTGTAAGTCTGAAAATTGCACCATGCTTATTTTGTTGTACACTATGCTTATTTTGTTGTAAATAAGAAAACTGGTTGCAGCTATTGTACATTGTGCTTAAATTGTTGTAATTTTTGGTGAAGGGGTGTTTTTAATAGCATTAATGTTTTTTTATAGAATTTTGGTCTTAAAATGACACCGTGCTTTATTTTGTTATACAATATGCTTACTTTGTTGTAATTCTGAAAATTGGGTGCATTAAAGTGTTGTAAACCGTGCTTAATTTCTTGTAAGTCTTAAAATTTTGGAGAGAGAGTCATTCATGCTTTATATGTTGTATAGATTTAATATGATTTCATTCATGCACGATTAGCTCTCTAATGTCATAGAATCAACATAATTAATATGTATGTTCATCACGTCTAAGGGAGCAATATAAATGATAATAAGAATTTGTTTTCTAATAACATAAAGCTCAATAATTAGGGCAGATCTATCTAGCGTTGTAGATGGTTCTGTTGCTTAATTTGGAAAACGTCTACTACCGTTTGTGTGGTAGATCTTGATCACAAGCTTTGGCTCTTTCAATAATGTACCTTGATTAAAACTTCTGTCCCGACAATGAAGATACATTCTTGAAAGTGCCAAAGCTTGTGATCAAGAACAACCACACAAACGGTAGTAGACGGTGTCCAAAAAATAAAGCAATGGAACCTCTCTGCAACGTTAGATAGATCTAGCCTGATCATTGAGACGTCTTCAATGCGATGATGATATAGTGTGTATTGTTCACGACAGGCCACACTCCTTCATTATCGCATTCAAGATGAGTGATGTTACAGAGACTCTATTCTTTACTCAACATTTCTAGATTGTTTATATCACTCTGTTTGCATTCCATTCTTTTTTATGATCTAAATGAGTCTGGAATTTCAACATACCTTTCCATTCTGAGTGCCAAAACATTTCCTTTTGTTTTTTCAACAATCTAGCAATGCGGCTGGTGCAGTCCTTTGCTCAAAGGGAGTTGAAACGACAAAAGGAGATGTAGTGGGTACTCAGAAGGGTTACGTATGTTGGTTTACTGTATTCCATTATTTTTTATGATCTAAAACCAGCCATTCACCAAGTAATGTTGCCATTGGAGTTCCAAGAACAAAGGTTGTTTCAAACACATCCTGAATTGCATCATTGACTGTTTTTGTCCACATTAGTTGACTGTTTTGGCCTTGGTCTTTGCACCCCTGCCTTTTTGGCCTTGGTACTGTAAATGCTATTTTTTTCTCATGTTTGCACACATGAAAAAGTAATGTCATGACTGCACAATTTTGTAGCCTCTCGTAATTTTCCCAACGGTTAGTAAATACCTACAAGTTGTTACGTTATTTAAATACCCACTTTTACGTATGACAAAATTTTTTTTATATAAGACTTGATTTATAATTCACAACAGTAAATTGTGAATTATCTTTTGCTTAGAAACGTTGCTTGCACACAAACCTAGATAGTCTAAATTATCGCGAATATATATATATTAAAAACTTTTTATAATATACGTTTCGTTATCTATACCGTACAATAATTATATATTCCGGAACCTACGAAAATTCCCGAGAGTGCTCACTATCGTTACTTGAACTTATCCCGACTCCCTAAATTTCCTATGTGAACCCCATATCTCAAGTGGGCCCCACTTTCTAGTAATAAACCAAACCGGGCCAGAAATTTCATTTCTTTTCTTTATTTTCTGTTTTGGGCCGAGACAAACAAATACAACCCACTAGGCCCAATCCAGTTTTCTTTTCTTTTTCTTCTTTGTTTCCAGTCGCGAACGAAGCCAAGAACACTCCTAGTTTCTTTCAAATTCGACACACAACATATGTATATTATCACTTAACTTGTTTTACCACCTTACATAGATTCATGAATGATAAATATTATTCACTCATTCACTCGTTTACTGCTTCAAATCTGCCTCAAGTGAATGAAACCAAATTGTATCACAAGTTTCCTAAACCACCACCCAAGCTCCCCTATGACTACTAAGCTGACTTAAGTGAACAGGAATGTCAGGAATGAGCAGTATATCTCTCTTACACATGCTCATTGTTGCTCTAGATCGATTGGGCAAGAAAGGAGGTGCCACTCCACGTTTACAAGCCAACAACACATTTCCATGTTACCTTATACCTATCATGCCCTCAAAACTTCCTATATAAACATCCCATGCATCCTCAGTCGAACACACACTCACAAACGAACCAAATAGCACAAGTACAAGTCGTGTATACTAGAAGTTGGGACAGAAAGATTACTAGGTGTACGAGGCATAGAAGTGATCCTAAGGAGCCAAGTTTACTCATCTTGAACCTTTGCCAAGACGTGAAGTGAACCACGATCCTCTTTGTTCCATACTCGAACCATTCGAACCTATTACCCCACCCATTTGTGGTGAGGTTGTGTTGTGTGAAGCCGTTTCCTTGCTTTGTTGAGACTACGATACCACTGTACTACTAAGGTGATTTCATAGCCCACTCTTTAACTATTTTCCCGTGGGGAGATACATGCTTAAAACTCGATCACAAGTCTTTTATACCGGGTATTGAAATACCGTCAGGCCAATGTTATTTGCTTAAGTTACTATTGTCAGAAGTCCCTCTATCATGAACCTTAATCACCTGAAGGGTGAACGTAAATAATTGTGGATAGTACTATTAGTGATTAACAATCCTCGTTTGGTTGTTGGAGAAAACACCAGGCGCACTTTATTGTTCTTATAAATAGGTTATTGACAAATACCTATCTTTGGGGGCCTATTACTTACCATCATAATTCATATTTATGATTGGCTGTTAATCGTTGAGTATCATGAGCTTAAGGCAATAACAGGAACATTGATTTTCTTAACATATTGATTGTATGTGATTACAATACATTCTTAACTTGTGATTTAACTCTTAAACTCAAACCTATGAATATCACTCAACTTTATGTTGACTTTAGCATGTTTATCTCAGGTAACTAAACAAGATGGATCTGGATGGCACGGAGTGGGCAAAAGCATGACAAGAACCATAATAAACTACTTATTTTCCTTCAGAATAAAGCACGTTCTTAACTTAATAACGTTGTATCCCAGATATTTGGTATTTTGAAATAAATTAAACTTTAATACTTCACTTTGTGTTGTCTACTATGATTGTGACAAAGATCCTTGAAGTAATACCCCGAAAGTCTTCCGCTGACATGTTAAGTCTTCCGCTGTTATTAACAACTTTTGGGGGTGTTACAGATTTCATGCCTGCAAGAAGGGTAAGAAACACTATTTTTCTCTTCACTGTCAATTGACTACTTTTGCAGTTTTGAAACACTAACCAAGCATACCTTTTTCTCTATAAAAACCAAACACACAAACTAAGATCCCACAACCCCATTCAACCAAGCGAAACAATGAGTTCCAAGAACAAAGGTTGTTTCAAACACACCCTGAATTGCAACAGTATATTTTATTTCATTTACACTATTATTTTTGTTAATTTTAATATATTTTTTTTATTTTTTTGCAGAAATCATTAACATTGACAGCAGTGACTCAAGATCATTTCACATATCAAGCAGTTCTGAAGGTCCTCCAAATACATGGGCAGACTACTTTCCAAAGGGATATTCTGGATCAGGCACAAAAAAGGAAGATGCTAGGAAGGTTAAAACTCCAAAAAAGACTGCCAAAGAGCTTTTTGATGAGAGGGTTCAGGTGCTAGGCCTGCCCAATGCTAAGACTTATGAAGACAAGGGTATAAAACCATGGGAACCAAAATGCCCAAAGTTTGTTCAAAAGGGAAGGGTAAAAAGAAAATGTGTTAGTTGAGTTAGGAAGTAATTTGAATAAACCTGTGTAATCCTTTTGTACTACTTTATTTGACTTTATTAACAACTTTTGGGGGTGTTACAGATTGGTATTCAGAGCCACGGTTATAGAGAACCAGATGTTTTTAAACATTGGACTATAACTACACTTTAACTGGACCATTTTTACAAAATACCACTTCATGCCCTCCGTGCCTACATTCCAACATCTGGTAGAAAAATTACTTCTCATTATTTCTTACTTATATAACTTGATATATGCTTACATGCTATGATTTTGCTAATAACTATGTTTACTAATCGGGATTATTACAGTACCATGTCTTCCAAACCCAACTTCATTGTTTTGTTATCGGATTCGGAAACTGAGAGCTCTACACCTGTTGTACCAACTCTTGCTCCAATGACTGTGTCACCTACAACAGATAAGAATAAGGAAAGTCAGCAATCCTCTACTTCACCTCAAGCATCATCTGGTCCAATCAGACGCAGTAAGCAAACTTCT
Organism: Artemisia argyi; assembly: GCA_030686995.1. Taxonomy (NCBI): domain Eukaryota; kingdom Viridiplantae; phylum Streptophyta; class Magnoliopsida; order Asterales; family Asteraceae; genus Artemisia; species Artemisia argyi. The sequence goes on along the minus strand of CM060697.1, from coordinate 19,214,552 downwards.
CCATTCCAGCCTTATGAACCAGCCACAGCTGGAAAAGCTCTTTCATATGCGGAAGAAAAAGACATCTGGAATGATACTAAATGGAAAAAGGAAATTGCTCCAACTGCAGAACCAGTGATACTACCTAGTATATTTTATCAGCAGACTACTACTGTACCAGTGACAATCAACAGTCCACCACCTGTGAAAACTTCCAGTGCTCCTTTGTCTTATCAACCAAGGAATTACCAGATTCGTCCTACCTCCTCAGATCCTTACTATTATGCAAGAACCAACCATAAGGCTCGTAAGCGGGTCAATGCTCGCAAATGGTCATTTCTACTACCAATCCTTAAGTATTGGAGATCTCAAGAAGGTACACCCACCAACAGAGAACTTGGTGAAAGATCATCATTTGCTGCATCTAAGATCCTTCCAGTCACTGGAGAACCCATTCACCATACCATACCACTCTTGGCAGCTAGGTTAGTAAGACATGAAGACAGGTTAGACGCCATAGCCACCTTGGTGAACAACATCCCTAATGAACTGATAGAAGTTATGTCAGCTGAGATAGAACAACTTGTGATGGGACACCTAGAGATGGGAACCATGATTGAACAACTAAGTACCCAATTCGGTGAAGCTATGGAATTCATCGGATTACTTTGCTCTGCTAACACCGTAAACAAGGACATCATGTGTGACATCGATCAAGCCCTCGACACCACAAGAGCCCAAGTCATGTCTTTGCGACGTGCACAACAAGAAACACAAGCTAGGGAGAGAGACCGAGACCAAATCATAGAAACCATGGCCGCCAAAATTCAGGAACTAGAACGTCGTCTTGATGATAACCAAGGAAAACCCTAGAATGCCATAGATTGTCGACGTAGCCTCACCCATATCACAGTAATAACTTGTATTTGAATGTCCTAGAGATATGTCAACAAGAATGAATAAGTGATGTAAACTCAAAACGACAATCTAATCAATGATGTTATGTTTGCTTTATTTTCATAAGTGTTATGATATCGTATATTGCATCGTGATATATGTGACACTATTATAACTTTGAACCTATTGATGTTACCAAATAGTCTAACACAAGATGGTTATTATGAAAATTCTGAAAATATATTCTCATTTTTAGGAATATGGCACCTAAGAGAACCACGACCACTACCTCAGCAGCAACCATGACCCCGGAAGAAATCCAACAAGCGATCACAAATGGAATCAATGCAGCCTTAGCCGAACAAGCAAATGTTAACGCACAACCGGCAAGAAATGTTGCTCCCGCACCTCGCCAATGTACCTATAAAGATTTTATGGCTTGTCAGCCGACTTACTTCATGGGTACTGAAGGGATAACTAAACTCGCCCATTGGTTCGAGAGATGCGAAACGGTATTCCAAAGGAGTGGATGCTCAGAAAACAACAGGGTCACATTTGCCACAGGAACCTTAATGGATGACGCCTTGTCATGGTGGACCGCTACAACTCAAACTTTAGGTACAGAAGCAGCATACCGACTCTCCTGGATGGAATTCAAAGCCAAGATCCTAAAGAAGTACTGTCCTCGATCCGAAATAAGAAAACTGGAAGACGAATTCCATGTCCTTGCAGTCAAAGGAATCGATCTTAGGGCTTACAACAGGAGATTCCACGAGCTGATGGCATTATGTCCTTCTATCGTACCAGATTTAGAGAAAACTCTGGAGAAGTATATTGAAGGTCTTCCCCGGAATATTGAAGGAAACGTCACAGCATCCAACCCACCATCACTAGAAGTCGCAATGGAGTTAGCACAAAAACTCCTAGACCGCGAAATCAAGTGCAACGAACTCAAAAGAAAGCTCGATGACAGGAGAACCACCCACCACCAAAACCACAATCACTACTACAACGGCCATCGCAACAACAACCATCACCACAACAACAACAACAACTACAACAGGATCAACCAACAACAACACCAGAACAAGAACCCACATCGCCAACAACAGAATCAACGACAAGAACCTCCTAAGATATTTACGGCAACCAATGGTAATGGATACCAAGGTATTAAGCCACAGTGCAACCGATGCAAGCTCCATCACAATGGTGCTTGTACAGTAAAATGCCATAAATGCCAAAGGATAGGTCATGCCACCAAAGATTGTAGGACCCCTGCTACCGGCAGCAATCTACAACCAATAGCACCAACATGTTACTCATGCGGAGAAACTGGACACTTCAAGAACCGCTGTCCAAAAGGAAATGGTCAGAACACTGCACGAGCAAGAGCATACGTGATGGGAAATGAAAATGAACCACAAAACCCCGACGTTGTCACGGGTACGTTCTTATTAAATCATCATAATGCTAGAGTATTATTTGATTCTGGAGCAGATAAGAGCTTCGTGTCAGATACGTTTGCCCCTTTCATTAACTCTAACCCTTCTAAGCTAAACACCACATACGAGATAGAAATGGCCAATGGGAACTTAATTAGCACCAACTCTGTTTTAAAGGATTGTACCCTAACCCTCGTAGGAGAATCTTTTCCTATTGACCTGATGCCTGTCCAACTCGGTAGTTTTGATGCTATCATCGGAATGGATTGGTTATCCAAACATCATGCTAAGATTCATTGTGACGAGAAAGCCATACACATTCCTTTTAAGAATGAAACCCTCGTTATCCATGGCGACAAGAATAAAAACCGATACGGAATCATCTCATGCCTCAGAATGATAAAATACATGAACGAAGGATGTCATGTATTCATGGTTCAGGTGACGGAAAGTAAGTTAACCAAGAAACAACTTAAAGATGTACCTATCGTTAAGGAATTCCCCGAAGTATTTCCTGAAGATCTACCCGGTCTTCCACCGACTCGTCAAGTAGAGTTCCAAATTGAACTAGTGCCTGGAGCGGCACCAGTAGCAAAAGCACCTTACAGGTTGGCACCTTCCGAAATGGAGGAACTATCGGAACAACTAAAGGAATTATCCGATAAAGGTTTCATTAGACCAAGTTCATCACCTTGGGGAGCCCCAGTTCTATTTGTTAAAAAGAAAGACGGATCATTCCGAATGTGCATAGATTACCGAGAGTTAAACAAACTCACTATAAAGAACCGATATCCTTTACCTAGAATAGACGATTTGTTTGATCAATTACAAGGATCGAGTGTATACTCGAAGATTGATCTAAGGTCAGGATACCATCAATTGAGAGTTCGGGAAGAAGATATTCCCAAGACAGCCTTCAGAACCCGTTATGGACACTATGAATTTCAGGTAATGCCATTTGGTCTAACGAACGCACCCGCTGTGTTTATGGACCTAATGAACCGAGTATGCAAGCCATATTTGGACAAATTCGTGATAGTATTCATTGACGACATTCTGATCTACTCTCGTAACAAAGAGGAACATGCCGATCATTTGAGAACAATCCTAGAGTTACTTAGGAAGGAAAAGTTGTACGCAAAATTTTCAAAATGTGACTTTTGGATTTCCACGGTGCAATTTTTGGGGCACGTAATCAATAGTCAAGGAATACACGTGGATCCTGTAAAAAAATAGAGGCAGTTAAAGAATGGTCATCACCTACAACTCCCATAGAAGTACGTCAATTTTTAGGTCTTGCAGGTTACTACCGGAGATTTATTGAAGGTTTCTCTAAAATCTCAAAACCATTGACCAAGTTGACCCAAAAGAACGAAAAGTACGTCTGGGGACAAGAAGCAGAATCAGCCTTCCAACTATTAAAACAAAAGCTTTGTGAGGCCCCAATACTAGCATTGCCCGAAGGAAGCAAAGATTTCGTGCTATATTGTGACGCTTCGTACCATGGTTTAGGTGCAGTTTTGATACAACGGGATAAGGTAATAGCTTATGCCTCACGTCAACTGAAGAAACATGAGGAAAATTACACAACCCATGATCTAGAACTAGGAGCAATAGTATTCGCTCTTAAATTATGGAGACACTATCTATACGGCACTAAGTGTATCGTGTTTACAGATCACAAAAGTCTCCAACACATCCTAGATCAAAAGGATTTAAATATGAGACAACGCCGTTGGTTAGAATTGCTTAGTGATTATGATTGTGAAATCCGTTATCACCCAGGAAAGGCTAATGTAGTAGCAGATGCACTAAGCCGGAAAGAAAGACTAAAACCTCTCAGGGTTAGATCATTAGGCATGACTATTTGTTCACCCCTCCCAACACAAATCATTATCGCCCAGAGCGAAGCTCTCAAGAAAGAAAATCGACCAATTGAAAAGATTTTTGGTATGCCAGAAAACGAAAACGGATTTGTGAAAAGATCAGATGGAATGCTTTGTTTCAAGGAAAGAAGCTGGATTCCTCTCTTCGGAGGTATTCGTGATCTTATCATGCATGAGTCTCACAAATCAAAATACTCCATTCACCCAGGTTCCGACAAGATGTACCAAGATCTTAAGAAACTATATTGGTGGCCGAATATGAAAGCCGACATCGCTGAGTACGTCAGTAAATGTCTAACATGTTCAAGAGTAAAAGCAGAATACCAGAAACCCTCCGGATTACTCACCCAACCTGAACTCCCCATATGGAAATGGGAACGTATTACAATGGACTTCATCACCAAACTTCCCAAAACCTCTACTGGCTACGATACGATATGGGTTATCGTTGATCGTCTCACCAAGTCAGCTCATTTCCTACCAATCAAAGAAACTGATGAAATGAACACACTTGCTCAGATATATCTGAAAGAAATTGTGTCACGACATGGAGTGCCAATTTCTATTATATCAGATCGTGACAGTCGTTTCACGTCTCATTTTTGGAAATCACTACAAAAAGCTTTAGGAACAAAGCTGGATATGAGTACAGCCTATCACCCACAAACCGATGGTCAAAGTGAGAGAACAATACAAACCTTAGAAGATATGCTACGCGCTTGTGTTATAGACTTCGGAAAAGGTTGGGACAAACACTTACCGTTGGCAGAATTCTCATATAACAACAGTTATCATACCAGTATCAAGGCAGCACCATTCGAAGCACTTTACGGTAGAAAGTGTAGATCACCCGTTTGCTGGGCAGAAGTTGGAGAAATACAACTCACAGGACCGGATCTAGTTCATGAGACAACCGAGAAAATCATCAAAATCAAACAACGTTTACAAACCGCTAGAGACCGACAGAAAAGTTACGCCGACCTAAAAAGAAAACCCATGGAATTTCAAATTGGAGATAAAGTTATGTTAAAAGTATCACCATGGAGAGGAATGATACGATTCGGAAAGAGGGGAAAGTTAAACCCAAGATACATCGGTCCATTCAAAATCCTAGAAAGAATTGGACCCATGGCATATAAACTTGAACTACCCGAGGAACTTAGTAGAATTCACAACACTTTCCATGTGTCAAATCTCAAGAAGTGTTTATCCGATGAATCTTTGGTCATTCCATTGAGAGAATTACAACTTGATGACAAACTCGTTTTTACCGAGGAACCAGTAGAAATCATGGATAGAGAAGTCAAACAACTGAAACAAAACCGTATCCCTATCATAAAAGTTCGATGGAACTCTAAACGAGGACCAGAGTATACTTGGGAACGCGAGGACCAGTTTCGCACCAAGTACCCACACCTCTTCTCTTAGACACCCTTGGCAACCCTCCTAAACTCGAATTCCGGGACGGAATTCACTGTAAGATGTATGTACTGTAGCCTCTCGTAATTTTTCCAATGGTTAGTAAATACCTACAAGTTGTTACGTTATTTAAATACCCACTTTTACGTATGACAAAATTTTTTTTATATAAGACTTGATTTATAATTCACAACAGTAAATTGTGAATTATCTTTTGCTTAGAAACGTTGCTTGCACACAAACCTAGATAGTCTAAATTATCGCGAATATATATATATATTAAAAACTTTTTATAATATACGTTTCGTTATCTATACCGTACAATAATTATATATTCCGGAACCTACGAAAATTCCCGAGATTGCTCACTATCGTTACTTGAACTTATCCCGACTCCCTAAATTTCCTATGTGAACCCCATATCTCAAGTGGGCCCCACTTTCTAGTAATAAACCAAACCGGGCCAGAAATTTCATTTCTTTTCTTTATTTTCTGTTTTGGGCCGAGACAAACAAATACAACCCACTAGGCCCAATCCAGTTTTCTTTTCTTTTTCTTCTTTGTTTCCAGTCGCGAACGAAGCCAAGAACACTCCTAGTTTCTTTCAAATTCGACACACAACATATGTATATTATCACTTAACTTGTTTTACCACCTTACATAGATTCATGAATGATAAATATTATTCACTCATTCACTCGTTTACTGCTTCAAATCTGCCTCAAGTGAATGAAACCAAATTGTATCACAAGTTTCCTAAACCACCACCCAAGCTCCCCTATGACTACTAAGCTGACTTAAGTGAACAGGAATGTCAGGAATGAGCAGTATATCTCTCTTACACATGCTCATTGTTGCTCTAGATCGATTGGGCAAGAAAGGAGGTGCCACTCCACGTTTACAAGCCAACAACACATTTCCATGTTACCTTATACCTATCATGCCCTCAAAACTTCCTATATAAACATCCCATGCATCCTCAGTCGAACACACACTCACAAATGAACCAAATAGCACAAGTACAAGTCGTGTATACTAGAAGTTGGGACAGAAAGATTACTAGGTGTACGAGGCATAGAAGTGATCCTAAGGAGCCAAGTTTACTCATCTTGAACCTTTGCCAAGACGTGAAGTGAACCACGATCCTCTTTGTTCCATACTCGAACCATTCGAACCTATTACCCCACCCATTTGTGGTGAGGTTGTGTTGTGTGAAGCCGTTTCCTTGCTTTGTTGAGACTACGATACCACTGTACTACTAAGGTGATTTCATAGCCCACTCTTTAACTATTTTCCCGTGGGGAGATACATGCTTAAAACTCGATCACAAGTCTTTTATACCGGGTATTGAAATACCGTCAGGCCAATGTTATTTGCTTAAGTTACTATTGTCAGAAGTCCCTCTATCATGAACCTTAATCACCTGAAGGGTGAACGTAAATAATTGTGGATAGTACTATTAGTGATTAACAATCCTCGTTTGGTTGTTGGAGAAAACACCAGGCGCACTTTATTGTTCTTATAAATAGGTTATTGACAAATACCTATCTTTGGGGGCCTATTACTTACCATCATAATTCATATTTATGATTGGCTGTTAATCGTTGAGTATCATGAGCTTAAGGCAATAACAGGAACATTGATTTTCTTAACATATTGATTGTATGTGATTACAATACATTCTTAACTTGTGATTTAACTCTTAAACTCAAACCTATGAATATCACTCAACTTTATGTTGACTTTAGCATGTTTATCTCAGGTAACTAAACAAGATGGATCTGGATGGCACGGAGTGGGCAAAAGCATGACAAGAACCATAATAAACTACTTATTTTCCTTCAGAATAAAGCACGTTCTTAACTTAATAACGTTGTATCCCAGATATTTGGTATTTTGAAATAAATTAAACTTTAATACTTCACTTTGTGTTGTCTACTATGATTGTGACAAAGATCCTTGAAGTAATACCCCGAAAGTCTTCCGCTGACATGTTAAGTCTTCCGCTGTTATTAACAACTTTTGGGGGTGTTACAGATTTCATGCCTGCAAGAAGGGTAAGAAACACTATTTTTCTCTTCACTGTCAATTGACTACTTTTGCAGTTTTGAAACACTAACCAAGCATACCTTTTTCTCTATAAAAACCAAACACACAAACTAAGATCCCACAACCCCATTCAACCAAGCGAAACAATGAGTTCCAAGAACAAAGGTTGTTTCAAACACACCCTGAATTGCAACAGTATATTTTATTTCATTTACACTATTATTTTTGTTAATTTTAATATATTTTTTTTATTTTTTTGCAGAAATCATTAACATTGACAGCAGTGACTCAAGATCATTTCACATATCAAGCAGTTCTGAAGGTCCTCCAAATACATGGGCAGACTACTTTCCAAAGGGATATTCTGGATCAGGCACAAAAAAGGAAGATGCTAGGAAGGTTAAAACTCCAAAAAAGACTGCCAAAGAGCTTTTTGATGAGAGGGTTCAGGTGCTAGGCCTGCCCAATGCTAAGACTTATGAAGACAAGGGTATAAAACCATGGGAACCAAAATGCCCAAAGTTTGTTCAAAAGGGAAGGGTAAAAAGAAAATGTGTTAGTTGAGTTAGGAAGTAATTTGAATAAACCTGTGTAATCCTTTTGTACTACTTTATTTGACTTTATGAATAAACATGTTGTCATTGCCAAATTTTCTCATTAATTGTCACAATATTTTGATTGTTGTGTTCATTAAGAAGAACTTGGGATATATTTTGTATTATGTTAATCAAAAGTTTCTGCTGCTAAGAAAACGTTACTGCAGCTGGGTTTGTACTACTAGATTTGAGAGTGCAGGTGTGGATTGGTAACATTTACACTTAAGGGTTTAAATCCCCAATCAAATTGATAACTTTTACATTAGAGTTTTAAATGATTGTTACAAACATTTAAAACTACAATTTGTATTAAAACAGCGAGCAAATCTTTGTAAATTTAAAAAAAATAAGACAATCCTATCTAAATTCATTTTTCAGCTAACTTAATCTATTTAGGAAATGATTAACATAATTAAAGTAGATTACAACAACTTCACTTATGTTACAATGATAAATGTGTACATGGTTAATGGTCAAAGTTCAAATTTTAACCTTCCAAATTCCACAATTAATTTCTGTCGAATTACTAGGCCTATAAAACTATTACCTTTTTACTGCATTTCATCATTCTCAAACAATTTCTAATTAACACATACTTTCTAATCTGCAAATGGACTAAGCAGGTTTCTGGTTTTTGTTTCTTACACATATTTACCAGTTTTATAAAATCTCTACAAACATCTGTATTTAGATATATGTAACATCATTTTCTTTGGTCCATTTCTAATCGTTTTATTGCTTTATTTTTTACACCGGCATCATCCACAACACAACATCCTGTAGTTCGGTATATTGCAAAAATGGACCAAATGAGGAAGAAGAAGATGAAGGCTTGGGAGAAGAATGAAAAGAAGCAAAGGAAGAAGTACAAAGCAAACAAGTTCAAGGCTGTATTAAGAAGAAAGAAGAAAGCTAAACTTGAAGAAGATGAAACTGTCAGCCATGATGATCCTTTGGATCACATTGACTACGACAATCTTCATCTTGCTTAAGATCAAGAGAAGGATCATAAGTTTAGCTTTTAGATTGTTTTGTTATTTCTATTGTTATGTTTATATTTTTTTATTTAATGCAAGTAATGAATTGAATACGAGCCCCTAGCAGCATTAAGTTATGCCAAGCAGCATTAAGTTATGAGTTACTAGCATTCACCCAAATTCCAATCCAAACCCGGAATTGCCCAAATTCACTTGGAGACTCTTTGACTTTTGCAAATGACAATCTAGTTTAACAATCTTTGTTTGACTTTTAACAAAGCATCATAACATAGTCAACAAAGCAACATAACATAATTAATCAACAAAAAGATAACTTGATCATATAGTAATCGATAACTTGATTAACAAAGAAACATAACATAAGTTTTCTTTGAACACAAAAACATTAAACTTCAAAGAAACATAACATAATTGATAAAAAAAAAAAAAACATTCAAATTCAAAAGATACTTCTAAAGTCCTTTAACAAATGTGTGCTTGAAAGTCCAATTTAGTAATAAATAAGTTTGGTGAGGGGATTTGGGGGTCTGGTTCCTCCATTTAATATATAGGGAGTTTGTTGCAAAAAAAAGGTCCCTAAAACATCCATCAACACTAAAGGTGCTAGCAGCGTAAACTATCTACTAGCAGCATTAACTGTGTACATTAACATACCCAAGCACTGATGTAAATAACAGCTATATAGAAACATTCATGGTAACATGGTGGTTCATACTGAATGATTAAAACATTAAAATAACATAATAATGATTAATATCATCTTACATCAGGTTAAATTCAATGAAAATTATACAAACTATTTTGAATGCCTTTGTAAATATCAACAATGTTTCCACGAATTTCTCTTTATTTCGAAGATCAACTTTGTTCTTATGCGCCAGTATGATCTCCTGATGCGCCAGTATGATCTCTTGGTCTTTTTTGTTCTATTCTTCCAACCGCGTGATTCGTTTGTTGTAAAGTTCAACCAACTGTCGTTCAATTCCATATTGGCCTGCAGAATGGCATTTGTCCCAGCACTCTTGGGTTAGGCCATGGATTTTATATTTTTCTGGCATTGGAAGAGGAGGAGAAGTATCCCTTGAACGTTTTGTTTTCTTTGAAGGATTTGAAGTTGATGAAGCCATTGCGTTCCAAACAAAAATTAAATATGTAATGAAAAGATGAAAAAAGTTGGTTGTAATTCCTTTGTATTTATAGGCACACAAGAGTCGCAATTTCACTACGCTTAAGTGTCACAACGGTTTACAATTAAGTATTTAAGTGTCACAACGGTTTACAATAACTTTTTTACAGTTACAACGGTTTACAATAAGTATTTAACGGTCACAACGTTTCCCAACACTCACAATGTCAACGTTTTAATATTTAGGGATTTTATTACAAAAAAGATCCTTAAAACGTCCCAAACCCTACCTTAATGCTATTGGGGTTTCTATAGTTGTAAACACCAACACTTCAATTAATCGGTTTCCATATATAACTCGAAAACAATCTTCATCTTGCTTATGATCAAGAGAAGGATCATAAGTTTAGCTTTTAGATTGTTTTATTATTTCTATTGTTATGTTTATCTTTTTTTTTATTTAATGCAAGCAATGAACTGAATATGAATCGTTTAATTTTTGTGGCATTTTATTTTTATCTCAATGTATATAGTATTATGTTTTTGCAATACTCAGTTTCCACTAGGCAAACTGCATCCAATGCATCATTAGGAAGAGTGATATGCACAAATACGATGAAGCACTTCAAGAGGGCATGTGCTATGTTGTTAGCGGTTTTTGTGTGACAAACACTATCTTTCATCTATTCATTAAGCTTGATTTATGCCTAGCAACATTACTTTATGCCTAGCAGCATTAAGTTATGCCAAGCATCATTAAGTTCTGAGTTACTAGCATTCACCCAAATTCCAATCCAAACAGCTTTGTTAGTCTAGAAACAAAGAAAACACAAGCCATAACATACGTATTGAATTGTGACTATACTTAAATAATGTGTGACAAAATATGACTCTATGATTTAGACACCTAAATAAATACTTCATATAACATCTTGAATTTAGTCACACAAACTGTCACACCCACAAAATACCTGAATGGCAGCGGAATGGAATACCTGAGGGTGTAACGGATCATAGCACACAACCAGGATATATTGAACGACCTAAAGTGTCGTTTATAAAATACATCGTTTGATTCATTCGAAATATTCAAAGTTATAAAACATAGGTCCCAAAAGTTGGAAAAGGTTTAAGGAAACAAGTTTAGTACAATCAAACGATAGTTCAAAGTGCATGAAATCCAAAAGTGACGCGTCATCCTTGATACACAAAGTGACTCCATGCAATGCCATGAGAATATGCCATTAGTTACCTGAGAAATACATTGCGAAAAACGGTCAACATAAAGTTGGTGAATAATCATAGGTTTATAGTAAAATCTAGTGTACAAATGCCATAAGTAATGCCAAGAAATAGGATGTCCGGAAAGTATATACATTGGCTCTTAAGCTCATGACCCCGAAGCTAGACGATACTTGGCCCCAATGAGTGTTTACCAGGCACTCTAATAATAAAGACATGAAATGCATTCGTTCCATTTGGAGAAACCCAAACACGAATGGAGGCGTCACCCTCGATAGATCTATCCACTCACTCCCGCTTAGTACCAGAAATTAACGGTCCATGATAATAAAGGGGACTTTTCAAGACGTGGTAATAAGGCAACTTAAGCAATGTATGAATTTTATACTTAGGCATGTACACAAAACAAGTAATGCAATGTATTCTCCCCCGTGGGATTTGAAATCAAAATATAGAATTAAAACGGGGCTATGAAACTCACCTCTAAGTGATGGTACAAAGATGGTGCAATGAGGTAAAAGTAGTCGGGACAATGAGGCGCGCACACTAGCCGCAACCTAAATGAATAATCATGATCTAACTTAGATCAAGCCGTAATGATATGAATGCACATGCACATGATACTCATACCACTCGTAATTTGAAAATACTAGTTATCGTCGTAGAAAAATGGTTTCCATACTTAGGAAAATAAGTCCTTATATAGGAGTATATAACTTGTCATATTAACTCGTACGAAAAAGTTAGCGTTATAATCCTTGTATTGAAAACCTTGAAATACGTCGTTAAGTCGTATAAGTATCCCTTCGGGTCGTACGTATTCGTTTGTTAAGAAAATAGTCATTAGTAACGTTGCTAGAAAATATACCATTTAGTACGTACGTTATTATTTTTATTTGTGACTATATATATATATATATATATATATATATATATATATATAGTTTTGACAATGTTAAAACGAGTATAACTCGGTCGTTTTAGGCTCGTTTTCCTTGTTCTTTATGTCCACGGATTCGTCTTTGTATATACTAGTATATTTTTGATAACTCGGCTCCTCTAGGTTACGTTTAATGCCTCAAATTACCCGTCGTATTCTGCCAAACAGCAAGCAGTTTTTGTAAAAGTAGTTTTCGTCGTTAAATTTGCAAAAATCATATCTCCTTCGTTATAAGCTTGTTTTAGTCCATTCTTTCGCCTAAAGTTTCGTTTTTGAATGTATTTTCTAAATCTTTGGTCAAAACTTAGCCACCATTTACTGATTTTCCCACGAATTTAAAATAGGGACAGTAGGTATATCAAAAGTTTCAAAAACCATTTTCAAGTCTCCAAACTAGTTCCATCCTTCATCAAACCACTTTCAAACACCACAAAGCTAATCTAATCCTACCATACACCTTCTTAGGGTGTCATGGGTCCTCAAACATCATCAATCCACTAGGTCTAACAAGGGTTTCATATGTGTCCATTTCTAGGGCTTCAAAGTTACATATGTACAAAAATGGAGTGGTACAAGTTGATGCATGTATGATATCTTGTAAGAAAAATGTATAAACATAATAATAACTTGTAAAAATCATAAAAATGAGTTTGTTTACTTACTTGATGGTTTAGAGAGTTTAGATGATGAAAAAACCTACTAATCCTTGAGTTTTTATTTCAAAACTCTAACAAGGATGATTATATAAACTAGTTTATGACAAGATCTTGTAAAATTTGTTCTCCTTGCTCCTTTACCACCCTAATTCGAACCAACCTCAAGAGAAAAGAGAGAAAAAAGTTTTCTTGTGCAAGTAAAATGATTTTTGTGATAAAAGTGTGAAAAAAAGTTTAATTTATACAAAGAGACAATTGTTAGGTTACATTAAATTTGGTTGGTGAAATTTTTAATGCATGAAGACCATGGGGGGGGGGGTGGCCGGTCCTAAAGGAGTAAAAAGGGGGGGGGGGTTGTCTTGGGTTTAATTAGGAAAATTAGTATTAGTAGTAAAGTGTAGTTAAGTTAGGTTTAGGTTTAAGGTTTAATCGGGTACCGGGTTTGTTAGAAATAGATTTTATTGAAGTTATTCGGGACATAATAAAGTTATAAAAATTGTAAAAATATGTCGGGTACAAGTACGGAGAGTTAGGGTGATTATCGTTTAATTTTGGGGAAAACCGTCGTTATTAAGTTAAACGTATGATACGTAATAGTTAAATTTCCAAAATACCGGGTAAATTAATATTATAGTTTTTATATTATGGAAATGAGTATAAAAATGTATTGGGATCATAGTCGGGAGTGTCGGACATGTTAGACACATTTATAGTTCGCATAATAGGGTTTATTTAAAATAAACGTACGTAAATCGTTAATTGTACCAAAAGTATTAATTTAGTTATCCTACGAGTGGAATAGTATGCAAGTGCCCTAATGATGATATGCAGACTATTTCTAGTCCGTATGAAGTGTCCCTGATAATAATGCATGAATTCGCTCCTGAACCAATACGGTTACGCGAATTTGAACACTCGTAAACTAAATTTACGATGACATGAGTAATGCACGTGAATAGTGGTTTTCTCTCAGAAATGAATAGTGTCAAGTGAATAGTAAAATTTCTGAATATGTCTCGGAATGTCAAATTGACCTCAAAAACGATGAATAGTAAAACGATGAATAGTGATCGGTGAATAGTAATTTGTGAATAGTAGAATGTCGAAGTTTGGAAAAATGACCTGAAATTGTGGGTTGTGACAGTCGCCCATCCAAAAAGGAATTCGGTCCCTGAATTCAGTTAGTGTTGGTCTCGGTACTAGGCTCGGTGAAAAGTTGTGGATACTTGCGTCGCATTTGGTCTTCTCGTTCCCAAGTAAACTCGGGTCCTCTTCGAGAATTCCAACGAACCTTCACGATCGGAATTCGACTTTGTTTCAATTGTTTGATCTCGCGATCCATTATTTCAACTGGTTCTTCCACAAAGTTAAGCTTGTCATCAAGTTGTATTTCTTCTAATGGTATAATGGCAGACTCGTCCGAAAGACATTTCTTAAGGTTCGAAACATGAAACGTGTTGTGTACGTTGCTAAGTTCTGATGGAAGTTCAAGTTTGTAAGCAACCGGACCAATCCTTTCCAGGATCTTGAATGGCCCAATGTATCTCGGGTTCAATTTCCCGTGTTTTCCAAAGCGTATTACGCCTTTCCAAGGCGAGACTTTCAACATAACCTTGTCCCCGACCTGAAATTCCAATGGTTTGCGTCGAACATCTGCGTAGCTTTTCTGTCGACTTCTTGTAGTTTTGAGTCTCTCTCGAATTTGAAGTTTAGTGACGAAATCCATAGCAATACGTTCCCACTTCCATTGTGGAATTTCTGGTTGTTGAAGTAACCCTGACGGTTTCTGGTATTCGGCTTTCACTTTAGCACAAGTAAGACATTTGCTGACGTACGTAGCTATTTCTGCCTTCATATTCGGCCACCAATAAAGCTTCTTGAGATCCTGATACATTTTATCAGAACCTGGATGAATAGAGTACTTCGACTTGTGTGATTCATGCATAATCAATTCTCGCACTCCACCATAGAGTGGTATCCAACTTCGGTCCTTGAAGCATAACACTCCATCCGATCTCTTTACAAAGCCATTTTCGCTTTCTGGCATACCATAAAGTTTCTCATGCGGTCGGTTTTCTTCCTTGAGAGCCTCAATCTGAGCTTCTAAAATTTTCGATGGTAATGGCGAAATGATAGTCATTCCTAATGACTTAACTCTCAAAGGTTTGAGTCGTTCTTTTCGGCTAAGTGCATCTGCTACAACATTCGCTTTCCCTGGGTGATATCGGATTTCACAATCGTAATCACTCAACAACTCTAGCCAACGACGTTGTCTCATATTAAGTTCCTTCTGATCGAGTATATGCTGTAAGCTCTTGTTGTCGGTAAAAATTACACACTTTGTACCATAAAGGTAGTGTCTCCAAATCTTGAGTGCAAAAACTACCGCACCCAACTCCAAGTCGTGAGTAGTGTAATTCTTCTCATGTATCTTAAGCTGTCTAGATGCATAAGCTATCACCTTCTCGTTTTGCATTAGCACAGCTCCAAGTCCTTGATGCGAAGCATCGCAATATACCACAAAGTTCTCAATACCTTCAGGTAGTGACAAAATCGGTGCGCTACACAGCTTTTGTTTCAATAGTTGAAATGCGGACTCTTGTTTTTCTCCCCACTCGTACTTTTCATTCTTTTGTGTCAGCTTCGTCAACGGCTTCGCTATCTTAGAAAACCCTTCAATAAACCTTCTGTAATATCCGGCAAGTCCTAGGAATTGACGAATTTCCGTAGGAGACTTGGGCGTAGCCCAATCCTTAACTGCCTCGATCTTTGCCGGGTCGACTTGTAATCCTTGGCTATCAATAACATGGCCAAGAAATTGAACTCTTCGTATCCAAAAATCACACTTAGAAAATTTGGCATACAATTGCTCCTTCTTGAGTAGTTCCAGGATTGTTCTGAGGTGTTCTTCGTGATCTTTCTTACTCTTGGAATAAATCAAGATATCGTCAATGAATACTATCACAAACTTATCAAGATACGGTTTGCACACCCTATTCATGAGATCCATAAATACCGCAGGTGCGTTGGTTAATCCAAAAGGCATCACTTGAAATTCATAATGACCATAGCGTGTTCTAAATGCCGTCTTCGGGATATCCTCTTCCCGAACCTTAAGTTGATGGTAACCGGATCTTAAATCAATCTTGGAATAAAAACTAGAACCTTGTAACTGGTCGAACAAGTCGTCAATTCTGGGGAGTGGATAACGGTTCTTAACCGTTAACTTGTTCAGCTCACGATAGTCAATGCACATTCTGAAAGTTCCGTCCTTCTTCTTCACAAACAGAACCGGCGCTCCCCAAGGCGAGGAACTCGGTCTAATGAATCCTTTGTCCAAAAGTTCTTGCAGTTGATTCGACAATTCTTGCATTTCCGAAGGTGCAAGTCTATACGGTGCTCGTGCAATTGGTGCAGCTCCTGGCACTAATTCAATTTGAAACTCAACTTGTCGTGTAGGCGGAAGTCCTGGCAATTCTTCCGGAAAAACCTCTTGAAATTCCTTAACAATTGGCACGTCTTCAAGTCGTTTCTCATCCGACTTCTTCTCCGTGATGTGAGCCAAGAATGCATAACAACCCTTCTTTATGTACTTCTCGGTCTTAATGCACGATATAATACTGAGTCTAGTTCCACTTCGCTCTCCACGAACAACCAAAGTTTCACCGTTATAAGGAAGGTGAACAACTTTCTCATCACAAATAATTCTCGCTCGATGCCGAGATAACCAATCCATTCCGATAACAACGTCGAAACTTCCAAGTTCTACGGGCATAAGGTCTATGTTGAATGGATGGTTTAGGAAATTTATAGTGCAACCACGGATAATGGTGTTGGTGTTAACTAGAGACCCATCGGCTAATTCAACGATATAGGAAATGTCTAATGGGGTAGGTTCTATGTTAAGCAAAGGTGCAAATGCAATAGAAACAAAACTTCTATCCGCTCCTGAATCAAATAAAATGGATGCATAACGATTATTAACGAGGAACGTACCCGCAACAACATTCGGGTCTTCTTTGACATCGTCTCCTCCCATAACATAAGCTCTTCCTCGAGCTCTTCCATCTTGATTCCCAGTTCCTTGATTCTTCTTCTTTGGGCACTCATTCTTAAAGTGTCCAAGTTCTCCACAGCCAAAACATGTTACCGGTGGTTTCTGATTATCACCCACGATTGGAAGTCTACAATCTTTGATGTGGTGACCAAGCTTCTTGCAATTCCCACAAATATCTGGACAACGACCTGGGTTATGATGCTTCTGACACCTTTCACATTTAGGTAGGTTACCAGTGTAACCTTTCCTTTCAGTCGGCCCTGCAGCATAGGCCCTTGCCACTTCTTGCCTCTTAGGTGGCGGCTGAACAGCGTTTCCACCTTGGTTGTAATCAAACCTTCTCTTGTTGTTGTTGTTATTGTTTGAATTGTTGTTCCGGTTATTGGGATAGTTGCGGTTCCGATTGTTGTTATAGTTGTTGTTGTTCCGAGTGTTGGTGTAGTTGGTGTTGTTTGAACGGTAGTTGTTGTTGACAGCAGATTTTCCTTTTACCACTTGGACCATGAGTTTCTGAGTTATACGAATAGCCTCTTCCATTGATTGAGGGTCAAAAGAAATCACATCTCCTCGAACACTTTCGGGCAATCCACCAACAAAGTTTTCCATCTTTTTCTCATCATCGGGAACCATAGTTGGACATAGTGCAGCCAACTCCTGAAATCTCCTGAAATAAGTCTCAATGTCATCACCTTTAGTCACAAGCTCATAAAATTCCGTTTCCATCTTTTGCACCTCGGTACGAGGGTAAAACTTCTTTGTCATCAATTTCTTGAATTCCTCCCAAGTAAGCTTGTGAGCATTTTCCATACCAATCGGCTGAGCATACGAATTCCACCAAGACATAGCTTCATCAAGAAGCATACCTGTAGCAAATTTTACTTTGTTGACGTCCGGGCATCCGCACATGAGAAATACGTTCTCAGTCTTTTCAAACCAGCGGATTAAAGCAACCGCTCCTTCAGTGCCCTTAAATTTGATAGGATCACTAATCTTGAAATCTTTCCATGTACATTCACGCCTAGCAGTGGGTGGTTCAACGACCTCTGTATTAGAAGCAGCCTCAGCAGCCCTTGCAGCAACTTCAGCTCTCTCAATCTCTAGAGCTTCTGCAATACTATCCCTGACCAACTTGCGGATAGCGGCTTGAGTCATAGCGGGTGTTTCTGGTGCAGTCTTACTCTTCCTTGGTGCCATACTTCTGATAAATCACAATGGAAATAACCATGAGAAAAATCATAATAGAAATAGTCATCGAACCAAAGATATACACCCACAACACGTATATAAATATACAACCACAACAAATATAAATACAACCCCGACATGTACGAGTACAACCACAATCTGTCTAAACATCACCACGACAAGTATATATATACAACCACAACAACCACGTCACGTATATATACATCCACAACCTGTGTCGATACAACCACAACATGTACGAATACAACCACAATCTGTATAAATGCGACAATAATAAAGAGCAACCACGAAACATCATAAATATAATCACAACACATGAATATAATACATGAAAATTTCGGCCTACATGGACCGATATAATATATATAGCACAACATTTCCAACATAGTAGAGTCGCACTTGATATATTTTTTTGTACAACAACCAAAAGATTACAAGTTCTTGAACTATGTCCCACACCCCGGGACTAGGAAAATAATACAAGCTAATATAATACCAGTCTACGTCTAGGCTCCTCCCGGTGCTCTAGATGGTCCAGGCTCTCCCCTCAAGCGGCGAATCTCACGATCCATTGCAACCACGATCTCCTCAAGATGCTCAAGTCGTAACCGAGAAGAAGCATCCCTACGCTCCAATACAACTACTCTCTCTCGAAGCAGTGTCAACTGGTCTACCTGCTCCCACTGGGTCTCCTGTGTCGCCTGAGCTCTATCTCGAATCTCAGGTAACTCATCCCTAAGTAGCTCAATCTCCTCCTGATGCCTCAACTGTCGTGCCTCGAGTCCATGGTAAGACACATCAATACTAACCCTGCCCTGAATCAAATCCTCAACCTGCTCCTCAACAGTCTCAAGTCGTGTGGTAATGATCTCATCAACTCTATACCCCAACCTATCTACTTGCTCCTGCTGAGCATCAAACTGATCCTCTAGTGTAACGGCTGTAGGATCCCTAGCTGCAGCCGCTCTCGAGCTCTCACCTATGTGGTATACGGGTGGTGGTGAAAAGTCATCAGTCTCAGTGGTAGGTGAATCTGGAGTGGTAAGCCTTGCACGCTTCCTGAGCGGCAAGAGTGAGGTAGGTACAGGAGTAGTAATGGGTAAGGCTGGTGGTGGTGGTGTAGGCACAGTAGGACTAGGGAGACTCCTATAAGTAGATGTAGCAATACGAACTCTCTTCCTAGCAGTCTGGATAGTCTTATCCCTAGGAAACATAAGTCTCGGCTCTGAATGGATAGTAGTAGTAGGAGATGATGGTATGTCAGTAGGTATAGTAGGATGGACATGGGGAGTAGGAGCCGTCTCCTCCTCCTCGAAAGGTTCGGTATCATCATCTGACGCCAAAAGTGGCAACTCAGGTGTAGGAGAAACAAATGGTGAAACAGCAGTGGAGGACACAGAGCCCTCATCATCAGAATTTGATATAGTGTAAAGTACAACAGTGTTGGGATTCGAAGACATGACTCTGTGATAATCAAGGTGAAATAGAAATAAATAACTCGCAATAATGGCATCCCTAAAAATAAGTAAATATGCACTTATGATGAAATGATGATATGCTATGATGGTGTGGTTATAGTTTAGGGTCCATGATGCAACCTAGTTCGCTATAACCTTAGCTCTGGTACCAATCTGTCACACCCCCAAAATACCTGAATGGCAGCGGAATGGAATACCTGAGGGTGTAACGGATCATAGCACACAACCAGGATATATTGAACGACCTAAAGTGTCGTTTATAAAATACATCGTTTGATTCATTCGAAATATTCAAAGTTATAAAACATAGGTCCCAAAAGTTGGAAAAGGTTTAAGGAAACAAGTTTAGTACAATCAAACGATAGTTCAAAGTGCATGAAATCCAAAAGTGACGCGTCATCCTTGATACACAAAGTGACTCCATGCAATGCCATGAGAATATGCCATTAGTTACCTGAGAAATACATTGCGAAAAACGGTCAACATAAAGTTGGTGAATAATCATAGGTTTATAGTAAAATCTAGTGTACAAATGCCATAAGTAATGCCAAGAAATAGGATGTCCGGAAAGTATATACATTGGCTCTTAAGCTCATGACCCCGAAGCTAGACGATACTTGGCCCCAATGAGTGTTTACCAGGCACTCTAATAATAAAGACATGAAATGCATTCGTTCCATTTGGAGCAACCCAAACACGAATGGAGGCGTCACCCTCGATAGATCTATCCACTCACTCCCGCTTAGTACCAGAAATTAACGGTCCATGATAATAAAGGGGACTTTTCAAGACGTGGTAATAAGGCAACTTAAGCAATGTATGAATTTTATACTTAGGCATGTACACAAAACAAGTAATGCAATGTATTCTCCCCCGTGGGATTTGAAATCAAAATATAGAATTAAAACGGGGCTATGAAACTCACCTCTAAGTGATGGTACAAAGATGGTGCAATGAGGTAAAAGTAGTCGGGACAATGAGGCGCGCACACTAGCCGCAACCTAAATGAATAATCATGATCTAACTTAGATCAAGCCGTAATGATATGAATGCACATGCACATGATACTCATACCACTCGTAATTTGAAAATACTAGTTATCGTCGTAGAAAAATGGTTTCCATACTTAGGAAAATAAGTCCTTATATAGGAGTATATAACTTGTCATATTAACTCGTACGAAAAAGTTAGCGTTATAATCCTTGTATTGAAAACCTTGAAATACGTCGTTAAGTCGTATAAGTATCTCTTCGGGTCGTACGTATTCGTTTGTTAAGAAAATAGTCATTAGTAACGTTGCTAGAAAATATACCATTTAGTACGTACGTTATTATTTTTATTTGTGACTATATATATATATATATATATATATATATATATATATATAGTTTTGACAATGTTAAAACGAGTATAACTCGGTCGTTTTAGGCTCGTTTTCCTTGTTCTTTATGTCCACGGATTCGTCTTTGTATATACTAGTATATTTTTGATAACTCGGCTCCTCTAGGTTACGTTTAATGCCTCAAATTACCCGTCGTATTCTGCCAAACAGCAAGCAGTTTTTGTAAAAGTAGTTTTCGTCGTTAAATTTGCAAAAATCATATCTCCTTCGTTATAAGCTTGTTTTAGTCCTTTCTTTCGCCTAAAGTTTCGTTTTTGAATGTATTTTGTAAATCTTTGGTCAAACCTTAGCCACCATTTACTGATTTTCCCACGAATTTAAAATAGGGACAGTAGGTGTATCAAAAGTTTCAAAAACCATTTTCAAGTCTCCAAACTAGTTCCATCCTTCATCAAACCACTTTCAAACACCACAAAGCTAATCTAATCCTACCATACACCTTCTTAGGGTGTCATGGGTCCTTAAACATCATCAATCCACTAGGTCTAACAAGGGTTTCATATGTGTCCATTTCTAGGGCTTCAAAGTTACATATGTACAAAAATGGAGTGGTACAAGTTGATGCATGTATGATATCTTGTAAGAAAAATGTATAAACATAATAATAACTTGTAAAAATCATAAAAATGAGTTTGTTTACTTACTTGATGGTTTAGAGAGTTTAGATGATGAAAAAACCTACTAATCCTTGAGTTTTTATTTCAAAACTCTAACAAGGATGATTATATAAACTAGTTTATGACAAGATCTTGTAAAATTTGTTCTCCTTGCTCCTTTACCACCCTAATTCGAACCAACCTCAAGAGAAAAGAGAGAAAAAAGTTTTCTTGTGCAAGTAAAATGATTTTTGTGATAAAAGTGTGAAAAAAAGTTTAATTTATACAAAGAGACAATTGTTAGGTTACATTAAATTTGGTTGGTGAAATTTTTAATGCATGAAGACCATGGGGGGGGGGGGGGTGGCCGGTCCTAAAGGAGTAAAAAGGGGGGGGGGGGGGGGTTGTCTTGGGTTTAATTAGGAAAATTAGTATTAGTAGTAAAGTGTAGTTAAGTTAGGTTTAGGTTTAAGGTTTAATCGGGTACCGGGTTTGTTAGAAATAGATTTTATTGAAGTTATTCGGGACATAATAAAGTTATAAAAATTGTAAAAATATGTCGGGTACAAGTACGGAGAGTTAGGGTGATTATCGTTTAATTTTGGGGAAAACCGTCGTTATTAAGTTAAACGTATGATACGTAATAGTTAAATTTCCAAAATACCGGGTAAATTAATATTATAGTTTTTATATTATGGAAATGAGTATAAAAATGTATTGGGATCATAGTCGGGAGTGTCGGACATGTTAGACACATTTATAGTTCGCGTAATAGGGTTTATTTAAAATAAACGTACGTAAATCGTTAATTGTACCAAAAGTATTAATTTAGTTATCCTACGAATGGAATAGTATGCAAGTGCCCTAATGATGATATGCAGACTATTTCTAGTCCGTATGAAGTGTCCCTGATAATAATGCATGAATTCGCTCCTGAACCAATACGGTTACGCGAATTTGAACACTCGTAAACTAAATTTACGATGACATGAGTAATGCACGTGAATAGTGGTTTTCTCTCGGAAATGAATAGTGTCAAGTGAATAGTAAAATTTCTGAATATGTCTCGGAATGTCAAATTGACCTAAAAAACGATGAATAGTAAAACGATGAATAGTGATCGATGAATAGTAATTTGTGAATAGTAGAATGTCGAAGTTTGGAAAAATGACCTGAAATTGTGGGTTGTGACACAAACACTCAATGTGACTAATATCAAGGTTAATGATAACTGAGTTCACATTTTGCTATAAATAATAGTCACATAAATATTTCACAATGTAACTATTTTGAATGTATTGGTCATATATAATACCCTTATAATGTGGCAATAAACATAATTTAGATACGCATTAGAGATATGGTGTGACTATTGTAAATCCTATAGTCACATAATCTTGCTTCAATTAAATGTGACTACACACATTAGGATTTGGTAAGCAAACACACACTAAACTTTAGACACACATATTAACTTACGTGACCATATTTATCGAATTTTCGTTACACTTAATCATGTATGTCTAGGGTTTAGTGTGACCATATATGACATTTGGTCACACTATTCAAGTGTGTGACACATATTTGTCACTTTTAAATGCATATCGTGATTAACGCTTCAAACTTACTTTCAGTTGTCACACATTTCAAATTAATATGTGCAAATATGCAGCAAAGAATAGCCACATACACAATTACTTCATGTGATCAGATATCTATTTTGGTCACACTCTTCAATTGTGTGACATATATTTGTAACATATGTATATCTATAGTGTGACTAATGTTTAAAGCTGATGTGTATCTGTCACACGTCCCGAATTAATAGTGACTAAATAATCAAAAAAAATTTACCAGTTACCCTCTAGTCACATAAATACACAAATGTGTGACATATATCTTCCGAAGTGGTCACACTAGTCGGATCGAGTGTGGATGTTTATTTTTTTCTCCTACATTTAGTCACATAAATATGTTACGGTGTGACAGTTCAAAATCGACAATGTGTGACGAATACAACTTTTTGTACCAGTGGATAGTTAGGGGTAGATTCTCCAACTAGGAAAAAGATAGCTTGAGAAAGCTAAGGAAGTAGTGAGGATTTAGAGATCAGATGAGAAGGAATTCAAATCTCTATGGTGTAGAATAAGAATTCTCACCATTGATAAGGGAGAGTGTTTGAAGGGATTGGGTTTTAGGAAAGGAGGAAGTACGAGGGGAGTTTAAAACAGTTTAGAGAATCTATGTATCTAAGGCATCGGGGTTGTTTTCCTAAATTCCTAGGGGTAAGGGTTCAGGGTAGGTTATAACAAGTACCTAAGTTGTCATGTTCTACGGGTTATATCTATTCTCCTAGGGGTTACTTTTGGGTTAGGGATGACCTAGGGTAATATGGGAGATGCACACCTAACTCTAGTTTATCTAAATTATCCTAATTAAGGGGCACTAGGTAGTTTCTAAAACTTAACTTATTTATTGATTTCCTATTTTACATATCCTATAGGTACTAATTATTCTAAGGCATAACTCTTAAGGCTATAGAAGGCATATTACTTAGGGGTTTCTAAGGTTTTTCTTAATTCCAAGAGTTTGTGTTTTCTAGGTTTGATTGATGATTTTCCTCATCATCATCAATTATCTTTTCTAAAGTACAAATCCTAAAGCGGGCAAAGGCTATTTTATGGTGGTGTCTCATTTGGTTCTTCTGTATTTTAGCTACCTTAAAACGGGTTTCTTGTAGGATATTACTTAAACTACTATAGTCAGGTTGATTACCTAGGTTATTATCATGACCTTTTTCTATCTTCTCAAGAAGGTCAAGGAAAATTTCATTTAAATTATTTAAAATTTCCTCTAACTGATTTTTCTGATTTTCTAAAGTTGTCCTAGTGGGGTTTTCTCCAAATTCATCTTTCCAGGATGAAATGGGAGAGTTTACTACGTAAGGTATAGGTCCTAAAGTGTAGGTTTGCCTAGGGTCATATCTAGGGGTATAGGTAAGGATAGGGTTTCTAGGAATGCATGGTTCTCTAGGGAGAAAGAAACCATGTGGTTCTAATCTAGGTATGGGGAATGGTGGGTGTAAAATAGGGTTTAGGGGAGTAATAGGTGATGCCTTAGCATAGAAATCTCTTAAGTGTTTTAAATGTGAGTTATCTAAGAAAGGTGTATAATCTAAGGGTGAAGGTGTATCTAAACTATTCCTAGAGTCTTCTAAGTGACCGGGAAAATATGGTTTAGGGGAATAATCTAGTACGTTCGGAGAAGAAAGATCATTCTCCGGATGTAAACTAGATGAGACGGGGGTAGAATAGCGGGGAGTAGACATAACTATATAGTAGTAAAAATATTGTAAATCATTTAGCAGTTAAGCAGGCAATTACTATACTAACCATAGCACGTATAGTTACGGAGAATGGCAGGGGCACTAAGGACTTTCTCGGGTTTAGGAAAAATAGTTGTAGTTTAGGTTTTGACCTTGTTCTCTACAACTGAAACTCTGATACCAATCTATAACACCCCCATTTTTCAAGGTTCGCAGCGAATTTAGGGTTGGGGTATTACTTCATGGAATCACAGTTACAGTAATAGAAAATGACTCGAAAAGAGACGTTTTTAGAAATTTAATTATCATTCAATAATTATCGGAGTTTTTATAGCAAAAGATATACTGTTACTTTTGATGAGGTCCCAAAGTCTAGGTGTTAACTTATGTTGGGATGATAACAAGTTTGAAAGTCCTCCGAGTTCAATGCCTCCTTCTGCCATATCTCCGTAGAAGTGATATACCTAGAATACATGCTTAAAAGTCAACACTAGGTGTTGAGTAAGAGTCATAGGTTTAAGTGTTAGTGAATGCAAGTTCCCTGGGTTCCGTTGTTACACCCATCTGGGAAAATGTTGTGTGTGTGTGTGTGATAATTGTGATGCATGCACAATTATCAAGAAGGGGGTGTGTTACACTAAGCTCATGAACCACACGTTAACAATCCAAGTCATGGGGGCTGCAGACCCGACCATGAGGGGATGGGAAGGATAACTTTCCAAAGTTAATCCTTTAGTGGGTTCAAATATAGTACTTATTGATACCATCCAGAAAGATGTAGTATTAACGAGAGTTGTCAAACTCCAATAGATCTATCAACTATATTCGCGTTCGCGTGGGTAAAATATCCCAAACGATTAGATTCATGAATTTTAGTTATGTAGTGGTGGCAGATAGTTTACTTGTGCAACAGCCAAATAATAAGACTTGTATTTGATTTAAATAAAAGCAAGTAGCATGTATCTTCCTCACAGGGTTTGTAAAGCCTTTAAAAGAGTGAGGCTATGAACTCACATGGGCTTAGGGAAATCTAATTGATGCAAAAAGTGACTCGAGAACTAGACTGCCTTACTCACAAATCCTGGTGTGTTGTGGGTTTGGATGTATGTCAAGCTTTAGTTACCTTGTTTAAGTTTCTTAAGTAATCATTCTTAGGTTCGTTAATGTTTTAGATATATAACACCGTTCGGGCCATCACAATCCAGAATTATAAGACTCCTCACATGAAGCTCTCTACTATTGTATTATGTTATCAATATAATACCGTTCGGGCCATCAAAATTTAGAAGTTAATACTCCTCACGTGAAGATCCCTACTATTGAGCTATGTTATTATTAAATTTAGTTATAACATAACACCGTTCAGGCCATCATAATGTAGAAGTACATGCAATAATCGTTTGAGGAGCCATGGCACTTTAATTCGTAAACCCAGCAAACTCGTCAAAATGAAATATCCACATGGTACTCCTCGCATGAAGCTCCCTAGTATTTTGTTATGCTTCTAACTTTAAGTTTTATATTTATATAATATTTTCATTTTATACCCTTATAGTTTATATATTTACAAAATCTACCCTGAACTTATAATACTTATATTATATAGATTTATAACTATCTAGACTTGACACAACTAGTCCCTATACTTCTATATTTTAGAAAAATGATAAAAATAACCCTTGGACTTATAAGTTTTCTGTATTTACCATTTATACCCTTAACTTTATAACTTTTGCAAAACTAGTCCTTTTAAGTTTATAACTATCTAACTTTTATCCTAGGGTTTTATAACTTTACAAAAAGGGTCCTTATACTTATAACTTCTAAGAAATGTCAAAAATAGTCCCTAGACTTAATATTTTTAGAAAGTTACCATATATACCCCTATGCATGTAAAGTTTTGCAAAACTAGTCCTATCTTTAAGTAAACTATATTCTAATGATATAATTAAGTTTCCTAGCTTATGATTAGTTAATATAAGCTTATTTAGGTTATATAAACATGTATTCGACTCATATTAGGGTTTTAAAAGAAAACTAGTAAATGAAATGGTTCAACGCTTAGGCAAGGGTTCCTAGGGCACCCAAGGCATCCTAATAGAGAACTAAAGCTAAAAGAACTAGTGTAGAAACTTACTTGGGTCAAACTAGTGTTAACATGGGTATTTAGGGTTTTCTAAGGCAAAACTAAGCTCGACTAGGTTCCTATGCTACACTACTCGACTCCTAAGGTTTCTAAGACGTGTGTACTACTACTAAGCTCAGAGAGTTTAAGGTAGAAAGAAGTGAAGGTGTGGTTTGGAATGAGGAGGGATACGAGGCCGTATATAGGGCTCGTTAGCCCTCATGGCTAAGTTTACTTTGTGTAGTGAGTGTATAACGTGTAAGGAGGAGGGGGAGTTACTATGACAAGCTAGAGGCTGACTAAGGTAAGCTAAGGAGTAGGTAGGGGCTGTATGGCGGTTTAGGGAGTGTTTGTGGTGGTGGTGAAGCTGTGGAGGCGGTTTAGGGAAGAAGGTGACAAGGAGGTGATGCACCTCCTTTATTGGGTGCTTTTAAGGTGCTAGGGTAGGTACTTGGTCTAGGGGACGTGCTAGGGTGCATGGTTGTAAGATTTGAGGTGCTTAAGTAGCTTAGTTTAGGTGTTTGGTTTAGTTTTAACCTAGTTTTGTCTAGTAAGTGTTTAAGGTTTTTTCCTAGGGTTTAGTGCCTAGGTTAGGGTCCTATGAGTGCCTAATGACTAATCCTAGGTCCTAAGAGGCTTATACTAAGTGGTGGTAGCTTATGGTGAATATTTGGGAAGGTTTAACCTAGTTTTGAGACTTACATGACCTAGTTATGGTTTTGTGCTTAAAGAACTTGTACCTAAGTTCTAAGGGGTTGTACTATAGTCTAAGGGTCCTAAGGTATCCTAATATTCCTAAGGTAACTCATACTTAAGCCTTGGACACTTTCAAACTAGTTTAGTTAAGCATATAGGGTTTAGTAAGCACATAGACCTGATTAGGGCTTAATTTTTGTTTTGTTATATGTTTAGTGTGTTAGATTGGTAGACTACTTATTATAGTGTTGTTGTGATCTTATGCTTTACATACTAGGGGTTAATAGGATGTGAGTGTTGAGTTATTTGGCTTGTGTGGACACGTGAGTAGGTCTAGAGAGTCATGCAAGTAATGAATGAACATAAAAGGCAAAACATTTACCTGTGAAATACCTACTATAGGTATTTGTAATGGGAATGATAGTGATGAGATTTTGTGGGTTGTTACATCACTCCACCGATATTCACCAATATCGATGCTCACAAAGAAGGAGTTACTCCTACGGTATTCAGCCATCGGAAACCACCCTAAAGAATCTCATGATTCGACTTACACTAGGTCACAAAGACCACAACCAAAACTTCCACCCGGAAGTATCAAACCCCAACTAGATCCACAATGATCTAGGTTTGGTCACCAAGACACAAGACTTCCCTTACAAACAAATTGAATAATAGAATATAGTTTCTTTGAATCAAGCCCTAACCTAACCTAGTGACTCGATTCTAGTAGAAAGGGTATAGATAAGAAGACCCTTGACACAATCACAAGAGTGGATTAGGTTCTTGTGATTCTTCCCTTGCTAGGAGATGTGTTCTTTTAAAGATGTTAGTGTGAAAACTAAAAACACAAGATAGAATTAGAGAATTAGAGAGAAAGAATGTAGAGAGAAAGAATAATGGCAAGGGGTGAGGAATACAAGAGCCAAGGTGGGGTATTTATAGGCAAAAACCCAACTTGGGAAAAATTTACCGAGCCCGGCGCGTTGCCCGCGCGTCAACGCATGGGTGACGCGCCAGAGGCCCTGTAACATTTTTCCCAAATGTTGGGTGTTGGTCTTGTAAATACCTAACCTTGCTAAACCCCCAATTGTACTTCACACTAAACCTTAACATTAATCAGTCTAAGGTTTACCAACTCAGATAGCCAATTTGGAAAATGTTTTGTGAAGTGTTTATGAGAAAACCAATTATCAAGGATAGAAGAGTAGAAAAGATAATCGGTTAGGGGTAGAATAGGTATTCCTCACATGGTATAAAAGAGAGAAGAGAATATGTCATGGGATATTCCTCTATAGGGAAGAGTGAGTGAGGTTGGGTTAAGAACTAACCATGGTTATGTTAAAGGGTATATCCAAGGGAATATTCCATCTTTGGTGTGGTTAAGAGTTAACCATGGTTGGGTGAGAAATGGGTGAGTTGGGAACTAACCATAGTTGGGTTGGAAATGAACCATGGTTGGGTTAAGAGAAGAATATACTCAAGAATATTCCATTTCTTTGGGAGGAAGGTGAAATGGATGGTTGATATGTGTTTGTTTGAAATGGATGGTTAGGATGAAGAGTGTGTGTAAGGAATATAAGAGATGAGTTGGCTTGTGATGCGTGGGAATTGCACCAGGCTTTACCTCTCGAGGGATCTCGAGAAGCTTACAACCCCCACCAGGCAGTGTACCTGATCGTTGTAGTATAGTATAGTGACAAGTACCGGGGGATTGATCGTTCAACTTAGGAATAGTGTCGCTAGGATTAGAAAGCCTAAAAACTAGGTCTAGAGGTGAGGGATGATTCTTTTTGTATTTTTTTATGTTTTATAAAAGCAAATAAAAATCTCGGTTTTTGAAGGAGTGGGCGGAATTAGTTGCTAATCAACTAACCCAATTACTAAAGATGCAATCAAAATAAAATAACAAAAATGAAAATAAACTAATTTAACTAGTGGTGTGAGCAATATATGGGAGAATTGTGTTTACTTAGATTTCACTACTCCCTAGATATCTTTTACAGGTTAATTACTTGTTACAGTTGCGTGGATGACGGATTGTATTCCTTAATACCATTCATGGGGTGGCGTACTTACTTCCCCAATCCTATAAGCTCCTACTTCACTCCTATGTCGAGCCGGCTAAGAAGCTCCTAACATGGGATCACTAGAATTCGCTCATGCATTAAATACAATTATAAAAACCTAGTACACATCGGTTCATGTTTCTTAAGACGTTCAAGCAAGTTACACAATAGAGATCTGCCAGTTTTCTTAAGCCTAACATTGAAATCATTCATCCATTACAACTATAAACAAGCAATCAACCTATAATCAACATCTAGGTTTCATTACATCTAAGCAAACACATGAAAAATCTAGCCTAGCATGTTATAATTAAGACAAGCATAAGATATATTCAAACAACACATAGACATATTGAATAAATTGAAAGAAGACTTATCTTAATTGAACATGAAAGGTTTCAAGGGGTAAAAACCCTTGAAAATACTGTTACAAACGACCTAGGGTTTATTAGGTTCGGCCCTAGAATTCTCCACACAAGTTCCTCTTTTTATGAATGAAAAATAGAAAAGTGTATATAGATTCTGTGAGGTGACGGCGTAAAGAGGAAAAATCTGACGCCGTCATCTTGCCGCCAATAAAGTTCTCGGACTGCCTAGATCCAAAGTTGACGCCATCATGTGTAATCTTTCTCCAGGCCGTCACCAAATTAACTCTTGAAACCATACTTCTGACGCCGTCACGTTTTCTCTGAGTCGTCATCCATTTTGCTCTTGACGCCGTCAAAAATTCCTTCTTGACGCCGTCAGGTACTGTTCCCAGCAAGGAAAATTAAGTCTTTGCCGTTTTCTTCACTTTTATACTAAACTAACCAAGTAATATGACTTAACTAGCCAAGTAATATGACTTAAATGATCAAGTAATTATGATACGGGTTTAACACAAGGGTGATCCTAATGCCTCTTATCATGTAGTAAATCCAACTACATGAATGTAGTCTCACTAGCGGTCTCAGGATGCATCACTAACGCAAGTTCTTGAATCTAAATGCTACCGGTACACTCATAAGCACTAATAGTAAATGCTTTTCCTATCAAATCTAAAGGCGAACCTCACGTATTTGGGTGGAAAATTTTTCTGAATGGTACGGTTTTGTGCTAGTCATACGACTCCTATCCATGAGACGCTTGCTAAGGCTCAAGTTTCACTCCTAAATGTTGTAAAAAAATTTAAATTTGGCGCTAAAATTACACTAACAAGTATTTCTCATAGTTTTATTACACATCTACCATCAAACAAACAAACTCAAGCGAAAGTGTATCTATAAGGTATCATCATTTTACCCTCCCCTTACACTTAGGATGAACATTGTCCCCAATGTTCAAGTAAAGAATGTAAAAGAAAAATAGGTAAAAAGAATGAAATCAAATACTCCCCTGATTCTCTCGGTATGGATAGTGTGACAACAAGGTTAGATCGTCCTCCAAGAAAATGAACAATCAAGGCTTCCCTTCCAGAATATAAATCATCTTCTTGTCATACATAACCTGTTAAACCTGAGAAAACAAACAAGGCAACCTCGCATAAAATCGGCGGCAATCTATATATGCTAACAAATCCTAGAAAACAAAGTAAGATATAATACTTGTGGAATGATGTTTGCAGATTTCCTGGAGATTATAAATCTAAAGATTCAACAAAAACTTTAAGACTCCGTTAGAAAAACAAAACTAGCAAAATTTCCAGAATTTTACACGTGACGCCGTCAGAAGTGACCTGCAGAAATTCTTATGTTAAGTTTCCGGAAAATTTCTGGAAAAACTTTGTCCTACTTCCTGAAAAATCCTGCAAAACATCATTATGACTCGATACAAGCATTTGACTCTAACAAATACGAATACACATGTTCACTTAATATTGTGGAGAATCATGATCAAGTTTGTTTCTTAAAAACATATTTGGGGTTTCCCCTTACACTTATCTTTTGTGAAATACCTTTGGATGAAGTTAAGACTAAGCCAAACAACAAAATAAAGTATTTTCACCATTTTAGTTTGAAACATGATCTACCAACAATAAAAATAAAGCATGCATACGGAAGCAAATAACAATCAAACAAAATAAAAATCACACGAAACATGGGTTGCCTCCCAAGAAGCGCTTTTCTTTATTTACGAGTCTTGTTGCTAGACTCAAGGTCATGGGTTACTACGTGACATGGGTGAGTTCCTCATTGAGGACATCTTAGGGATCAAACTTAGGTTTCAACTTCCTATCGGTTTTCTTAGTACGGTATGACCTTTCAAACTTTTCTCCATCCAGATCATACAAAATCATCTTCATATGCCATGATCCGTCACCTTCCTTAGGTGGCTTGTCCCACCTCCATTTACACTTATCCCTCTCTCTTTTCCACTTGTTCATCTCTATATTAATAGGCATTACGCTTAAGAACTCAATCATTTTCCTAAAGACTAGGGGGTCCTCAAAAGGACCTAGCTCTTCATCTCCAGC
Source organism: Artemisia argyi (assembly GCA_030686995.1). Lineage (NCBI taxonomy): Eukaryota > Viridiplantae > Streptophyta > Magnoliopsida > Asterales > Asteraceae > Artemisia > Artemisia argyi. The sequence continues at coordinate 19,181,913 of CM060697.1, read as the reverse complement.
TATGAGTTGTTCCACCGAATGTGTCTTATCGATGAAATCTTTTTCTAGATAGAATAGGCGTTGGGGTCCTATAAAGTTTCTTTCTATCCAAGGTCCATATCTAGATGGTCTCCTATTCATCTCTACCCAATGTGATGTCGGTTCATCCTGACAATCATAGCTATGTTTCTTAACATCATATACCGACCAAGTATCGCTCTCACCTACCGCTATCTTAGACTCCTTACAATCTATTATGGCGCTAGCGGTTGCTAAAAATCCTCTTCCTACTAATAAAGGGCATGTAGTATCACTAACCATATCAAGGACGTGAAAATCCGCTAAAATAGTTAACTTCCCTACGTGAACAACTACATCCTTAATCATCCCAACCGGGTGGGCAATACTCCCATCCGCTAGACCAATTAATAACCCCGTTTCCTCTAACTTCCCTAGCTTGAGAGTGGTGAAAAGGGATAAGGGAATCAAGTTGAGGCTTGACCCTAAATTGGTTAGTGTGTCGAAAGCTTCGGATCTTCCTATCTTACAAAGCAAAACAAATATACCTGGATCATCAAGCTTCTTAGGCAACTTGTTTTGAACGAAGGCGGTCCCATTTTTACCTAGTTTAAATTTCTCATATCTTTCTAGGAGGGCACTATAGTAAGGAGCACGGGCTAAGACATCAATGACGGGACGCTCAAGGTGAAGCTCCTTGAATTCATCGTCAAGGTCTTGCATAGGAGGTGTCTCAACTATGCTTTTGACCGGTTTTGTATTGGATGTTTTATTTGATTGGTCCTTTTGAAGAATTTGGTTTTGTTTGAAACATGTGCTCGTTGATTTAACCGAGTAGTATTGCGGACAAGAAGTGGGTGACGAAACTGATGATATGGAATTAACGTTTAGTTTCGGGTTCTTGACCGTGTCGCTTGGGAGTGCTCCCATTTCTCGGTCATTGAGAACTTTCAACAATGTGTCAATTTTGGTGGTCATCTCGCTTTGCTTTTGTTTGAAATCGGCTTCAAACTTAGATATGCGAGCTTCTTGAGATGCCATAAATTTGGACATCAATCCTTCAAGATTGTTGGTACTACCATAGTTGTTAGAAAGATTGTTGTTGAAAGTACGGTTGGAGGGTGGGCCGTTCGGTTGGTAACGATTAGGCGGATTGGAAGAATTGGTTTGGTTTTGTTTCCACCTAAGGTTTGGGTGATTTTTCCAAGCAGGGTTGTAGGAATCACCATAAGGGTTTGGCTCGGGTTTGAAAGTGTACCACTTATCTCCCGCTTCGTCGGTACGCGAGGATGCGTAGTCCGCAAAAGCTGTTCCGGGGAGTTCCACACAATCACGAGTGTCGTGGGGACCACTACATAATTCGTATGAAGAAGTGATTTTGTTCACTTGGCTTGAAGGCTTAGGAGCTTCGTAAGATTTCATGAGAAACTTGACTTGATCCTCAAGTTCCATGATCCTATGGTCGGGAGTGCTAGAATTGTTCGAAGGCAAAGATATTGCCTTGACCGTTTTGTTCAAATCACGGGGATCATTCCAACTTTCGTTGTCATAGAGAGCAAGATCTTCTATGAGTTCCCATGATTCTTCCGCACTTAGATCACGTAGCTTGCCACCGGCCGATTGGTCAATGGTTCGCCTTGTGGAGAGATCGATATGGTCATAGAAGATTTGGACTTGGAGCCAAAGATCTATGCCATGATGAGGGACTTTTTGGAGTAAGTCCTTGAAACGAGTCCATGCTTCATATAGAGTTTCACCTTGACGTTTTTGGAACATCAAGATATCATTTCTAAGCTTGGTAGTTCTCCCCGGTGGGAAAAATTGAGCAAGGAAACGAGTGGTGAGATCATCCCATGAGGTGATGAATCCCGCGGGTAAACGCTCAAGCCATTGACTAGCTTGATCACGTAGAGAGAATTGGAATAGGCGTAATCGGGTTGACTCTCTAGTTGTAACATCAAGGTCTATAGAAACTACGATTTTAAGGAAGTCCTTGAGATGTTGATTTGGATCTTCGGAACGAAGTCCATGGAATGCACATCCGCTTTGCACCAACGAGATGGTGTCGGATCGCAAGGGAGACACATTGGCTCCTTGGGTGAGCTCAATGGTGTTTCGGTAGCCTTGGTGGCTAGGTCGGGAATACTCTCCTAGGGTTCGGGGCCTAAGAGGTTGGTTAGCTAGGGGTGGGTTTTGTGGGTTGTCTTGTTGTGGTGGGTTGATGGGTTCAAAGATGTTACCACCTTCCATGATGTCGGATGGTAAAGAGTTAAGAACAAAAGCACGAAGAAATAAGATAGACTAAAGAAAACCAAAAATTAAAAATAAAATATTACTAGAAAGGAATCTAGCAAGTAGACCTAATAAAAAGAAATTCTAACCTAGACAATAACTATTCCCCGGGCTGCGGCACCAAAAACCTGATGCGTGGGAATTGCACCAGGCTTTACCTCTCGAGGGATCTCGAGAAGCTTACAACCCCCACTAGGCAGTGTACCTGATCGTTGTAGTATAGTATAGTGACAAGTACCGGGGGATTGATCGTTCAACTCAGGAATAGTGTCGCTAGGATTAGAAAGCCTAAAAACTAGGTCTAGAGGTAAGGGATGATTCTTTTTGTATTTTTTTTATGTTTTATAAAAGCAAATAAAACTCTCGGTTTTTGAAGGAGTGGGCAGAATTAGTTGCTAATCAACTAACCCAATTACTAAAGATGCAATCAAAATAAAATAACAAAAATGAAAATAAACTAATTTAACTAGTGGTGTGAGCAATATATGGGAGAATTGTGTTTACTTAGATTTCACTACTCCCTAGATATCTTTTACAGGTTAATTACTTGTTACAGTTGCGTGGATGACGGATTGTATTCCTTAATACCATTCATCGGGTGGCGTACTTACTTCCCCAATCCTATAAGCTCCTACTTCACTCCTATGTCGAGCCGGCTAAGAAGCTCCTAACATAGGATCAATAGAATTCGCTCATGCATTAAATACAATCATAAAAACCTAGTACACAACGGTTCATGTTTCTTAAGACATTCAAGCAAGTTACACAATGGAGATCTGCCAGTTTTCTTAAGCCTAACATTGAAATCATTCATCCATTACAACTATAAACAAGCAATCAACCTATAATCAACATCTAGGTTTCATTACATCTAAGCAAACACATGAAAGATCTAGCCTAGCATGTTATAATCAAGACAAGCATAAGATATATTCAAACAACACATAGACATATTGAATAAATTGAAAGAAGACTTATCTTAATTGAACATGAAAGGTTTCAAGGGGTAAAAACCCTTGAAAATACTGTTACAAACGACCTAAGGTTTATTAGGTTCGGCCCTAGAATTCTCCACGCAAGTTCCTCTTTTTATGAATGAAAAATAGAAAAGTATATATAGATTTTGTGAGGTGACAGTGTCAAGAGGAAAAATCTGACGCCGTCATCTCGCCGCCAATAAAGTTCTCGGACTGCCTAGATCCAAAGTTGACGCCGTCATGTGTAATCTTTCTCCAGGCCGTCACCAAATTAACTCTTGAAACCATACTTCTGACGCCGTCACGTTTTCTCTGAGTCGTCATCCATTTTGCTCTTGACGCCGTCAAAAATTCCTTCTTGACGCCGTCAGGTACTGTTCCCAGCAAGGAAAATTAAGTCTTTGCTGTTTTCTTCACTTTTATACTAAACTAACCAAGTAATATGACTTAACTAGCCAAGTAATATGACTTAAATGGTCAAGTAATTATGATACGGGTTTAACACAAGGGTGATCCTAATGCCTCTTATCATGTAGTAAATCCAACTACATGAATGTAGTCTCACTAGCGGTCTCGGGATGCATCACTAACGCAAGTTCTTGAATCTAAATGCTACCGGTACACTCATAAGCACTAATAGTAAATGCTTTTCCTATCAAATCTAAAGGCGAACCTCACGTATTTGGGTGGAAAATTTTTCTGAATGGTACGGTTTTGTGCTAGTCATACGACTCCTATCCATGAGACTCTTGACGCCCTACTTCTGACGCCGTCACGTTTCTGGGTCGTCATCCATTTTGCTCTTGACGCCGTCAGGTACTGTTCCCAGCAAGGAAAATTAAGTCTTTGTCGTTTTCTTCACTTTTATGCTCCAAAAACGTCCAAAACGCTTCCTTTTCTAGAATTCACTCCCAAAGTACCTAAAATCACAAAAGGAACGATTTAGGGCAATATTTGATCAAATAAATTGAATTCCGGGCTTAAATGACCCCCTAAAAATGGTTCATTTATCGCCTCATCAGATTGTGTAAGAGTGAAGAGATGTGTGTAAGGGAATATGTAAGAGTTGGATATGATGTGCGTAAGAATGAGTGGTATGTGTAAGGAATAATGTAAGGATGATTTTATGAAGAGCCTAGTTTGTGTGAAGAGAGGTATGTGAGTGAAGTGTGTGTATTTTGAATGTAAACGTGTGTGTATGTAAGTTGTGTGTGTAAGCATTGTGTGTAGAAAATTATGTGTGTGTGTGTGGGGAATGTATAAAGTAGAGAGAATATTGTAAGAAGGGAATATTGTGCGGGAAAGTGTGGGAGACAAAAAGGTATAAGGCCACGTTTGGTATGATGGAATGGGAAAGGTAGAAACGGAATGGAGCCCTTTCTGTTGTTTGGTAGCCGCGAAGAATGAAAACAGAGAATCAAACTTCCATTCTCTTTCCATGTTATCCTTTCTCTTAAAAAAGTAAATAATGAAGAGAATCACAAATTTAAACGCATCTCATTCCACGATGCATTCTCCGTTAGAATCAATTAATCCAATATAACATTGGTCATATAAATTGGAAAATCACGTGAGTGGCACATTTCTTTTGATTTATGATGGACCCACAAACCCTAGCTATCTATTCCCTACAATTTTATAGTCATCTTCTTCAATTTGTCTCCGGCTTCTCAACGGTTGCTGTCGACTCATCTTTGTTGACATCATCTTATTAAATGTGAAACTCATCCTTGATATCAGATAAATAATATATCCATACACGAACAAAAACCGTTCAACTTTTGAAACTTGTCTGCATTTATTAACAAAAATTCGTGGGTTTTGTTTTTATTTACCAGATATTACCCACAATAATCCATATTTATATAAAAATTCGTTCTGTAAAGAATTAAATAACATATTTAAATGGACCAAAATATGTATGTTTCTAGTGAGATGTCATGAACTTTGGGATATAATGTGATCATTGTATATATTGTCGTTTGTTATTTTCTTTTTGTTATATATGTTTCTTTATATGTGTTCTGCATAATATTTGTAACAAGTATATTTCATTACATGGTTTTGATATTCGTTTATGAAAGCTAATAAAATGTGTGTGTGTGTGGTATTCTCATTCCACTTCGTAACAGAGCCAAGCGAAAGATTCAATTTTCAGGTCTCTTTCTCATGTTGATTGTCATATTTTACCAAACAATTTAATCACATTTTTTCCGGAACTGATTCTCTTTCTTTATGTTTCCATTCCCTACTACAATTCCACGTTATTTGATTCTCGGTACCAAACACCCCCTTAAGGTGTAGGAGGTTTAAGGGACTATTTAGAAGATGTTAGGAGCTTTGGAGGCTTTGTCTTTTGTGAAAGAGTGATTAAGAAGAGATTAATAAATAATCGAGTTGTCATTAGAAAGAAAAGAATTTGGACAAGCATGATTATAGTTGAGAAATCAAAGGTTACTTATAATCTCAAGTAACTCAACATCGAGAATCCATAATCTCATAACTCGTGACTTTTCACGACTCGATGTTCTCAACTAACACCTTGGTACAAACGAGCCAAGTGCTTTGCATCATTGTAAAGTATATCCCCTGCGGGAAAGGATGTGTTTACGCAAAGTGACCTTTTACTTAGTTTGACCAATGAGGGAGTAAACCCGTTACGTGATTAGAGTAGACGTAAGCACGGGCTATGAGCATATGAATGCTTTCACTTGATGTTATGTGAAATATATAAGCTCCCTAGGTTTAGAAAAGCCTTGGCTAGAGGCGAGAGTTAGAAAACTTGAGTTGGCGTTTTACCGAAAATGGGTATTTTAAAAGTTGGATCTTTCTAATCCCAAAACTCGTTTCGAGTGTTCTCAATTAAGCACATAGCATATTCATACCTGTATTGAAAGATCCACATTTTTCGGGTAAGGGGAAAGCAAACTTTCAAAATTCATCCCGACATTCACAAAAGCCTGGCGCGTCGCCCACGCGTCAATGCGCGGGCAGCGCGCCAGGAGCAGATATGTGAGTCGGGGAATTCTGGCTAACGTTTCTTACATTATGTTTTTAAAGGTTTATTTTTCATCATTAAAACATTAAGGAATCTCGTCAATGCTGCCTCAACAAAAATCTTCATTCGATCGTCTAGGAAAATGGATTGATGGGTGAATTCTTGCTTCAGTTCCCTTCTTACCTTGCAAAACTTTAGGAAAGAGATTAGAAGAATCATTAAAATCATAAATAAAGTGAGATTTGGAAATTGGCTCCTCGGAAGCTGTGTTCGATTTAACTTTATCACGTGGGTTTGTCTCAGTTGAGCTAGGGAGACCTCCATGGCTCCTTTCTTGAAGTACTTTACCAATTTGGCCAATTTGAATTTCTAAAAGCCTTAATTGAGGCTCATTGATTCCTAGGTAGAAGCACTAATCTCCTTGATCAAATTAGAATGTTCTTCATGTCTTTTTGATAATTCTGCCATAAACTTGTTCAATGCTTCTTCCAAAGTTTGCCTCCTTTCTAGATAAGATGAATTGCCATTTTCTATTTGGTAGAAGCCTGGTGCAACTGCTCTATATCTTTCTGATGAAGGTAAAGGCACACAAAATTGAGTATAGTAAGCTTCTTGAAGTGTCTTTCCTTTCTTTTTTAACGGACAATCTTTAGAAAGATGCGGTTCATTACACAATTCACATCCAATTTGAGCAGCATACACTATTTCATTTTTCTTCTTGATTTCCCTGCTAAGACTATCCAATTCAGCATGAATAGCAGCTAATCCATCAGAATTCTTACCTCCCTTACTCGATGTCGATGCCCCATCATGCCACATTTGTGAGTGGTCAGCCATTTCTAGGATGGCCTTCTTAGAAACTACAACACCTAACTTAGGGATATCTCCCTTAGAATCAAGCATCTGTCTTGTAGTAACATCTAAACATTTGTAGAACAAGATCACCTGTTGTGACTAGTTAAATAATGTTGAGGTCATCTCAATAATAAATCTTTGAATTGCTCCTATAACAACCCCAAAATACTGCAGTGGAAGATTGTGTCACTAGGGTGCTACTTCATACTACAAAGTACAAATTATAGAAAACGGCCTCTAAATGAGACGTTTTGAAAAGTTACCATTCGATAATTGAAATCAAAGTTAGAAACATGAGGTCCCGAAGTACAAGATTACATAAACGTTTTTCAGTGTACTATCGAATGGTAAATACGAATGTATTAATGTCTTCAAAACATGTCGTGCGACTCTATGCTTCAAACTCTAGCTATCACCTTAGAACCTGAGATAAACATGTTAAAGTGTCAACACATAGGTAGATGAGTTCATAGGTTTGTTTAACATGTGAAGCCTTTAAAGAATGCTCCCACAGCAAAGGCATGGTAAATCCATTCAGTTCCAAGTTCCGCCCATACAAAATTTGCAACCTATGTGTTCACAACCTGCTGCTAAAATATAGTATGAGTAAGACATATATGTATATGATATATGTAAGTACTTAATGTAAAGTGTAACAACCAACTGAGCCTCACGACAAGAATACACATTTTACACATTACACCGGATTATATTCACCCAAGGTCATGAATCTGGGACACAAGGGCGGGGGCATCTTCCCAAATAGTACTATAGTCACCCGAAGTCATGAATCTGGGACACATGGGCGGGGGCATCTTCCCAAATAGTACTATCAATACCTCTTCGACAGTTTAGAGTATTGTACATTCATAAATACAAATCATGTATTTAAATTAGGCGAGTAAAGTATTTCGATAAACCAGAGTAAAGTATTTCAATAAAACAAGTAAGTGTAACAAAGCATGCATTTCCCCCGAATAGTTTATAAAGTAATTAAGCGAGTAAAAGTCGGGCTATGACTCATAGTAATGCGTAAAATTTTAGAGTATTTGTGAAAGTAAATGCAAGTATTTGAGCATGTATCTCCTCCAAAGAGTTAAATAAATATTTTAAATGAGAAAAGTAGGGTTATGACCACCTTAAACTAATGATATCAAAATGTATAACAGGATTGATAGATTAAGCCGGGAAGTCTCTACATATAACAAGGATTGGTGTTTGAAATTGAAGACAAGAATAAGGATACTATAAACCTAAAGCTTTAACAACAACTCTAGCTTTCCAATATTTCAGCCCAAGACCTGCAAAGCTCTTGCTATCAACTTAGGATCACTTGAAATATTTCTTGAGAACTTCTCTTAGAATCTCCCTTGTGTAGCTTTCAAATGACCCGTGGAATGATTGATTTGGCTCTGATTTATGTTGAGCTTAACAAGATCTTCAATGGTGATGTGAAACTTGTTAAGTGAAAATTAAAGATGAATGTGTTATGGATTTGTGTTTTGGGCATTGGTATGAAGAAGAAAAGAACAGGATGAGTGCCTTTTTATAGTGAAATGAGGAGGTTACATTTAAGATATTTAAGAAGCTTACTTAGGAAGGTTTAACACTTGTTTCCATCTAAACTTATCAAGGCTTAAGATCAAGACACATGTTTGGTAACTCCCCCTATAAGCGGTCACATTAAATGGAGTGATGACTAGATGATTAACTTGGTATTATCTAGTTTATGGAGTGAGTTTTGGTCCCGGTATTTGCTAACGGTAAGTTTTTAAATCACAAAACTTAAAACGGGGTATTTTAAAAATATGAAACTTATAAAAATATTAAAACTTATTAATATAACCTATCTTAGCATATTAAATGAGTGATAAGTTTGACGGATCACGTAAACGTTGTTAAAACCTAGAATTGTAAGATATTTAAGAAGAGAATTTCAACTTGACTTTTATTAGTGATATATTTTGTAAGATATTTAACTAGGTATTGTCTAAATAATATCTAGTTGATGACTAGGTATATGACTAGGCAAGGTAATTCAAAATGTATTAGTCAAAATCTGGTGCCGGTATCGGGAGTGAATAGTGAAAATGAATACTAACCCAAAAATAAGAATTATTACAGCTCCTAAGCCCTGTAAAGAGTTTCATTAGGTTGTTTCTAAATATTGGTGGAGTGAAGTCATTTGCCTGTGACTGTACCTTGGGTCCCTCCGAGCTACTGTGTCCTCTACTTTCTTGAGCAAGATTAACTTGAGGACTTGGTCTAAAGACTTGAGGTTCATTATGGGATTGTATGAGTCCTCTGGAAAGAGAGTTGTAAGCAGATTGACCTGGTCATTTGTTGCATTCACCTCTCCTGATGGTCTTCTTGTGAGGACCCTTACTTGCTAGTGTTCCTCATTTTTTAGTGTTTGTCGATCCTCCTCTATTTGACTCACGTTGTCCACCTGGGTGGGCTCGAGATGGTCGTTATCTACGTCCGAAATTTGAGGGGGTTGTTCACCAGATATGTTTGGTTAAGAAGTTCGTGCAAGAAGGAGAAAATTCTTGGATTTTTAAGTGAGAAATGAGTGAAAATAGGTGAAAACTTTTGAGAAATTTGTGGCTATTTTGTATCATGTCCCCACGGATGGCACTGCATTTACCTATGGTATGTAAATCGGTTTAGAGATGGGATTAAAATGGTTTTGTTGTTTGGTTTCCCATGTTGGACGGTAAGGACCCGATGAGATTGATAAGGATCAAGAAGCTCGGGTATTACTTAAAAAAAGACCATACTTTACTGTTGTGAAGCTGTATTCGCCCAAGTGTGTGAAACTTGTGAAGTTATATATGTTGCTCACCTTCTATAGACAGACTTGTAGGGTTTAGAGATAAACCTTTTGTGGATCATCAACGGTTGCAAGAGAGCCAAGTGTTGATCATCTGAGAGCAGACAAGGAGGACAGGTGATGAAGCTCGAATTATACATATTTTATATAGCGTTATTTGTTAGTTTCTATATGATTTATAAGGACTTTCGATACTTAATTGCATGAAAATACATTTCAGGTCCAATAGACAAAGAACTTCAAGATCCAAGACAAAGTGTAAAAATCCAAGATAATCTTAAGATAAAGCCTATTCCAAGTGAAAAGAGCGTCGAGCTTTTGTCTCAAGTGCGCCGGTTACGGGGTCGTATATAAATCAAGTCAATCCAATAAAGAGCGGCGATCTTAGTATTAATGTGCGTCGACCTTCAGCCTTAATAATGACCCTTTGGCGCCAAGAAAACTTCTGAAGTCCGTCGTAGTTTTGTTCCAAGATCGCCGGCATTCTATGTGAAGACCGCCGACTTTTGTATTAAGTGCGACGTGCTCCAATGCCTGGCCACTTCTCCACGTCTATAAATAGAGCCCCATTTCATCTCAATTTCACACACCTCTCATCCCAACAACCTCTAAAGTTCTGATAGTCACTCTCTCTGATAATCCAATCATTGGAGTGCTAAAGTGAAGTCAAAGATCCTTTAAGCGTTGAAATACTTCTTAGATATTATTTTGGTGATCGCTAGTGACAGTATCTTCTTCATTACAATAATTAAGAAGCATGTTGATCATTTCAAACGTTATTATCACTGTAAGCTTGTTTATTAAAGCCATGTTAGGCTAAACTTATTATGGTTGCTTGGATACCTTAATATAATAAAGTGATTGGTTGTGGTTACGATCTCTTGTTGATTTCCTGTTTATGTTAAGCTTCTGTTGTGTTCTAAACTTATCACCATTGTTTATCTCTTTGATTATAATTGCTAATTGGAAAAGGATCGAAAGATTCAATTAGTATTTTATTGTTTTCTACATATGTCTATGTATGTTGATCAATTGAAGGTGAAATCGCTTTTGTATTGATATAAACAATAGAGTTTTAAACATTGCAACTATTTCTTAAACTTATTAACTATTTGTTTAAGGACTAGCAGACATAAGTCTTGAATCACATTCGTTAACTGATGAAACGTTATTTTGACGAAAACAACTATTCATTTGTTGAACAACTAAACCACTGAGATCATCATCATAAACCACAACTGAATTATAGAAACTATTCAAGTAAACCATCTTTATCTCATATTTGAATTTCGTAGTATCATTTGCATAAGTTTTCTAAATCACTTTTGATTAGTTAATTGATACTTAAGAGTAATCTCAGTCCCTGTGGAACGACCTAGTCTTACCAAAACTCTTTGCTATAAATGAAGGTTATAATTTTACCCGTGTGTTTTGAATTTAGAGAATCGGTGAAATTAGTTATTATAAATTTAAAGCTTTCGAAACGCATCAAAGTTTTTGGCGCCGCTGCCGAGGACTAGTAATTGCTCTTTTTATTAATTGTTTGATCATATTAGTTGCATTTAGATTTCATTTATGTGTTATATTTCGAATATCATCTGTTCTGTACCAGAAAACTGCCGGTTTTCAACTGAAACCGCCGTTCTTTAATCCCTCTCACGGCGATCTTTTTCAGAAAAATTTCGCTTCTCTGGGTAATGAAATATTTTCCCAAAAACTTCAAAAATTCAAAAATTTTACTAGAAAACCGCCGTAGTTTTAGTTAAGTATGCCGAACATAAACTTTCAGAAGACAAACTCATCCGAGTTAATTTCTCTATTATCCCTTTGCAGCTTTGTTTTTTATGGTCACACGATCTTCCAACGAAGAACTTGTAAGTCCTTTATCTGAACCTGAACGTGCCATTAACCAAAGACGAAGACGAAACAAACGAGTCCCAATTTCACAATAAGATTTAAGACCCAAAACTCCTAAAGAGATAATTCCATCTGTTGTCAATCTTTCTTTTCATCGATTCTTTACCAATTTCATCCATCTTCACGATCCAATGGACGAAAATGACAATGAACCAATGTGGGCCAATAAGCGAACCGTTGCTCCTACTCCTGGTCCCGTTATAACATTACCCAACACTGCTAATGAGTTTCCCATCAAAGGAAACCATCTTACCCTTGTCAAAGGATATCAATTCGATGGTAGAAACAAAACTGATCCACACACACACATTCATGAGTTCCTTAGAATTTGTGAAATGTTTAGATACGGAGAAACCGAGAATGAAGTTGTGCGGCTCATGATGTTTCCATTATCCCTAACCGGAGAAGCAAAAACCTGGTTAGATGAACTTGACGAAGGAACCATAGCAACATGGGATGAACTTCGCACCACCTTTATAAGTCGATTCTTTCTACCAGCCTTATTCGACCGACTTCTCAGTGAAATATGTGCTTTTTCTCAACAAGATCGAGAAACTTTAACCGAGGCATGGTTACGAATGAAAAAAATGCTCAGGAATTGTCATGGACATGGTCTAAGTATAGGAAATATAATCAAAATCTTTTACCATGGACTTGACGAGAGTACTCAAGAAGCTTTAAATGCTTCAAGAAGAATTTTCATGTACAAAACTCCAAATCAAGCCTACCAATTACTCAAAGACAAAGTCTTACTCAAACATGATTGGGCTAAAAACTAAAATCCCAAAACCGCTCTTCGCAAAACTATTGCTTTTGCCGATGAAGGTAGTAGTATTTCTGACACTGAAAAAATTATGGCTCGAATGGATACCATGACAATCAAAATGGATGCTCAGTATAAAGAAATAAAAGAGATACGTGAATCTTGCAACAGTTGTGGTGGAAATCACTCAACCGCAAATTGCAATGGTGATGACACACCTATGTCTCGAGAAGAGGAAGCCAAATTCATGCAAATATTCAGACGATCTCGTTTCTACAATGATTATCATAATAGAGATAATGACAAATGTCTTTCTAACGATAGACCTGATTATAATCGTGATCAACCTCGATCATATTCAGAAGAAAAACCCGACATTCAAAAACAATTAAGTGAATTCATTAAGTTACAACAATCCACTAACACGTTTGTTAGAAACACTTTCAATGATCTCAAAGACAGACTTGAATCCACCACAAGAAACCACCAAGCCTCTATCCAAAATCTAGAAGAAAAATTCGATAGACTTGCTGAAAAATAAGCCAATAGGCTACCTGGATCCCTTCCAAGCAACACTACACCTAACCCAAGAGGTAGTACTTCTAAACCTTATCAACCACCACCAGCTCGTCATGAGCATGTGAATGCCATAACAACTAGACATGGTACTTCTTCTGAACCACCTCCTAATCCCAGTCAAACACAACTTGCTGTTGAAATTGATAGTGAGGAAGAGGACGAACCATCACCTCAGAAAAAATCCAAAAAAAAAAAGCAACACATGTTCTAAGACCATATAAACCGAAAATTCCAGACCTCAACATCTTAGAAAATAGAAAATGGAAGCTCAATATGGGAAGTTCCTAGACATGATTCGTGTTATTCGAATAAATGTTCCATTAATAGATGTTATTGCCGAAATGCCAAATTATAGTAAATTTCTTAAAGAGCTTGTTAGTAATAAAAACAAACTCGAAAAAATATCCGCAGCCTTCCTAAGTGATGAATCTTCAGCAATAATCCAAAATAAAGTTCCACCAAAATTAGGAGATTGATGAGTGCTTAAACACTCTCATTTTTGTCGTATTTAAACTGCCAAAACATACAAAAACAATCAAAAAGTTATCAAAATACTTAAATTATCCCAGGGATTGTGTTTTATGTGTTTTAAATGCAACATGAGCAAAAACAAATGAAAAACGTACAAAGTTTGCAATATTGGCAGTTTCAGTCCCCCGAGTTTCAAAACTTGTCAAAAATAGTCCCTATGCATTTATTTTGAAAGGAAAAGTCAACCCAAGCTTTTGAAAGTCAAAAATTACAAAATATGATACTTGGGTCAAAAATTACAAAATTTACATGTTAGGTCCCTGTACTTTCAAAAATGGCAAATTAAGTCCCTAGGAATTTTGAAAAAATGGAAAAATACAAAATTGGTTCTTGTATAGTTGGTACTTGGCATTTTTGGTACTTGGTAACAATTTGGATAAATTACATTTTCAGTCCCTCAGGTTTTGGCATATTACAAAAATGGTCCTTGTGATATCTCTTAGCCAAACCGGACCCTTTTATTATATAAACCAAACCAAACAAACCCAATCCAAACACAAGCCCAAAACCAATCCGGCCCAGCACCCTTTTTATATTAAAAACCTACCCACAGTCAAACCCCGGTCAACTACATCTCCCTCCCAACACCTCAACGCAAAACCAGGGTACCATGTCCCCCCCTCCTCCTCACCTTTTTCACCTATAGCCCCCAAAATTAATAAGCCTCACCAACCTAACCAACCCCCACCACCACAATAAATGACTCCCACCAGAACCACTAAAATTGGGTGCGTTTCAATTTGGCGGGAAAAGGGCTCAGGTGCATCTTAGCTCAATTGAATGGATGGGATATGGTCAAGGGTCAACACAAACACCACTAGGACATTAAAAAATCAGAAAGAAGCCATGTGGGAGAAGATGTGACCTATTCTATCTCGTTATATATATGTAAGCTCATATGAACCTTAGTTTATTATGTAGGTGTGTAATTTAGTTAAATTCAGACATTATATCACTATTGTAATCTTTTTTAGTTAATGAAAAAGTTGTTTTGAAGTTTATTTACAGTTTGCACTTTTCAAGTTTATTTAAGAATTTAAATTTCTTGTACAAGGATCCTTAGTAATAATTAACTGTTTGTATACCTTTATAACAGCAAATGTATCTGTTTTACTAAGTTTTCCAAGTTTGTGGAATGGTTTTTACTTAAGTTTGAGAAAAATAGAAAAAAATAATAGAAAAATAAAAATAAAATAAAAAAATTGTGAAAAAGAAGAAGACAAGCAAGGAGCACAGTGTGTAATGGATGGCTGTGGTTTAGTGGTTCATGGGAACCTATAGGAATGGTTCATGGTTCATGAGATTTAAGCAGGATAGCACATTGTGAGCTTTTTTGCGCGATTTTTCCTTTCTTCTATTTAAACTGCTTATTGTAGCTTATTTTTGTCTTAAGTATTCTTATTAGGTGTAGTTAATAGTATTTAGTGAGTAAAATCAGTTGCTTGTGTTTGAAAATTCATTGTTCTTTAAAATCTCTAAGTTAACTGTCACATTTGTAATTTTTAGTAAAATTGGTTAGTTGTAGTGTTAACCTGTATCTTTGTGCTTTACTCAGCTTATTATATCATATAAGATTGTTGTGAAACAGTTTCATAGTCCAAAACATCTTTTTGTTTCAAAAATCAAAAATTAAGTCCTTTATAGGACTGTTTGGATCACGATTTTTCTTTGACTCTGAGTGAGTTTTAGTTGGTATTTCTGGTTGTTGCATGTTCCATTACTTGTGTTAGTAACATTTGAGTCATAAAATCAATAGACTATAGCAGTGAAAGTCAAAATCACAAGTAAATCTATCTCCACAGTTAACTGTGGTGATATTGAAATCCAAAACCCATCAAATCTATTCATAAGTTTGTGTTGTAGCTTAAATTGGTCATCTTATAGCTTAACATAACATTCTCAGTCAATTTGAAGCAACCAAAGTTCATAAAAGTTAATTACTCAAGTTTTCTAAAAAAAGTCAAAAGCATATGTCTAAGATTTTCCATATATGGCATGAATTTTCCTGAATTTTGTGTAGGGCTTTAGACTTTGAAACTTGTTGGGGGTAT
This sequence comes from Artemisia argyi, assembly GCA_030686995.1. Taxonomy (NCBI): domain Eukaryota; kingdom Viridiplantae; phylum Streptophyta; class Magnoliopsida; order Asterales; family Asteraceae; genus Artemisia; species Artemisia argyi. The sequence goes on along the minus strand of CM060697.1, from coordinate 19,166,120 downwards.
AATCTACCAGCTAAACTATTGATTCCTGCATTTTTTATAATTTTGGGAATTTTTCTTGTGGACCTTTTTACCCCTCAAACACAACTGCAGGGCAAGACCTCTGCTCTGCATCAGCAGACCTTCATCATCACCACCACTTTGGTGGTTGATTGTAGCCACCTCAGTGGGTCCCACAGTCCAAGTTTGGGTTCTCCCAACCCCCCTCCTGGCAACCTTCAAGGTTTGACCAACCATTTGACCTTAGACTCAGTGGACCCCACCTGAAACCGTTCCAAAACTATGTCCCATTTTCTTTCTCAGAATCTGAATAAGCAAGTGCTTATTCAGGCTTTTTGGCTTATTCATATAGCTTATTTGAGTGATTGTAGCTTAAACTTGTCCAAGTAACTCAGTGGAACCAAAATCCACCATTGTGGACCCCACATAAGCTCATTTGAGCTTAATCTCTCCTTTGGTCAAAGAAAGTCAACTGCTTAAGCTAACAAGCACTCAAATGCTTATTTTCTGAGCTCTGGTGAAAGTTTGTTTGTAAAAGTTTTTAGTTTTTAGTGTAAAAATAGTTTGAAAAAAGAAAAATCACAAAAAACCAATTTTAATTATAGTGATAGCTTCTATTTAATAGAAATTATCTTTTTAATTTTCTTTTTAGCTTATTTATAAGCACTTTAGCATTTTTATATTTTTGTTAAATCTCTTTTATATTACAGTAATTTTATAAATTTTTTCAGATTTTTATTTTGTCTTTTAGTGGTTTTTAGAATTAATTTTAGTTTAATTAATTATTAAATAATAATTAAGAATTAATTAGCATAATTAGATTTTATTAAGTAACACCTAGTTTTTATAATTTTTCTAGCTTTTATATAAGTTAAAACATTTTTATAATTTTTTCTGGAATTTCTACTGTTAACTTTCTATTTTTTATAATATAATTAGTTTAATTAGTAATTAATAAACAATTAGAATAATAATTAGTAAATTAGTTTAAAATTACATAAAATCAACTTTTTATAATTTTTTAGGATTCCTGTGATGGTTAAGTAGATTTATAAAAATCTTCTTAATTATCTAAGTCTTTTTAGTAATTTTTAGTAATTTAAATTAATATAATTAGTTAATAAATAGATAGTTAGTAATTAATTAATAATAAATAATTAAATAGTGTAAAAATAATTTTTCTTTTTCTTAAAATTTTCTTTATTTATTAGGATTGTAAAAATAATAATTTCACACTCGTAGCCTTTTTCGTTCATCAGTTGTACTTTCTTTCACGATCGTCAGTGTACGTTTTTAATTAAAACGTACGTTTTTAAGTTTTAGATCATATCTTCTGAATCTTAATTCTCGTAATCAATCACGTAGCTTTCCTAAGCTATTTCTGTTAATAATTTCCAAATAATTCTCATACCCATCTTTTTCTGTAAATAATCACCCGATCACAAACGCGCTCAGATACATTTCATACCTCGTCGGGGTATAAGGACCTGGTGATTTCCTATATTACCCGGAGATTGACTCTAGGCTATTTGGCTTTGTTGACCATTCCTTGGTCAATATAAGTTGACGGTTTAGGGCAAATCAGAGATCCCGGAAGTTTTCTAATTCCGTGTAATTTTGGCAAAACATTCTCTTGCAATGCTTTGGCCGATCTTGGCGCAAGTATCAATCTCATGCCATACTCTCTTCATGCCAAAATTTCTCTAGAAACCTTAAAGCCGACTAAAATGAGTGTTCGAGTAGCTGATCGCTCTTTTCAATATCCTGTTGGGATAGCAGAAAATATGCTAGTCGAAGTTGGTAAATTCACATTTTCTGTAGATTTTGTTATCCTAGAAATGGAGGAAGACAGCAAAGTTCCTTTAATTCTAGGAAGACCATTCCTACATACAGCTGATGCAATAATCAAAGTCAAACAAAGAAAACTAAATATTGGACTCAGAGAAGATAGAATATCCTTTTCAATCGATACAGCCATGAAACATTCTTATTCTAACAATGACACTTGTTTTAGCATAGATGTTATTGGCGAAATTCTCGAGGAGGATTTTGACAACTTGCTAAACGAATGAATTGAAATTCTTCACTCTATTCAAGGAACAATTCTCGAAGAAAAACTCTATGCTGAGTTAAGAATTTATTGCCATGAATTTTGAGGAAATTGAAACCGATGATGAGGAAGAAATCATTTTCGAACAAATCACTTTCAATACAAAATACAAAACTCAGAAATCTCTCGAAGAACCACCAACTGATTTCGAACTTAAACCTCTTCCTAAACATCTCGAGTATGCCTTTTTAGAAGGAACGTCATTACTCCCTGTGATTATATCCTCCTGATGAGGCGAAAAGTGTTACGCTTTTAGGGGGTCATTTAAGCCCTAAGTCGTGATAATTTGATCAAATATTGCCTCAAATCGTTCCTTTTGTCATTTTAGGTACTTTGGAGAAGAAATCTAGAAAAGGAAGCTTTTTGGACGTTTTTAGAGCGAAAAGTGAAGAAAACGACAAAGTCTCCAAAATCAAGCTGGAAACAGTACCTGATGGCGTCACGTTCTATAGGTGACGGCGTTACGTGTTGGCAAATAGGTGGATATGAAGTTTACACGAGACGCGCCAGAAGGCTTTTTGGATGTAAAGAGTGATGACGTCACCCTTTGTGACGCCTAGGCCATCACGTACATTCTATAAGGTGACGGCCAGTGAAGAATAAAAGGGTACAGCTTCAGATCTGGAACTAAGCAATCCGAGGAAAGTATTGGCGGCGAGTTGACGGCGTCACATGTATAACGTGACGCCATCAGAATGTAATCTCTATATACAGTTTTCTAATTTTCATTCATTAGAGAGAGAACTTTTAGAGGAACTTCACCATAAACCCTAGGACAAAATTTAGCCTTTTTGTAAGGATTTCAAACCCTTCTTTCATCCATGATTAATTAAAGATAAGTGTTCCAATAATCATTCAATATGTCTATATGTTTTTTGATTCTATCTTATGCTTGTCTTTACATTAACATGCTAGGCTAGGTTTATTTTTGTTTGCTTAGATGTAATGAAACCTAGCTAATGATTATTGATTGATTGTTTGTTATTAATAGTTGTTGGATGAATGATTTCGATGTTAGGCTTAAGAAAACTGGCTAATCTCCAATTGGTAACATGCTTGAACGTCGTAAGAAACATGAATCGGATGTATACTATGATTTTAATGGTTATATTTAATGCATAAGTGACTGCTAAGGAGGCCATGTTAGGAGCTAGTTGTCGGCTCGACATACGAAGATGTAGAAGCTTATAGAGTTGGGGAAGATCATACACGGCCCCACGAATGGTATTAAGGAATATAACCCATCATCCACGCAATTGTAACAAACTAATCAATTAATGAAAGATAGCTAGGGACTTGTGAAATTTAAGTAAACACGTTTCTCTCCATATAGTGTTTTTCTGACACTTATTTTCTTGTTATTTTATTTTTATTGCATTTGTAGTTATTTGGGTTAGTTGACTATGTTGATATAAATAATGCTTAAAAAGGTTATTAATATCTTTCAATAAACCTACGTTTTGATAATCACAAAACTTAAATCAAATTAAGTCAAGATTAAGAAGTAAACAAGTATTTGGTAACAAATATTTACTTCTACATCTAATATCACTTAAGGTATGCATAAACTAAGCATCTTATGCATTACATGATCAAAGGAAACTTTGTCTTAAGACATAACATCTTATAAAATGATATAAACATTTTATATATATTTGTAAATCATTTTTGGTAATGCTATATTAAACCACAAAGATATGATTTCAAATTCCCAACCAAAAAGGGCAAATTTTATCCAGAAAAACTTTTCTAACGTTCAGGAGGGCGGCCCCCTTAATTTTACTAGGCGGCCCCCTTAATGATTAAGGGGACCAGCCTATAATTAAGGGGACCGGCACGCTCCCGAACAGTAAAATCTGGCCCTATAAATATTGGATCATTTCACACATTTTCCTCACCTTTTTGCACTATAAACTTTCTGATCCAACCTCCCTCTCTAGATCTAAAATCCTTTGATAATATAATTCATAAGTCTTTGTTTCCAAGTTATCCAAAGCTTCATCCATTCAAGTGCAAGAAGAAGAACACTCCTCTACATTCATCTAATTGTAGTAGTGTTGTGAATAGCTAGATTCATATTGTAGTTGTGGTAGATATTTGTAAAAGTGTTGTGTAAATTTGTTGTGTGTAGAAAATAGGTGTGTTGTAAAGTAGTTGAGTAGTTGTGAATTAGTTGTGCATAGAAGAAGGTGTGAAGTTGTGAAGGTGTGAAGCCTTGAACAAGTCGTGAAGTTGTGAAGAAGGAGTGAAGCCTTCAAGAAGTCGTGAGATTGGTTCTAGCTACGATTAGAACTCGGCATTTAGCTTAGTGTCGTTAACTCGTGTAAGCCAAGGTGTGTAAGGTTTCTCCACCATAAGGAGTTTGTTGACATAGTGAAGAAAACTCTCGAGTGTGGTACTCGGGGAATGGAGTAGGGCAAGGAAGGTGTCCTTGTAGCCGAACCACTATAAATTCGCGTGTTGTGGTTTGATCTTTCTAACTCTATCTTTTGTTCATTACATTTCAATACTTTCATTATTACATTAGAATTGCTTATATTAGTTGTCATTTGAATTCACTTGAGATCGAATCGAAAGTTTTTAATAAGCTACAAAATATTTTGGCAATAAACTTTTAAAAGGACGTAAAACTATTCAACCCCCCCTTCTAGTTTTCCACAATTGGTATCAGGAGCCACGTCTAGCAAGATCTTTAAAATATATTGTATTTTAAAACTTGTAACGATCTATGAAATCTGAAAAATATTTAGAAGGGCAATCTATGCAAAAACCACCACTATTTGAAAGTGATGGATTTTTATATTGGAAAAATCGATTCGAAACATATGTGAAGTCAAAAGATCTAGATCTTTGGCATGTTATTACAAATGGTGATTTTTTATCTATTCAAAATAACCCGGAAACTAAGAAAGATGAAATCGTACCTTTTGAAAAACAAAATGATGATTTAAAAAGAAAACTTGCTAAAAATAATGAAGCAAAAATGGTTATTTATAATGCGCTACCACGTAAAGAGTACGAAAGGATCTTTATGTGTGAAACCGCAAAAGAAATTTGGAACTCTTTACAAATAACTCACCAAGGTAATAGTCAAGTCAAAGATAATAAGATAGATCTACTTGTTCAACAATATGAGCAATTCACGATTCCGGAAGAGGAATCAATTGATAATGCTTTTGCTAGATTTAACACTATCATCACAAGTTTAAAAGCACTTGATGAGAATTTTTCTAGTAAGAATTTTGTTAGGAAGTTTCTTAGGGCTCTTCACCCAAAATGGCGAGCTAAAGTGACGGTTATTGAAGAATCGAAGAATTTGTCAACATTGCAACTTGATGAATTAATTGGAAATCTAAAAGTTTACGAAGTCATCATTAAGAAGGACTCCGAAATGGTCAAAGAAAAACGAGAGCAAAGCAAGTCAATCGCCTTGAAAACTAGAAAGGAATCTAGTATCGAAGATAGCGCATCTTCCGAAAGTGATGAGGAAGAACACGCCATGGCTGTAAGAGATTTCAAAAAATTCTTCAAAAGGCGAGGAAGATTCGTAAGACAACCGTATGATGAAAAGAAAACATTTCAAAAGAGTAAAGATGACAAGAACAACAAGATTGAAAGAAAGTGTTTCAAGTGTGGTGATCCAAATCACCTCATCGGAAAATGTCCAATGATGACAAGAGATCAAAATACATCACTAAAACACCTCAACCAAGAAGAAACCAAAATAGGCAAAACTATAATAACAATAGTAATCAAATGTGGAACTACCAACAAAGCTACAATCCTTGGGGTATACTACCACCTTTCATGCATCCTAGTCAAATGTTAAACATGTTTGGACCAAACAACTTTGGGCCAAAGAGACAATGGGGATCGAATGGCTAGATGAACATTCATTGAGGCAATCTTGAAGTTTTTCTCAACATAGACTTTTTCAAAGTCTATATATCATCTTGATGATTTTGAAGATTTTTTTTTTGAAGACAACCAGGTACGCCATTCCTTCATAACTCATTGCCATGCTTAGATAAATATGCTTTAGTTGATCATATTGTTTGCATAGATATAGCTTGCCTTTTTCTCTCTACTTGTTTTGATCATATTTATATACTTATTTACATATATATATACTCCTATACTTAATATATATATATATATATATATATATATATATATATATATATATATATATATATATATATATATATACATATATATATAATTGCTTGCACATAACCTAGATACGTCATTAGTTGACTTTCTAGAACTCCAGGAAATCGTTCTTTATCGAACCCTTTCCTTCCCCCCTCGCGTTATTCTAGTAAGTCCTCTTCTAGGAGACTCATGATGATGAAGGGATATGAGTCAGGTGGACTTTTATAATACAAGAACGCCTTCCCACGTGAACACTATGGATGAAACAAACTCCTCTCGCCGACTATATCCTATCTCCGCTACTATCTTTCAAACCTCACCCATCAACCCATCTTTCACTCACATTTATACTTATATATATATATATATATATATATATATATATATATATATACACTTATTCACATATTCCCGAACACACCTCAAACCCTTCATCAACTTAACACTTTGATCATTTTATCCAAAATTGTCAAAGGTATATTTTAATTATCGAAACGGTAATTAAAGATTGTTAAGAATTTTATCATCGTACCAATGAACGTTTACGTATTTTTGATATATTATAAATCTAATTATATACATATAAATATTTTTGTTCCAGAAACTAATTCCGCGAAATTTGGAAAATTTCAAAGGCGGCCCCCTTAATAATTAAGGGGACCGGCTTGTTATCGAGGGCGTTCCCCTTAATGTTTAAGGGGACCGGCCATCTGACACTTCTAAATCCGTTTTTCCCTCTTAATTCCATTCCCAAACACTCCATTTACTCATTTGTTCTTCCCCACTGCTACTGAGTACGAACCAAAACACCCAAAAACTTCAAAATCCTCCATCATATCACCAATCCGAGGTTGTTTCGCAAGGGGCAAACATCAACCAAACATATAACAACATCTTTTGTAAGTTTTCCAACATGCATTTCATCATATTTCATTCGATTTGGTGTCTAATCAATTCTTATGCATTTTATTAAAATTTATTTTAATTCGAATTTAAGTGCGATAGAAGCTAGAAATTGAACTACCAAATGCTTCCCATAGGATTAGAATGATGTATTGCAACTCAAAATTAGTATAACATATCATTTTGTCAAAATCATTAATCGCCCATAAACCCTTGTTAAATCTTATTTCTCAAGAGGCACATTGTTGATATAACTTTCAAAAACCACTTAAAACTTACTACATTACATTATTTTAACGTCCTAAACAATCAAAACATACTTTTGAATTGATTAGAAAATGGTTCATGAAGACAACATGGGCGTTTGGTTCATGAACAAACTATAACTATATGTAGTTATTTGAAAATTAAAACTTGTTCATAAAACATGTTAATACTACTAAAATCAATAGACGTCATCAAGATATATAATCAATATATATATATTGATGTTTTAGGATGTTTTAGGCTAGTTAAGGGAGCGTTTGGTTTATCTCGAAAATGATATTTTTGAAAACTAAAATTCGCATTTTAAGCTTTTAAACAAGTTTAGGTTGTGTCAAAATCTTACGAAATGGAAGATATATAATCTAATATATATCTAGCCGTATTTCGAAATGAATTATGATATCGTACTCCTTGATATTATATATTCTAAACGAGTTTAAAATCAAAATAAAAGGAACATTATGAAACTACTTCATTGAATATATTTTTTTTGTGTCGAAGTAGAATTTCGTTCCACATAATTTGCATATAATTATATATACATATATATAACATATGCATGATAGTTGTTTTTATATTAATTCTATTTTTGTTGTTATATTGTTTAGGTGAAAATGCCTAAGACCACGGTTAGTGATGTATCCAAAACCAAACAATACATTCCAAATGTCTCTTCTACTCCCGGCATCTCTCCTTCAGTTGTGTGTTTCTATCGTCCTATTGAAAATAGAAACATTCACGAAGGACGAATTGTCAATCCATCTTTCTACGAAAATGATCAAACCAAACGAATGTTCACCAATATTCGTTTCGAATGTCTTCTCCAAATCAACGAACCAATCATTCCTCGTTTTGTCCTCGATTTCTATAGCCAAGTGACGGTGCAAACCGATCCCTATGGCAACATCCTCATTTCCTTCATGATTCAAAATCAATTCATCACTCTCAATCTTGTTCAATTCGGTCAAATTCTTCGAATCCCATACAACGGCCAAGCCGTTTTCTCAAATGAATGGGATCTTTCTTCTCTTGAAAGAAATCGTCCTCAGGATGGCCCCTACTATTCTGAGATTCCTAGTCCTGAAGACATTCGTCGAATGCTTGAACTAGAACGTCGTACGACTAGTCGAGTAATCAAGTCGAAGAATGTCGATATTCATGCCAATCAAATTCTCCTCAAAGAGCTAAGCCAAGATATGAAGAAGTGCGAAGAACTCATTCGAGAGAATGCGTTTGGTACTGGTGGTCACCGTGATCATGTCACGGCAAGCAATGGCCACATGCTTTATTGTGTTATTGCTGAAGAGCAATACAATTTGGCTTATCTTTTTATCCATCGAATCATGTCCGCCAAAAACACCCCAAATGCCAATCTTCCTTACGGTATGTTTCTCACACGACTTTATCGTTATGTGATGGAACATTACCCTCATCTTCAAAGAGATTACTACGTTCAAATCCTTCCTACCTTGAACCAACTCACTCTTGTTCGTACTCGCCGTCCTCGTAGTGACAAAGAAAATCTCGTGTTCCTTTGTACTCTAGGCCTCGTGGTTCTACATCTCATCGTGATGACGATGATGATGAGGAGGAAGACACCTCACGTGTTAGTACTCCATCCCCCACGACCTTTGTTGAAGATTTTTCCGATATTGATGTTACCGAGTATCAAATTCCTCTTCCTCATGAACGTACCGATGAGCTTCTCTTCACTCGTCAAACGTCTATCCTCAACCATCAACAACAATGCATGAAGAGCTTCGAGGAGGATTCAAATCCGTTGGGAAGATGTTTAAGAAGATGCTTGGAAAGAAAAAGAAGTAGAAGATATTGACATGTTGCTACTTGTTATTGCTTGTTTATTTTAGACATTTGTATGGTTTGCTATTTGTCCGATTTATTCGGAAATACTTGTGTTATTTGGAATGATGTTTAGACTTTTATTATTATCATGCTTCTATCATAATATTATGCCATGCTTCTTTTCAAGATAGACTTTAATATGTTAATTTCCATGCAAAATTTGATTATATATATATATATATATATATATATATATATATATATATATATATGTTTATATATCATCATTCCTAGAGTATGTACTTCTAATAGAGCTTGCTAGAAAAACACACTTGAAAAATCACCAAATTTTGCAAATTTTGGGTTTCTGGTCGTCTGGGAAAACACCAGATGGGCGGCCCCCTTAATTCCCTAGGCGGTCCCCTTAATTATTAAGGGGGCCGGCATACAATTAAGGGGACTGGCCATCTGGAACTGGATTCGCTATTTTCTTTTGCATCTTGTGAACCCTTTCTCTAGTTTCAGCTACCATTTCCCATTTTAACCCAACTGATTTTAGAATCTCATTCAACCATTTCAAATACATACCTAAATCAACCATTTCCATACTATAAATTCCCTCCACAATCAACATTCTTCATCTCATCACTCACCATCTTAATCATCATGACTCCACCAAGCACCTCACACTCCAAAACCTCCAAGAAACAAAAACTTGTGGTCATCCCCCCAAAACAACTCTTCATTGACTTAACAAATGAAGACAACAAAACACCATCACCTCCACCCAAATGCTCATCCCCAAGTGCACCCAATGGACCATCTAAAACACCTTCCACTCATGGAACTTCCTCATCCTCCATACCCTCAACCTCATCAATTAATGACTACATCAACTCACACTTGTCACCACAAGTATCATCACCACCTCCTACACAAGAACCCATGTCCACCCATCTTACCATCTCACTTTCACCAATAACACCACTTGATGCTCATCTCTCATCTCCACCAATTACACCACCATTCTTTGCCAATCCCGTGCCTTGGAGGCTACTTGAATCCCATGGGGATACTTGTCTTTGTTGCATCCACAACCGCACGGTCATCTTTGGCCTTAGAGATGAAATTCAATATATGTTTTCATATATTGAACATTTGCTTACCAACCCACCACCACCACCAACTCCACCATCCTCTCCAATAATTCCTCCACCACAATTCTCACCCATTCCTTCACCATCACCATCATGCTCTCCTAATTAAGCATCTCATATGCTTAATAAATAAAACCTCTACCACCCTTTTGCTTGCAAGCTCTATGAAGACCATGTACTTTTTGCATGATGATGTATTTTCCTAGTTGCTTATTTGTGAACTAGCTTTTCTACTTGTAATTCAAATTGCTACTTGTATGTTGTGTCTTGACACAACCACTTATTTAATATGAATGCTTTCTTTTCAAACATGCTTTATTTTTTTTATCACCTTATACATGTTTGCATGCATATACTTGTGCTTCTAATATTTTTTTTTTGCAAAGCATTCCATAGCTCGTTCTCTTGGTGCCCCAAAATGAGGGGGAGTACATATCAAGGGGGAGTTTCTACCCGTCAATTTTTCACGTTTGAAAATTGTCGGCTAAACCTTTTTGATTCTATAAAAAGGGGGAGAAGTAAATATAAACTCACTAAAATACTTGTTTAAAAATTAATTTTTGAGTTAATGAGTTTAAGTTTTGTAATCATCAAAAAGGGGGAGATTATTGATATAAATAATGCTTAAAAAGGTTATTAATATCTCTCAATAAACCTACGTTTTGATAATCACAAAACTTAAATCAAATTAAGTCAAGATTAAGAAGTAAACAAGTATTTGGTAACAAATATTTACTTCTACATCTAATATCACTTAAGGTATGCATAAACTAAGCATCTTATGCATTACATGATCAAAGGAAATTTTGTCTTAAGACATAACATCTTATAAAATGATATAAACATTTTATATATATTTGTAAATCATTTTTGGTAATGCTATATTAAACCACAAAGATATGATTTCAAATTTCCAACCAAAAAGGGCAAATTTTATCCAGAAAAACTTTTCCAACGTTCAGGAGGGCGGCCCCCTTAATTTTACTAGGCGGCCCCCTTAATGATTAAGGGGACCGGCCTATAATTAAGGGGACCGGCACGCTCCCGAACAGTAAAATCTGGCCCTATAAATATTGGATCATTTCACACATTTTCCTCACCTTTTTGCACTATAAACTTTCTGATCCAACCTCCCTCTCTAGATCTAAAATCCTTTGATAATATAATTCATAAGTCTTTGTTTCCAAGTGATCCAAAGCTTCATCCATTCAAGTTCAAGAAGAAGAACACTCCTCTACATTCATCTAATTGTAGTAGTGTTGTGAATAGCTAGATTCATATTGTAGTTGTGGTAGATATTTGTAAAAGTGTTGTGTAAATTTGTTGTGTGTAGAAAATAGGTGTGTTGTAAAGTAGTTTAGTAGTTGTGAATTAGTTGTGCATATAAGAAGGTGTGAAGTTGTGAAGGTGTGAAGAAGGTGTGAAGCCTTGAACAAGTCGTGAAGTTGTGAAGAAGGAGTGAAGCCTTCAAGAAGTCATGAGATTGGTTCTAGCTACGATTAGAACTCGGCATTTAGCTTAGTGTCGTTAACTCGTGTAAGCCAAGGTGTGTAAGGTTTCTCCACCATAAGGAGTTTGTTGACATAGTGAAGAAAACTCTCGAGTGTGGTATCGGGGAGTGGAGTAGGGCAAGGAAGGTGTCCTTGTAGCCGAACCACTATAAATTCGCGTGTTGTGGTTTGATCTTTCTAACTCTATCTTTTGTTCATTACATTTCAATATTTTCATTATTACATTAGAATTGCTTATATTAGTTGTCATTTGAATTCACTTGAGATCGAATCGAAAGTTTTTAATAAGCTACAAAATATTTTGATAATAAACTTTTAAAAGGACGTAAAACTATTCAACCCCCCCTTCTAGTTTTCCACAGACTAGCAACTAATTCCGCCCACTCTTCTAATACCCGAGATTTTTACTTGCTATCCATAAAATATAAAAATACAAAAAGAATCATCCTTCACCTCTAGACCTAGTTAGATTAAGTTTCAATCATAATGAACACTATTCCCCAAGTAGAACGATCAATCCCCCGGTACTTGCCACTACACTATACTACATCGGTCAGGTACACTGCCTGGTGGGGATTGCAAGCTTCTCGAGATCCCTCAAGAGGTGATACCTTTTTCAAGGTTGCAAAACAACGCATCAAGTTTTTGGCGCCGCTGCCGAGGAATAGTTATTGCTTAGGTTGAAATTTCTTTTTATTAGGCCTACTTGCTAGATTCCTTTCTAGTAAGATTTTTATTTTATTTATATAGGTCTTCTTTAGTCTATCTTATATCTTTGATCCTTTGTTCGTAACCATTATCATCCGCCATCATGGAAGGTGATAATATCCTTGAACCCATCGACCCACTACAACCAAACCCACCACAACCAAACCAACCTCCTAGATCCCACACTTTAAGAGAATACTTCCGACCTAGCCACCAAGGCAATCGAAACACCATTGAGCTCACCCAAGGATCCAATGTGTCCCCCTTGCGATCCGATACCATCCGGTTGTTGCAAAGCGGATGTGCATTCCATGGACTTCGTTCCAAAGATCCTAATCAACATCTCAAGGATTTCCTCAAAATCGTAGATTCCATAGACCTTGATGTTGAAACTGGAGAGACGACCCGACTGCGTCTCTTCCAATTCTCTCTACATGACCAAGCTAGTCAATGGCTTGAGCATTTACCTGCGGGATCCATCACATCTTGGGATGATCTCACCTCTCGTTTCCTTGTTCAATTTTTCCCACCGGGAAGAACCACCAAGTTAAGCAATGACATCTTGATGTTCCAACAACGTCAAGGTGAAACTCTTTATGAAGCATGGACTCGTTTCAAGGACTTACTCCAAAAAGTCCCTCACCATGGCATAGATCCTTGGCTCCAAGTCCAAATCTTCTATGACCATATCAATCTCTCCACGAGGAAAACCATTGACCAAGTGGCCAGTGCAAGCAGCGTGATCGAAAGTTGGAATGATCCCCGTGATTTGAACAAAACGGTCAAGGCAGTATCTTTGCCTTCGAACAATTCAAGCACTCCCGACCTTAGGATCATGGAACTTGAAGACCAAGTCAAGTTTCTCTTGAAATCCTACGAAGCTCCTAAACCTTCAAGCCAAGTAAACAAAATCACTTCTTCATGTGAATTATGTAGTGGTCCCCACGATACTCGTGATTGCATGGAACTCCCCAAAGAAGCTTTTATGGATTACGCATCCTCACGTACCGACGGAGCGAGAGACAAATTGTACACTTTCAACCCCGAGCCAAACCCTTATGGTGATTCACACAATCCCTCTTGGAAAAATCACCCAAACTTTAGGTGCAAACAAAACCAAAACGCACCCTAAAATAATTCTTCCAATCCACCTAATCGTTACCAATCAAACGGTCCACCCCCTAACCGTACTTTCAACAACAATCCTTCCAACAACTATGGTAGTACCAATAATTTTGAAGGGTTGATGTCTAAATTTATGGCATCTCAAGAAGCTCTTTTAGCAAAGTTTGAAGCCGATTTCAAACAAAAACAAAGTGAGATGACAAATAAGATTGACACATTGTTGAAATTTCTCAATAACCGAGAAATGGGAGAACTCCCTAGCAACACGGTCAAGAACCCGAAACTAAACGGTAACACCATATCATCGGTTTCGTCTCCTAATTCTTGTCCACAATACTATTCGGTCAATGCTATGAGCACGTGTTTCAAGCAAACCCAAATTCTTCAAAAGGACCAATTGAATAAAACATCCAACATTAAACCAGTCAATAGCATAGTTAAAACACCTCCTACACAAGACCTTGACGATGAATTTAAGGAACTTCACCTTGAGCGTCCGGTCATTGATGTCTTAGCCCGTGCCCCCTACTACAATGCCCTCTTAGAAAAATATGAAGAAAGACTTAACTTGGGCAAAAATGGGACCGCTTTCATTCAAAACAAACTACCTAAGAAACTAGATGATCCAGGTATATTTGTTTTACCTTGTAAGATAGGGAACTCTGAAGCTTTCAACACACTAGCCGATCTAGGATCAAGTCTCAACTTGATTCCTTTATCCCTTTACACCACACTTAAGCAAGGGAAGTTAGAAGAGACGAAAGTGATAATTGATCTAGCGGATGGAAGTGTTGCCCACCAGATAGGAATGGTCAAAGATATAGTAGTTCACGTAGGACGATTAACTATCTTAGCGGATTTTCATGTCCTTGATATGGTTAGTGACACTACATACCCATTGCTAGTAGGAAGAGGATTTTTAGCGACCGCTAGTGCCATGATTGATTGTAAGGAATCTAAGATAGCGGTAGGAGAAGGTGAGACTTGGTCGGTCTATGATGGTAAGAAGCATAGCTACGATAATGAGAATGAACCAATACCTCATTGGGTAGACATGAATAGAAGACCATATAGATATGGACCTTGGATTAATGGAGACTTCATAGGACCTCAACCCCATTTTATTTAGAGAAGGAGCTCATAAACCGAACACATTCGGTGGAGCAACTCATAGCTAGGGATGAGGAATTAAACCCCTTTGAGGATACTTTAGTCGTTAGGAAAATGATTGAATTCCTAGGAGTGATGCCTATCAACTTAGGGATGAACAAATGGAAAAGGGAAGGTGATAAATGTAAATGGAATTGGGACAAGCCACCTAAGGAAAGTGACGGATCATGGCATTTGAAGATGATTCTATATGATCCAGATGGAGAGAAGTTTGAAAAGTCATACCGAACAAAGAGAACCAATAGGAAACTACACGCTAAGTTCGACCCTAAGGACGTCCTCGATGAGGAACTCACTCATATAGGATAGAACATGACTTTGAGTCTAGCTACAAGACTCATAAATAAAAAAAAGCGCTTCTTGGGAGGCAACCCAAGCTTTATTTGTTTGTTTGTTTTAATTTATTTGTTTCCGTATGCATGTTTTATTTTTATTGTTTGTGGCTCATGTTTCAAAGTAAATTGTGAAAATGCTTTATTTTGTTTTTAACTTCATCTTAACTACATATAAAGGCATTTTGCAAAAGATAAGTGTAAGGAAAATCTAAATTTGTTTCTAAGAATGAGATTGAACATGAATCACAACAATATTAAATGAATATGCATATTAGTATTTGTTTGAGTTAAATGCTTGTATCGAGTCATAATGAGTATTTTGCAGGATTTCCAGGAATTAAGGCGTAAGTTTTTCCAGAAATTTTCCAGAAACTAAACAAGAAATTTCTGCAGGTCACTTATGATTGCGTCAGGATTATAACTTGACGACGTCATGTGTAAAATTCTGGAAAATTTTGCAAATTTTGTTTTTCTGCTGGAATCGTAAAGTGTTTGTTAAACCTTTAGTTTTATAAACTTCAGGAAATCTGCAAATATTCATTCCACAAGCATTATATCTTTATCTGTTTTTTAGGATTTTATTATATATAGAGTTTGCCGCCGATTATACGCGAGGTTTGCCATGATTGTTTTCTCAGGTTTAACAGGTTGTATTGGACAAGAAGATGATTTATATTTCTGGAGGGAAGCTTTCAACGTTCATTTTCTTGGAGGACGATCTAACCATGTTAACGCATTATCCATACCAAACGAATCAGGGAGTATTTGTTACATACTTTTACCTTCTTTACTTTTACATCCTTTTAATTGAACATTGGGGACAATGTTTGGCTTAAGTGTAAGGGGAGGGTAAATGATGATACCTTAGAGAATGCAATTACAATTGATTTTTGTTTGTTTAATAGTAGGTTTGTAATAAAACTAAGAGAAACACTTGTTAGGGTAATTTTAGCGCCAAATTTGAAATTTTTTGCAACATATAGGAGTGAAGCTTTAGTTATAATAAGCGTCTCATGGATAGGAGTTGTATGACTAATACAAAAAAACCGTACCACTCAAAAATATTCCACCCCAAATATGTGAGGTTCGCCCCTAGATTTGTTAGGAAAAGATGCATATTAGTGTACCGGTAGTACTTAGATTCTAGAACTTGTGATAGTGATGCATTCCAAGACCACTTGTGAGACTACATTCGTGTAGTTGGATTACTACATGATAAGAGGCATTAGGATAACTGTTGGATCGATATACTCTGACCAAACTACTTTGTAGCTTGTAAGGGTTTAACAATATTGAGTAAACTCAACACTTATTAATATTGAAACACTGTTTAACCTTGTAAAGTATGCGGAATCTACTAACACAAAGCTTAAGAAGAACTTTTATATTAACCAAACTTTGAACCTGCTTTGTTACACAGATTCACTAGCAATCCCTAACTATTTATCAACTTTGATCGACTTCTAAAACTTATGAGAACATCTCTAAAACTTATATCAACTAATACCTCTTAAGGCTCTTTATATAGATAACCTTAAGTCGGTTTACAACATATAATCCTTGAACGACAAGTCATTATCCCTAACTAATTCTAGAATATTTGTTCAATATTACACATTAATCCATATCTAATATTGCACATCAGTCCTTGTTTCCTTCGAAGTACTTTAAACATTAATCCTTATCTAATATTGCACATCAGTCCTTGTTTCCTTCGAAGTACTTTAAACATTCTTCAATAACAGCAGTACTTTGACTTTTTCCTTCAGCAGTACTTTGAGTTTATTCTTCATGCAGCAGTACTTTGACATCCAGAAGTACTTTGATATTTTATATCCCAACAATCCTCCCGTAACTAGAACTCTACTTGCTTGATTTCAAGTTTCTTTGTTATCTTTAATCTTCAAATCTTTAATCATTTAGAAAAATTGTTTCTTTATTTCTTTGTCTTCTATCTATCATATGTCAAAGTACTCTTCATCAGCATCTTCTCAGCAACTCAGCAACATTTTGGTACAAAGATCATCAAACCTTAAAAGTTTCATACTATTCTCATCACTTCCAGGTGTGTTAACTCCTGTGAGAGGTGAATTATTGAAAATTATGATTTTTAGCAAATCATCAGCTATCAACGGATTTGATTAGTCTTTACCAATAGCCGTTTGCTATGGACTAGCCAACTCTTGATTACTTGGAGTATGGTGAGTTGATAACCATATAGTTTTTGGTAAACTATCAACCATAAACGGATTTGATTATCACATCAGAGCCGTACCCTCATGATGAGTCAAACTCTTTCTTATCTGTTAAACATGGTGAGTTGATTACCATTTGTTGTGTAGTATAAATACTAACACAATGTGTTGCTTTTCAAATCCTTTTTCCTTTTCTTTTAAACATCAAAACATTTTATTTTTATTTTAAAGGACTTATACTGGTTTATATCAGCAAGCAGTACTTTGTTAAAGTACTGTTTGTTTTTACAGTACTTTGAAAAATACTTATTTTACAGAACAAATCATACCAGTATTATGCAATATTACTCTTCAGACTTGACCCATCTGATAAATAGCTTGATAACATCCAAAGCTACTTCAGATTCATCTTCAAGTTCCATTCCATGATCCAGCATTCTGAGCATAATTTCTCTAATCAATGGATATCTCCTCTCAGCCAGCATATGAATCATGGTACCATCTTCCATCTCTAGTGTATGAACTCCTGATGACTCAAAGAATCTCCATCTTGTTATTTCCCAATTCTCTTGATCATTCCACAAAGGATCAACACTTGTTTCTTCAGTTTTCCAGATGGTAATTAAGTCTCCAAGCAAAATTAATCCCACTCCTGAAGCTTCAAATTCTGCATAGTATGTCTGCACTTGCACATATAAGTCATACAAATCTGCCCTTGTAATACAGTGCAACACATCCCATAACATATTGAATGTTGTGAAGCTTTCATCTTCTCTGTGGATCATAAAATAATTCCCTTCTTTTGATTCAACCATAGAAAATGAGATTATCTTGGACTTCTTTCCAGATTCTTCAATCTTCTTATTCTCAAAATCTACAACTCTGAAATAATTTCTAAGTTCATCAACTGTATCTTCATAAATCATCTTCAGCCTTTTTGACAGTTGATCATCTTGAAGTGCTTTCTTCCTTTTCAATCTTCTTTCCTCAGCTTGTTCCTTTCTGATATCTTCTAATTTCTTCTTTCTATCAACTTCCATGGGCACAAAGCTATCTACTTCCTTTCTGATATCTTCTTGTACTTTATCCCACAAAGCTTTCACTTCTGGATACCTTTGTTTATGTAAATTCTTGTATCCCTTCTTTCTCAAGAAACTTATCATCCAGTTCCTTTCCTGAGCTTTGGTCATTGGCTTCTTTGTAATTGGCCTACTAACTTCTTCTAAATACTCAGCATCATATTCAGCTTGTTGCTTTCTAGCAAGCTCTAAATCTTCTGCAATCTCTAATTCTCTAATTTGTGCTAGAGAAAATTTCTTCTTTTCCTTCTTAGTATCTTTCTGAACCATTATCCTTTTCCCTTTATCTTTAGGATCCAACTCTTCTGATTCAGAAGTACTTTCAACATCTTTTTGTGCAGGCTCAGAAATATGTATTCCTCCAGTAGGTCTCCTCAAATTCATCATAATTTGAGCAATTGTTTCATCATCACTTGCAGTGTGTACTCTTACTTCTTCTTGCTGTACAAGAGTAGAAGGACCAGCTTCATCTGCATAATTCATTGTAGAAGGTCCAGCTGCAGTGACTTCACTTTCATCAATATTTCTGGAAAAAATACCTTGCTCAGCAGTACCTTGCAGACTTATGTTTTCTGCAGCAGTACTTTTTTACATCAGCACTTTGAATGTTCTGTGCATCTACATCCTGCTTAACATTTTCTTGCACATCATCTTCTTGCTCAGTATCTTTTTGCTCATTCTCTCTCTCTTGTGCAATATTCTCATCTTCTTGTGCAATATTCATATCCTCTTCAATATAGCTTTCTGGTACAAAAGTCTTTGGACTTTCTGGATATTGCCACAAATGAGCATCTTCTGAATATTTAACTTCAGCATCATCTTTATCCTAATTCTCATCTTGATTCCTCCCCAATTTGGTAAAAGATGACCTCCTATGCTTCCTCATGGATTTAGAAGACTTCTTTGAAGATTTTGACTTTGGCTTCTGAGACTGCTTCTTTTCTTTCACATAAAGCCTAAAATTTTGAACAGGAGGCCAAACAAATTTCTTCAACCTTCTGAACTTCTTTCTTAGCTTCTTGATTTCTTCAGCTTGAGCCTTAACAGTATTCTTCATCTTCTCCAATTCCTTAGCCAAATCAGAAGTACTCTCAGCACCTTCAATTCCCTCATCTCCTCCAGGTGTTTGAAGCCCACCTGTGGAAGTATAATCATTGGGAGTAGGTACCTGTGAATCCTCTGAAGCAGTACCTTTAGAATTAGTACTTTGTGGAGAAGTACCTTGAGCAGAAACAGATGTATCCAAGGAAGCTGTCACTGAGGGAGTCCTTTCACTTGAAACAACATGCTGAGGGGAAACAATAGGTAGTGTAGGAGTATGTGCTGAAGCAGAATGCTCAGTAGAATCAGGTTGATCATCATTATTAGAATGTGCAGAACCACTATTGTCTTCTTCATCCCTAACAGCTTGAGCTACCTCTAACATATAAGCATTAAGAGATGTATTCCTACCCGAAAAATTAACTCCCTTATGAGACATGAAAGTGAACACTTTAGGTGGCATCCTAATGGTAGGTACATAATCCTGAGGTTTGGGTATCCCATCTAATGGATTCTCTAAAAGCAATTGAACAAATCTAGGATACATTAGAAAAGGTTTTCCAGCTTTAATATGAGTAAGCATACCTTCAAGGATCATGTATGAGAAATTGAAGGGTTGATTGGTAATAAGACCAACAAAAGCAGAAGCTATGGAATGGCTAAACTGATCCCAAGCAGTACTTTTGGGACTCAAGCAATGAAGCAAAACATGAATAAGAAATTTCCAATGAGGACTAACCATAGCCTTCTGAAAAGTAAGCTTAGTCAAAGAACCTTCATACCCAATGTCTCTGAGTGTATTCCAAATCTCTTGTTTTTCAAACAAAACAGAGCCTCCTTCATCATCAAATAATAGAGCCTTTCTGATTGAAGCTTCTATAACACGAATAGCCCTCCCAGCAACTGTAGCAGTAATAATATCCTCTCCATCTTCAACCTGTGACCTTGCTGTATCCCAAAAAGCTTGAATCCAAGGTCCAATAATCTCTGGGTTGACTAAGATTGAGTAACAGATGTTGGTTCCAGTGAGAAAGTCAATAATACCATGAAAGTCAAGGTTATCTTGGGTTTTCTCAAGGTTTGCTATCATGTTGTGTTTGGTGTTGGTGTGTCGATTTGCCATGATGATTAGGGTTATAGTGAGAAAAGTGATGATCGATACAAAGTAGGTATGAGTTTAAATAACAAGAGAGGTGAATAAGGTGAATAAAAGGAAAAGATATGAGGCTTTATATAAGGATAAGATACAAAAATCACGGTTAATTAATGATTTTACCGTTATTTTTGGAAGTAAATATCCCCATATCTTTTGAAAGTTTGTTAGCCGCAAATCTGACCGTTGGAACAGTATCTGACACGTCAGCGTACCCTTTAATAACACCAAGCAGTACGTTCCATATAATATGGAGCAGTACCTTCCGTTATAATCTCACACAGTATGTTGACCAAAGTACTTTCCAAAAAAAAATCTTGAATGTTGACCATTTGACCAAAATATCTTTGAAAGTCAACCATGATTAATGACTATCTTCCCATATTAAATCCCAAAGCTACATCAATACACTTCATTAAATGCCCTTTTACCTTTAGTTTGCTTATAAAAGCAACTTTACCAACAACAACCCCATATCTTTCTCATAACACAGATACTAGTAAGCACAATGAGTCACATTCCAATTGTGAACATCTCTTCAGACTCAGATGGCACCACAGATTCAGAGATAAGTTACTACTCTGATTCTGAGTTTGAAGATCCAGGATGGTTAGATTATTTTCCTCCTCATGTTCAGTGGATGGGACTCCAAGAATCTTCCTCAGCAATAAGTGCTGCCAACTCTACCATAACTGATGCAGGTAGTACTACTAACAAAAAGCCCAAGAAGAAGAAAGTTGTCCCTGGTTCATCTTTGGCTAATGAGCTTCCACAAGCTTTGACTCAAGCCCTGGAATCAGCAATTCGGAACATGAAGTGGCCTGCTCCAAGGAAAGAGAGACCTCCCAAACAGGTTCTTGGCTTGGCTTTCCCAAGAAAGCAGGCTTCTTTTGATGACAAGAGAAAAACTGTTCAAAAGGGAAAAAGGCCTATGGAGTAGGGGTGTGGAGTTTGGTGATAGTCTGTGGTAGTTGTTTGTTTGGTTTGTCTTGTCTTTTCTATGTCTGAGTCTGTATCTTGATAACAACAATGGTGATGTATGAATCCTCTAAATGGTAGTTGTAATTTCAGTGTTGAATGATGAATAAACTTGTTTCTTTTGAATGATACATGTAGCCTCCCCTCAAATAATGACTAACTAATAACTACTAATGCCTCCCCTAAAAAATAGCTTACATATTAATCATGCCAATACTCACAACCAAAAAGGTAAATCTTGAAACATCAAAGCCCTTTGTGAGTAGATCTGCTACATTATCATCAGTATGAACTTTAACCACATTGATATGCCTTTGTTCATAGCAATCTCTTATAAAGTGATGTCTAATCTGAATGTGCTTGGTCTTGGAATGATATACTGGATTCTTGACATTACATATAGTACTCTCATTATCAATGTTGATAGGAGTATTCTTGAAATTGAATCCATAATCCAAAAGTTGATTCTGCAACCAAAGTACTTGTGCACAACAACTTGCAGCAGCTACATACTCTGCTTCAGTGGAAGAAGTTGCTGCAATTGTTAGCTTCTTACATTGCCATGACACTAATCTGCTTCCAAGGTACTGGCATCCTCCAGTTGTGGATCTTCTGTCATAGTTATCTCCAGCATAGTCATTGTCTGTGAAAGCTTGGAGATGGAAAGGTGAATCTCTAGGATACCATAAGCCTAGCTTAGGTTGTTGCCTAAGATACCTGAAAATCCTCTTGACAGCATTTAAGTGAGATGCTGTGACATTTCTAAAAATTTCATGTCAATTATTTTAATGGTTTATTATTTAAATAATCTATTTTAATTTATTTACTTCGTCGGAAGATATCCGCGTACGTTTAAATAAATTCTATCGCGACTAGACTATGCTCAGTCTACGTTTTCTATGCACCATTGTTTTATTTCAATCCTATTTTAAAGTCACAATCCATTTTATTTCATTTTATGTCCACTTTTATTTTTATCGCGCGGTTTAATTTCGTGTTTCACGTTTTAACCTCAAATAAATCCTTCGATAATCTCATCACTCATCTATATTTCAAAAATTCATCATGAAAACAAGTTTTAATATTTTCACAAGTTTTACACTTTAATTAGTACCGTTAAATTTTATTTCTAGCAAACTCGGTACCCGGTATCCCCTAAAACTAATAATATCTACCCTATTATACCAAATCTCTTACAAGATTTCTATATTTCTTACATTTTCCATACACTTGCCACCCCCTCCCATTCCAATCCCTTACACATCCTTGAAATTCTTACTAACTCAATAATTCATTGTCCTATTTGTCTAATATATTATATACATCAATTATACATGTACATCTAACACAACTAGCTACATAATAAAACTTGCTCATCTCTCTTTGCTCTCTCTCTACTCACGGCAACAAGAAGGGACAAGAAGGAGAAGATCAAGATTTTCTTCAAGTATTATAAATCTAGTTTACTTCTTGTTCTAGTTTTGAAATAAAAACTAGGAAGTATTAGGAAACCTTGTTACCTTAAACCTCATCATTTCACTTGTAAGCTTCAAGTTATATTTTTCATCTTTTCATACTTCCATTTATTCACTATCTTGATGTATTTGAACATTATATAAGTTATAATGCTTAGTTAAGCTTGGTACTTAAGTTAGAAAACCTTAAAACAAAAGAAAGGCTAAACATGAAACTGTTTTATTTTTGATCCGTGTATAAAAGTATTAAACTGATCTAATCAGTAGATAATGGACATAAAATAAAAATATGTAGTTGTAGCCCTATGTCTTGTGGTCATTTTGACGGGTATTTCGTCGAATAACTCCTTACGATGATTAAACTAAAATTATTTTGGTGAAACTAGTCACAATCTGAGTAACAGATTTGAAACGTGAAAAAGTCATTTTTTTTGTATTGAACCCTCTGTTACTCAAAGAATAAAAGTTTTAGAGGACATCTTAACTTAAACGTGTCCAAAAACGGGGAATAAATCGGGTTAGTAAAACTCTAGATATCGCACTTTTCGTGAGACCATTGAAAATTTGAAAGCTGAATGGATTGATTGTTTGTGTAAATGGACTGTTTTACTAAGGTTATGTAATTTTTGGCCAAGTGGGACCCACAAATCTCGTTAGTACAGAAGTAGACCTTTCCGGGAATATAAAGAACGAGACTTGAGGACTTACGGTTTGCAAATGGCGATTTTCTAAACATAGGCAAGTTAATAAAAATTCCATCAGCACTAGTTATAAAAAGTATATAAGTGTTATACACTTTAAGGATTGGACCTTTTAAAACAATTTTGAACCACCTAGTATATTTTGAACCCTTAGGTCTAATGTGACCTTTTTGACCAAAAACTTGACCCATGGACTAATTTGAACCTTAGAGTTAATTTGAACCTTTACATCATAATTGAACCTAGGGTAAATATAAGTTTCATATTTATATAAATGCAAGAGTATATTTTTGGATAATTTGTAGGTAATTTAACTAAACCTTTTGATGTATCTAGGAGTATTGTACCAAGCTTAAGTAAGATCATAATCTGTATATAATCAAATGTACATCGATATCTATTTTCATAAACTAAGACAACGTATATTAATTAGGTTCATCGTAGAGCTTTTGCGGCTATTCCTTCGTTTGCTTGTTCATTGCTACTTTCTTTGCTCTCGGTGAGTTCATAGCCTCGCCTTTACTCATTTAAAAGTTTTATAAACCTCGCGAGGGGGATACATGCTAGTTTTATAAACTGAATACAAGTAGTTTTTGGTATGCTGGACCCGATTACATGATTATAGTCACTTGAGTAATTCTTGCCAATTAAGTCCCCATCATGAACCGTTAATTATTTTTGTATAAACGCTAGTATTATGAATATGCATATTGGGCATTGACCGGCCTGGCCGAGTGAGTAGCACTCACCTTTTAACGGTCACATAATATTTAGAGGTTGAGGTAAATGGCAAATATTACCCTGTCGGGGCAACTATTAAAACTAGGTTAAGGTTCGGTGTCATGAGCTCTATACTATAATCAGATAAACCGACATGTAATTGCAATACTTGTCGCCCGATAATTAATGCTTGTATTCAACTGCTTACTTATTAAACTCTATGAATTCACTCAACTTTATGTTGACTTTTTAACATGTATTTTCTCAGGTATTAGTTTGCTAGCTGAGCAATGGGAGCAATCAGAGTCGCGTGGATATCAAATATTGAAGGACTTGTCTTCTTCACATTCGATTATTATTATTATTATTATTATTATTATTATTATTTTTAAATATGCAAATGAGTCATTTTTGAACTCTTGTAACTTAAGTTTTAAATATAAATTGTTGGGACCTTTGTACTCTGATTTATCAAATCGAATGTGACATTTTATTAAACGTCTCTTTTGAGGTCGTTTTATGTAACTTGTTTTTATGAACTATGAAGTGACACCCAAATTGGTATTCCGCTGCGTTGTAAATTTTGGGGGTGTTACAGAATGGTACCAGAGCATTAGTTATAGAGAAATAGGTCGTTTTCAAAACCTAAACTATAACTGATTTTCAAAATTTTTTTAAGTCTTTCACCATTGTTCGATATCCGCGTACGCTTGCTCCCAGGTAACTTATATGCTCTATTTTGCATCTATACTTCTATTATATGACTAATGAATATATCCCCTAGTCATGATTTTGCTCTCTCATGCCTATCTTATGATG
The DNA here is from genome assembly GCA_030686995.1 of Artemisia argyi. NCBI lineage: Eukaryota > Viridiplantae > Streptophyta > Magnoliopsida > Asterales > Asteraceae > Artemisia > Artemisia argyi. Next base: position 19,140,718 of record CM060697.1, on the reverse strand, counting down.
TTATACTATTTACTTTATATCGGTCGGTTATTTATACGCTGACCACTCCGATTATCGCGTACTTCGTGTTTTCTTATTTTCTCCCTCGAACGTCGATACTATTATGTGTTACTCTCTTCTCAAATCCTTACACATGTGTGTAGTACTATCACATGTATTAATGAATTCGTTTACATTAACCTTTTATGAACGATGCGGTGATCTCTGAAACATTTTCGCTACTTTACTTTATTTTCTTTTGATGATATTGTCATTCGGTGTACTTTGTCAATTCCACTAGTTATTTTATTGTTCAACTCTGAGTGTGAACATTCTCCTTATGCCTTTGAATCACGTATGTTGTTTTCATTATCCGTTGTTTTGAAATCTTCCAATTGATGGGAGTACGACCTTAACTTGTCATCTCAAATCATGCCATCCTTTGGCACTTACCTTTCAGAATGCGATTGACTAATGTCATATTATTATTCTCGTTACTTCTCATGATTTTGATGAATCATGTCGTTAGTTGGACATCCTTTTATTTATTGTAGCACTTAATCTTGTTATGTATTTTGTTTTGTGATGGACATACTTAAGTAGGATGATTTATAATCGTCTTATTGAGATGAATTGGGACGCTTCTTCATTTGAATAAGAAATTATAAACCGCCGAACCATAAATTCATAAATCTTCACTTAAATGGATTGGGACGCCTCTTTACGTAAGTGACGAGTTATGAATGAGTGGGCTTATGTGTATTGTCACACCCCCAATTTACCTGACTTGCAGCGGAATGGAATACCTGGGGGTGTCTGTCATAGCACCATAGTTACAGTTACATTGAACGACCTAAAGTGTCGTTTGGAAAATACTGCATTTGATCATTGAAATAATTCAGAGTTTACAAAATGAGGTCCCCAAAAATGTGTTACATGTTCATAAAAAAACAAGCCATACTAGATCAAATGTTTACATAAGTGCATGAAATAATGATGAGACGCGTCGACTCCGCGACTCCATGAAGGTCCAAATGCATGTCACATGAGCTACCTTAATAACCTGAAATACATTGCTAAAACGTCAACACGAATGTTGGTGAATTCCATAGGTTTGTAAAATGTACTGATGTACGGCCACCACAAGTAAAATGCAAGATAAAAATCTCGTGAAAATTGTACAATAGCCTTAAGCTCATGACACCGAAGCTATGACTGATGAAATTCTATGCCCCTCCCGAATGTTCTGCCGAAACATTCAAATGTAAAAGACATGACATGCATCCGCTTACTGTTGGTATCCACTACCACGGATGGAGGCGTCACCCTCGATAGATCTATCCACTCACTCTCGCTTAGTACTTGAAATTAACGGTTCATGATGTTACAGGGGACTTTCACATGGCAAGGTAACTTAAGCTATGTACATGTTTGAATACTTGGGCTCGTACTGAAATGATTGATGCAATGTATTCCCCCCGTGGGATTTGAAAACAATCAAAAATGTTGAATTGAAAACGGGGCTATGAAAACTCACCTTAACTGATGAAACTGTCATGAAATGAAATGAACCCCAATGAACAATTTGCTGTCGTAACCCAATATGATGGTACCATGAACATGTACTGAGCTGAAAACAAGGCGCGCATACTAGCCGCAACCTAAAATGAATGATGTACGATCTACTTTAGATCATGAAATGATGTTATGAATGTCCATGCACATGTTTACTATACCACTCTACTCTTTGAAAAACACTTGTTGTTACCAAAAGTATATATTCCAAGACTTAGGAAAATATTGCTATTAGAAAATATAAATGGCTAGTTATAATATATATACTTATATATATATATAACGTAAGTTTCCATGTTAGCGTTGAAATACTCGGGTTGAAATCCTTGAAATGATGAAAACATACTCATAATAACTAATACTACGTTAGTTATAAAACTCGGTACTTGATATTATGTTTAGCTTAAAAATGCACTTCGTAGTTTTTGCGCCAAATTATATAAAAGCTGTCAATTATAAAAGGGTTTTAGCCGATATTCAAACGAGTATATCTTTGTCGTTACTTGTCCGTTTTACTTGTTCTTTATATCCACGGTTTCGTCTTAGTATGTAGTAATATATTTTGGAAAGCTCGGCTCCTCCGGGTTACATTTAAAGTCTCTTTTTGTACCATGAAAATCGTCCAACAGCAACTAAATTTCCAGAAAATACATTTCGTCTACAATCTTGCAAAAATCATAACTTCTTCGTTATAAGCTCTTTTTAATCCGTTCTTTCGCCTACGGATTCGTTTTTGAAAGTATTTTCTAAAAATTTTGCCAAAGTTTCCTTGGTGTTTACTGATTTTCCAGATTTTTACAAAATGGGACAGCATGTCTAAAATGAGTTCCAAATCAAGTTTCCAAGGTTAAAAACCAATTTCTACCATCACCAATCCTCTTGTAATCACCACATGACTAATCTAATCTTACCATACACCTTCTTAGGGTGCCATGGACTCCTAACCAAGTTATTAGAGCTAGGGGATTCATAACAAGAAAGTTAGGGTTTGTATGTTACTTTTTAGCCAAAATAAAGTGTAGAATAGCTACTTATACATGGTTTTTAGCATGATTCTTATGTAATACATGTAAAAATAGGATGATTCATGAAAAAATAAAGATGAAAACTTACTTGACAAAATGAGGTGATTATTGGATGATTATGCTTGTTGTTCTTGTGTTTTTGTTGCTTGATTCTTGATTAGACTTGTAAAATGAACAACTTTTGTGTTTTACTTTTTGAAAAATGATCACTTGATCATGGTGATGATTTGAGGTCGTGGGTTTGGAGAAAAGAGCAAGAGAAAGATGAACTTTGTTCTAAAAGTTAGTTTATGATTTTGTAAATTAGTAAAGTTATGTTTAATATAGGTTTATTAGTTTAATAAGAGTAAGTTAATGCAAGGGGTTAAAAGATGGGGCACATGGCCGGTTTTGGTGTGAAAAAGGGAGTAGCCAAAACGGTTTTGATCACATAGAAAATGTAGTGTAGCGTTACGTGTTATTACGTGTTATTCGTTAAAATCGGGGTACCGGTTTTAATAGAAATAATTGTTCACGAAGTATACCGGGATGAAATTAGTTATAATAATGTTAAAAACATATTAAAAATATGTTGGGTACATTTACTGAGTGATCGGGTGATTAATGTTTAGTTTTAACGAAAACCGACGTTATATTCATACGCGTACGTTAAAAATAAAATAAATTTCCAAAATACTGGGTAACTGAATGTTATAACTTTTAAGATGTTAAAATGGATATAAAAATATGTCGGGACCACTGTGGGAATATTTAGATATATTCGTCGTGTATAAACCGGGTGTTAACGTTTATTATAATTACGTATACGTAAAAACGTTAAATGTACTGAATATAGAAATTTGAAAATCCTGAGAGTGGTATAACATGAAAATGCTGTTATGAGGATATGCAGACTATCTCCAGTCCGTATGCAGTGTTCTCAACACTAATGAAATGAATTCGCACCTAACCCAATCCGGTTACGCGAATTTGAATATCCGTAAACTAAATTTACGATGAAATGTGTAATGCACATGAATGATGAAATCTTTTCCCGCAATGAATAGTGTTCCATGAATAGTAAATTTTCCAAAAGTTTCTCAGAATATCAAATTGACCTCGAAAACGATGAATAGTAAACTGATGAATAGTGTTTTGATGAATAGTGTTTGATGAATAGTGTTTTTCCAAAGTTCGGGAAATGACCTGAAATGACCTGAAATGGTGAGTTGTGACAGTCTTCCCCTCTAAAAGGAACTTCGTCCCGAAGTTCAGTTTATGTTGGTCTCTGAGAATGTATTGGTGAAAAGGTGATGATATTCGAGAATTCCAGCGAACTCTAACGATAGGAATTCGACTCTGTTTCAACTGTTTGACCACATGGTCCATGATTTCTGTTGGTTCTCTTACAAAGTCTGAGATTGTTATTTGGGTTGGATCCATTCCAATGGAATCATGAGTGACTCATCTGAAAGTCATTTCTGGGGATCTAAAAACGTGAAATATGTTTGTGTAATCCTGTTGTTCTCTGGCAATGTTCAAATCTGTTGGCCACTAGGCCTACCCTGTCTGAAATATAAATGATCCAATGTATATTGGTGTAACTTTCCAAGTTTTCTGAACGATAACATGCCTTTCCTAGGCAGAACTTTTTGCATAACTCTGCAGAACTTGAAGTTTTAATGGTTTACGACTTATTGAACTTGTAACTGATTCTTGACTTGTAGAAAATTTCTGGTTATCTCATGAATGCCTACTGAACTAATGAGTTGAGCTTTTTCCAAGTTTGGCCCATCAATCGATGGTCTGCGCTTCTTTAAGGTTTCAAATGTGGTACTGGTAGTATATACTGCTGAATTCTGCCAGAACTCAAGTTTGTATGCTAGTTGGTCGATTCTAAAATGAATCTTAAATAGTCCAATATGCTAAAGGTTCAACCTTTCTTGTTATCCAATTTGTATCATGCCAATCCAAGGCAATGCTTCTAACTTAGTTTGTTCTCCCCCTGAATCTGGATGGTTTGTTGTTCAGGATATCCAATCCAAATGATGTGTTATGTACCAATCTAACTTCTGCCAGTTTCCCGTTGTTGGTGTGATAACTATTGTTGTAGATGAATTTGATTTATGTTGAGTGATTAGTCCAACCATTTCTAGGGTCAATCACTCATGCTCTGAGCATACTTTCCTATGTTTGAATTGTTCTGTTGCTTTGACCATCGGTCTGAGGGTGATAGGTGATGTTCACAACTAAATGGGTTTCTGAAGGAAATCCTGAAATGAATACTTGAGGTCCAAGTTGAATCGGTTTCCTTAACAGGAAAAACTGAAATGGGTACAATAAACCTTTGCGACTAATTCCACAACGTTCGGTCCTTCGAACTTGGCGTTATCTGTAAGGGATAGAATATAGGTAACAATTTGATTCCTTGTGTTTTGTTCCAACGGATGATAAGACATATGTTTTTCCTTGTCTATTGGGTTTGGTCTCGACTACTGAAGTTCGTGATCAATTTGTGATGTTCCTCCTAATTCCTTCATCACATAATCCAAATATTCTCTATTGTCCAGTCACAAATCCTAAATGCATAAGCGATGTTGTAGAGAAATTTGTTCTGGAAATTTGTCTCGCGATTATGAGTTTTAGTTGAAATCCTTTTCTGAATAAACGAATTTAGAAAATGGAGCAAATGATTTACTGGGTAATATTTTTCTTGATGATTCAAAATCCAGTAGTTATGAAATAGGAACTGTTTTCAAACATGTTGTGATTAAGACTGCTTACCAAAGTTTGATGTTTATGTATATTTCTCATTGTACAATAGTGTTGCTAAAGTTTGACCAAAAAGGATCGCACTTGTTCAAAATAGGAATTTCAGAAATCATTTTTCCACAAGGTATGTGATTTATGTAAACGCATCAACTTTATTTAAAAGTGAAAACACTGAAAAGGATAAAATGGTAGAATAGGAAATGTTCGCTTAAATGCATAGATGTCTAACACTTAGTTCCTGAGGTTGGATAATGTCTATTGGTGGTTATCTGGCATGACTACAAGCATAGGCATTTAGACTAACTTAAGTCCTGAAATAGTTCATCGTTGTAATTGGCAAGACGAAGGTATCACTTGATGTTGTGTCGATGAATGTCTATTCTGTTTTCCCATGTAGATGAGGAGATATGTTCTGGCTTGATCCCTTGCTTAGTATGAAGGTGAGGTTATCTGAAATTTCTAGTGACATAAGGCCTTAGAGGAAATTACATCGATATACTTGATTCAAACAATTGTCCTTTGTGAAAACTTACTGCAGGAAAGTTTATGTATGGATGAGGCCATGTTTAAATGAAATGCTCTACAGTCTCAATTAGAAGCTTGGTTTATTTCTATTGTGTTGTCATGCGGACATTTATTGAGTTCAATCCTGTAGCTCAGTATAGCTAGTACCCTTGAATAATGACATTGGACAACTAAGTCAGAGATGGTAATTAGGATGGTCTTGCAGTATCTGAGGATTTGTTGTTGAGTTATGAATTCTCTCACTATATGCTTCTAGTCCTGGTTACTAGTTCTGTACTCCTTTCATTGCTTTTATTGTATAAAGGAATCCTGCATGTAATTGATATGGAAAGTCTCTTCTAGGAAAATCAATGGGAAAATCCAACTTAATGGCTAAGTGAGTGACTTATGGGGTAAGTATCCAGGGATAGTTCAGCAAAATGGATGTTTATGAATGAGTTCCTTTGTTTACAAAACTTTTGGATGAAGATTGTTATTACAATCCTTTGAAAAGGTAATTATTTCCTTCATGGCATAATCCTTCCTGAATTTTACATAGGTGATCAGGCTATGTATAATTGAGGACTAATGATGCGATGTTAGATTTTGTCAAAATATCATAACTTTCCTCAAAAGTTTTAGATGGTGTTCAACGCATTGTTATTAAAATGGTATCCTGATGTTTCCTTTCAAGTAACATGAAAATTGCTTCGCGTAATAATAGTAAATACTTGGTGTAATGACAGAAAAATCAATGTATAGGATGGTAATAAAATAGCTTACTTCAGAAAATTTTTCTGTAAAACAGTTTCCCCATATGATAGTAAAATAGCTTGATTGGTGTATTGGATACGTGGGTGAATCTTGTCAAATGGTAATAGTCTACTAATTCGTCAAATACGAAATCAACCTAATACCTGATGAGACAATGCTAAAATGTTGCTAAACGATTGAAGTCTAAGCAATCGGGATAGAAAATGGAGTAAATGATGGTACTAGTGTATGGAATACTACCCTCTTTCGCGCTACCTCGCGACATCCAAAAGGTAAAACTAAAGTACACACTGTGGGAAGGCCAATAGTGTAATAAGTAACTGATGGTGGTGATAGTACCTGAGTAGTAAGTGCCCTACTAGTGATGGAAAGAAAACACACTATCTTCCTTGCAATAAGCATCCTAATAAGTCCATTAAGATAAATTATGAATACACTACCAAAAGGCATTCTATGTACGGGCTGAATGATAGGAAAACCCTGTTCCTATGGCAAATCAATAGTACTAATGGTGGTGTAAGTGCAACTGATGGTATAATGGTAGTGTAAAATGACAAGGCATCTTCAATGTTGGAATCCGATAAAAGGATGTCAGGGTGAGTATCTGAAGACATGTCACTTGTGAACCAGGTCAATAAAATGATATACATATACGGATATGAGTATAAATAACTCGCACAGGGGATGTATAAAACAACATGTATCATGATTATGCACTTATGATGAAATGATGAGATGCTATGATGATGCGGTTATAGTCTAGGGTCCAAGATACATCCTAGTTCGCTATAACCTTAGCTCTGATGCCAATCTGTCACACCCCCAATTTACCTGACTTGCAGCGGAATGGAATACCTGGGGGTGTCTGTCATAGCACCATAGTTACAGTTACATTGAACGACCTAAAGTGTCGTTTGGAAAATACTGCATTTGATCATTGAAATAATTCAGAGTTTACAAAATGAGGTCCCCAAAAATGTGTTACATGTTCATAAAAAAACAAGCCATACTAGATCAAATGTTTACATAAGTGCATGAAATAATGATGAGACGCGTCGACTCCGCGACTCCATGAAGGTCCAAATGCATGTCACATGAGCTACCTTAATAACCTGAAATACATTGCTAAAACGTCAACACGAATGTTGGTGAATTCCATAGGTTTGTAAAATGTACTGATGTACGGCCACCACAAGTAAAATGCAAGATAAAAATCTCGTGAAAATTGTACAATAGCCTTAAGCTCATGACACCGAAGCTATGACTGATGAAATTCTATGCCCCTCCCGAATGTTCTGCCGAAACATTCAAATGTAAAAGACATGACATGCATCCGCTTACTGTTGGTATCCACTACCACGGATGGAGGCGTCACCCTCGATAGATCTATCCACTCACTCTCGCTTAGTACTTGAAATTAACGGTTCATGATGTTACAGGGGACTTTCACATGGCAAGGTAACTTAAGCTATGTACATGTTTGAATACTTGGGCTCGTACTGAAATGATTGATGCAATGTATTCCCCCCGTGGGATTTGAAAACAATCAAAAATGTTGAATTGAAAACGGGGCTATGAAAACTCACCTTAACTGATGAAACTGTCATGAAATGAAATGAACCCCAATGAACAATTTGCTGTCGTAACCCAATATGATGGTACCATGAACATGTACTGAGCTGAAAACAAGGCGCGCATACTAGCCGCAACCTAAAATGAATGATGTACGATCTACTTTAGATCATGAAATGATGTTATGAATGTCCATGCACATGTTTACTATACCACTCTACTCTTTGAAAAACACTTGTTGTTACCAAAAGTATATATTCCAAGACTTAGGAAAATATTGCTATTAGAAAATATAAATGGCTAGTTATAATATATATACTTATATATATATATAACGTAAGTTTCCATGTTAGCGTTGAAATACTCGGGTTGAAATCCTTGAAATGATGAAAACATACTCATAATAACTAATACTACGTTAGTTATAAAACTCGGTACTTGATATTATGTTTAGCTTAAAAATGCACTTCGTAGTTTTTGCGCCAAATTATATAAAAGCTGTCAATTATAAAAGGGTTTTAGCCGATATTCAAACGAGTATATCTTTGTCGTTACTTGTCCGTTTTACTTGTTCTTTATATCCACGGTTTCGTCTTAGTATGTAGTAATATATTTTGGAAAGCTCGGCTCCTCCGGGTTACATTTAAAGTCTCTTTTTGTACCATGAAAATCGTCCAACAGCAACTAAATTTCCAGAAAATACATTTCGTCTACAATCTTGCAAAAATCATAACTTCTTCGTTATAAGCTCTTTTTAATCCGTTCTTTCGCCTACGGATTCGTTTTTGAAAGTATTTTCTAAAAATTTTGCCAAAGTTTCCTTGGTGTTTACTGATTTTCCAGATTTTTACAAAATGGGACAGCATGTCTAAAATGAGTTCCAAATCAAGTTTCCAAGGTTAAAAACCAATTTCTACCATCACCAATCCTCTTGTAATCACCACATGACTAATCTAATCTTACCATACACCTTCTTAGGGTGCCATGGACTCCTAACCAAGTTATTAGAGCTAGGGGATTCATAACAAGAAAGTTAGGGTTTGTATGTTACTTTTTAGCCAAAATAAAGTGTAGAATAGCTACTTATACATGGTTTTTAGCATGATTCTTATGTAATACATGTAAAAATAGGATGATTCATGAAAAAATAAAGATGAAAACTTACTTGACAAAATGAGGTGATTATTGGATGATTATGCTTGTTGTTCTTGTGTTTTTGTTGCTTGATTCTTGATTAGACTTGTAAAATGAACAACTTTTGTGTTTTACTTTTTGAAAAATGATCACTTGATCATGGTGATGATTTGAGGTCGTGGGTTTGGAGAAAAGAGCAAGAGAAAGATGAACTTTGTACTAAAAGTTAGTTTATGATTTTGTAAATTAGTAAAGTTATGTTTAATATAGGTTTATTAGTTTAATAAGAGTAAGTTAATGCAAGGGGTTAAAAGATGGGGCACATGGCCGGTTTTGGTGTGAAAAAGGGAGTAGCCAAAACGGTTTTGATCACATAGAAAATGTAGTGTAGCGTTACGTGTTATTACGTGTTATTCGTTAAAATCGGGTACCGGTTTTAATAGAAATAATTGTTCACGAAGTATACCGGGATGAAATTAGTTATAATAATGTTAAAAACATATTAAAAATATGTTGGGTACATTTACTGAGTGATCGGGTGATTAATGTTTAGTTTTAACGAAAACCGACGTTATATTCATACGCGTACGTTAAAAATAAAATAAATTTCCAAAATACTGGGTAACTGAATGTTATAACTTTTAAGATGTTAAAATGGATATAAAAATATGTCGGGACCACTGTGGGAATATTTAGATATATTCGTCGTGTATAAACCGGGTGTTAACGTTTATTATAATTACGTATACGTAAAAACGTTAAATGTACTGAATATAGAAATTTGAAAATCCTGAGAGTGGTATAACATGAAAATGCTGTTATGAGGATATGCAGACTATCTCCAGTCCGTATGCAGTGTTCTCAACACTAATGAAATGAATTCGCACCTAACCCAATCCGGTTACGCGAATTTGAATATCCGTAAACTAAATTTACGATGAAATGTGTAATGCACATGAATGATGAAATCTTTTCCCGCAATGAATAGTGTTCCATGAATAGTAAATTTTCCAAAAGTTTCTCAGAATATCAAATTGACCTCGAAAACGATGAATAGTAAACTGATGAATAGTGTTTTGATGAATAGTGTTTGATGAATAGTGTTTTTCCAAAGTTCGGGAAATGACCTGAAATGACCTGAAATGGTGAGTTGTGACATGTATCCACCATAGCGTGTGTACGAATCATTCTTTGGGCTATGAACTCCTCTCGACTCGTAATTTGTTACGTTGATTTTTTTTCCCGATTTTGTATCAACCGCCGCGAGCTTGATAAGCTAATAGTAATGTACTATTATTCGCTTCCACAAATTAGCGACTTCATAAATTCCTTATCTCCTATTTTCTTATTGCCAACACTTTTATTCTATCCTTTCCTTTAAGGACTCTCACGATATTCAATTCGTTCCCTCATACCATTGCTTACACATTATGTGATTTCTATCACTTATTTTATCTTCGTTGCTACTTATTTTTTTATTTTTTTTACTTTGTCAAAATCCCGAGCACAAAATGCGTTAAGCACCTCCATGGGCTTCTATAAAAATTTTATGCAGCTTCATGAAAATTTTACAAATATTTCACAAGTGTTAAATTACCAAAATGACCTTCTTAAGTTAAAGAGTCGGTTCTAACTACCCTCTTTTGTAAAAACCATAACTAATATTTATAATGACACAATGTCCTATCTTTCAAACTACATGTTTTATACATCATATTTTAATCACATCTTAAGGATATGACTGCTTTAAACTTCATTTCAACTAATGATTCCTAAAGATTTGAAAATAGACATTTTACAATCACAACCATAATCCCGAATTTCAACATGGTATTTATACATGCTTCCATCCCAAAAATCTTTAAAATGACCAAAAATGATTAAGAAGAATTGAGCGCCGGGACGTCGCTCTCTTAAGGGGTACGTGCTGTGACATTTCTAAAAATTTCATGTCAATTATTTTAATGGTTTATTATTTAAATAATCTATTTTAATTTATTTACTTCGTCGGAAGATATCCGCGTACGTTTAAATAAATTCTATCGCGACTAGACTATGCTCAGTCTACATTTTCTATGCACCATTGTTTTATTTCAATCTTATTTTAAAGTCACAATCCGTTTTATTTCATTTTACGTCCACTTTTATTTTTATCGCGCGGTTTAATTTCGTGTTTCACGTTTTAACCTCAAATAAATCCTCCGATAATCTCATCATTCATCTATATTTCAAAAATTCATCATGAAAACTAGTTTTAATATTTTCACAAGTTTTACACTTTAATTAGTACCGTTAAATTTTATTTCTAGCAAACTCGGTACCCGGTATCCCCTAAAACTAATAATATCTACCCTATTATACCAAATCTCTTACAAGATTTCTATATTTCTTACATTTTCCATACACTTGCCACCCCCTCCCATTCCAATCCCTTACACATCCTTGAAATTCTTACTAACTCAATAATTCATTGTCCTATTTGTCTAATATATTATATACATCAATTATACATGTACATCTAACACAACTAGCTACATAATAAAACTTGCTCATCTCTCTTTGCTCTCTCTCTACTCACGGCAACAAGAAGGGACAAGAAGGAGAAGATCAAGATTTTCTTCAAGTATTATAAACCTAGTTTACTTCTTGTTCTAGTTTTGAAATAAAAACTCGGAAGTATTAGGAAACCTTGTTACCTTAAACCTCATCATTTCACTTGTAAGCTTCAAGTTATATTTTTCATCTTTTCATACTTCCATTTATTCACTATCTTGATGTATTTGAACATTATATAAGTTATAATGCTTAGTTAAGCTTGGTACTTAAGTTAGAAAACCTTAAAACAAAAGAAAGGCTAAACATGAAACTGCTTTATTTTTGAACCGTGTATAAAAGTATTAAACTGATCTAATCAGTAGACAATGGACATAAAATAAAAATATGTAGTTGTAGCCCTATGTCTTGTGGTCATTTTGACGGGTATTTCGTCGAATAACTCCTTACGATGATTAAACTAAAATTATTTTGGTGAAACTAGTCACAATCTGAGTAACAGATTTGAAACGTGAAAAAGTCATTTTTTTGTATTGAACCCTCTGTTACTCAAAGAATAAAAGTTTTAGAGGACATATTAACTTAAACGTGTCCAAAAACGGGGAATAAATCGGGTTAGTAAAACTCTAGATATCGCACTTTTCGTGAGACCATTGAAAATTTGAAAGCTGAATGGATTGATTGTTTGGGTAAATAGATTGTTTTACTAAGGTTATGTAATTTTTGGCCAAGTGGGACCCACAAATCTCGTTAGTACAGAAGTAGACCTTTCCGGGAATATAAAGAACGAGACTTGAGGACTTACGGTTTGCAAATGGCGATTTTCTAAACATAGGCAAGTTAATAAAAATTCCATCAGCACTAGTTATAAAAAGTATATAAGTGTTACTTTAAGGATTGGACCTTTTAAAACAATTTTGAACCACCTAGTATATTTTGAACCCTTAGGTCTAATGTGACCTTTTTGACCAAAAACTTGACCCATGGACTAATTTGAACCTTAGAGTTAATTTGAACCTTTACATCATAATTGAACCTAGGGTAAATATAAGTTTCATATTTATATAAATGCAAGAGTATATTTTTGGATAATTTGTAGGTAATTTAACTAAACCTTTTGATGTATCTAGGAGTATTGTACCAAGCTTAAGTAAGATCATAATCTGTATATAATCAAATGTACATCGATATCTATTTTCATAAACTAAGACAACGTATATTAATTAGGTTCATCGTAGAGCTTTTGCGGCTATTCCTTCGTTTGCTTGTTCATTGCTACTTTCTTTGCTCTCGGTGAGTTCATAGCCTCGCCTTTACTCATTTAAAAGTTTTATAAACCTCGCGAGGGGGATACATGCTAGTTTTATAAACTGAATACAAGTAGTTTTTGGTATGCTGGACCCGATTACATGATTATAGTCACTTGAGTAATTCTTGCCAATTAAGTCCCCATCATGAACCGTTAATTATTTTTGTATAAACACTAGTATTATGAATATGCATATTGGGCATTGACCAGCCTGGCCGAGTGAGTAGCGCTCACCTTTTAACGGTCACATAATATTTAGAGGTTGAGGTAAATGGCAAATATTACCCTGTCGGGGAAACTATTAAAACTAGGTTAAGGTTCGGTGTCATGAGCTCTATACTATAATCAGATAAACCGACATGTAATTGCAATACTTGTCGCCCGATAATTAATGCTTGTATTCAACTGCTTACTTATTAAACTCTATGAATTCACTCAACTTTATGTTGACTTTTTAGCATGTATTTTCTCAGGTATTAGTTTGCTAACTGAGCAATGGGAGCAATCGGAGTCGCGTGGATATCAAATATTGAAGGACTTGTCTTCTTCACATTCGATTATTATTATTATTATTATTATTATTTTTAAATATGCAAATGAGTCATTTTTTAACTCTTGTAACTTAAGTTTTAAATATAAATTGTTGGGACCTTTGTACTCTGATTTGTCAAATCGAATGTGACATTTTATTAAACGTCTCTTTTGAGGTCGTTTTATGTAACTTGTTTTTATGAACTATGAAGTGACACCCAAATTGGTATTCCGCTGCGTTGTAAATTTTGGGGGTGTTACAGATACCTTTGGATGAACTTGATGTCTTGCACATAAACTTACAGCAAAAGTTATGTCAGGTCTTGATGTAGTTAAATACATGAGACATCCAACCATAGACCAGTATAGTGTGACATCAACATCTTCTCCATCTTCATCTTTTCCCAAAGGTTTGTTAGTATCCACTGGTGTAGATGTAGGCTTAACAGTTGTGAAATTGAATCTCTTAAGAATATCTGCAACATACTTATCTTGACAAATATAAATTCCACTGCTTGACTGTTGCACTTGAAGTCCCAAGAAGAATGTTAATTCTCCCATTGAACTCATCTGAAACTCTTTCTGCATAAGTTCTTCAAATTCCTTCACCATAGATTGCTTAGTAGCACCAAAAATAATATCATCTACATACACTTGGACAAGCATGATATCCTTCTTATCTCTCTTGATAAACAAAGTCTTGTCAATAGCTCCTCTTCTAAAACCATGTTGTAGTAGAAAATTGGAATGTCTTTCATACCATGCTATTGGAGCTTGATGAAGGCCATACAGAGCCTTGATTACCTTGTAGACTTTGTTTGGATGTGCAGGGTTTTCAAAACCAGGAGGTTGTTTGACATAAACTTCTTCTGTGATTTTGCCATATTGAAAAGCACTTTTAACATTCATTTGATATACAGGGAATCCCATATAAGATGCAAAAGTCAAAAATATCCTGATGGCTTCAAGCCTTGCCACATGAGCAAAAACTTCATCATAGTCTACTCCTTCTTCCTGTCTATATCCTTGAGCCACTAACCTTGCCTTGTTCTTGATAACATTCCCTCTTTCATCTCTTTTTACCCTGAAGACCCATTTAGTTCCAATAAGTTTCTTTCCATCAGGTAAATCACATAATACCCAAACTTCTTGAAGTTTAAACTGTAGGAGTTCTTCTTGCATAGCTTCCACCCAACTTTCCTTGGCTAATACTTGTTTGATATTCTTGGGCTCCTCCTGAGATAGAAAACAAGCAAATAAACACAACTTCTGATCCTTATGATTCACCCTGTTTTGCTTGTAGATAAAACTAAGCAAAGAAGTATATTGTTGAGACATATTCTTAGCCTTAGTCCTTGTGAGCACCACTGAAGCTGAGGGTCCAATTATGTTGGTAACAGGATGAGTTTTGTGAATTCTGATAGTAGGTGTTGGTTAGACTTCAAGATTATCTTCCAAATTAGTTATATCAGGATCTTCATTAGAATCTGAGAAAATGCCTTCTTTATCCAATTCATCATCAGTGTCTTCTAGAATAATCTTGTTTGGATCATCAGTATCTTCTAAGTCAGGCATATTAGAATCATTAACAGCATCAGTATTTATCCAATTTGAAGTATATAAAGGTTTAAAAGTACTTTCAAATGGATTAGCAGTACTTTGGGGTAAAGTACTGGCTGTTTCTTTTGCCTTCTTCTTTTCTGCTTCATAAGCTCTCCTTTGTTCATCTTCATACGACTTAGCCATTGTTTCTTGAAAAAGCATCCTAGAAAGTTCATCTTGAATGGCTTGATCTTCTGCAGATACTGGGATTTGTGGTGGAACAGTACTTTGAGGATCAACAGTACTGTTAAGTTTAGCAGTACCTTGAGGCTCAGAAGTACTCTTCTTCTCATCATTGGCATCATCATTTGGCTCATCTTCAGATCTTAAATTAACATCATGAACAATGTACTGTGCTCCTTCTTCTGTTGGAGAAACTTGATTTTCTTCTCTTACAGGTACATAATTCATTGATGAAGACATTAAATCAAGATCAAACATCCAATCAGGACCTTTACCTTTAGAATTCTCTTGTTCTTCTAGAAAATCCACATGAAGACATTCTTGAACCTTTTTGGTAGCCCTGTTGTACACTCTGAATCCTTTGCTATTGGTACAATATCACAATAAATATCCTTCATCTGACTTCCCATCAAATTTGCCCAAATTATCAGCAGTATTTAGGATGGTTAGGGGACATCCAAAAGGTTTCATGAACTTGATACTTGGCTTCTTTCCCATGAGCAACTCATAAGGTGTCTTCATTTGAGGTTTAGTCACTGACACTCTATTCAACACATAACAAGCAGCACTTATAGCCTCAGCCCAGAATGGAACAGGTAATTGAGAGTCTGCAAGCATTGTCCTTGCTGCTTCTATAAGAGTTCTATTCTTTCTTTCTGCAACTCCATTTTGCTGAAGAGTTCTAGCAATACTGAACTCTCTTTTAATTCCTTTTTTGGCACAAAATTCATCCATTAGCTGATTCTTAAACTCAGTCCCATTATCACATCTAATGCCTCTAACCTTGAGTCTTAACTATTTTCAAGTGCTATTATAAGAGCATGAATAGCATCAAAAGTTTCATCTTTAAAACATAAGAAAAAGACCCAACTAAATCTGCTACAGTCATCTGTTACAACCAAGCAGTACTTCTTCTTGTTCAGACTAACAACTGAAACAGATCCAAACAGATCCATCTGCAACAATTCCAAAGGCTCTCTAATGGTTTTCTCATCAATCTTCTTACAAGAAGCCTTGTGCTGTTTACCCTTCTTACAAGCAAGACATGAGTGATCATTCTTGAATGTTTTAGAAGGTAAACCTCTAACTAAATTACCTCTGACCAGCTTATTGTTGTTCTTAAAATTGACATGCCCCAATCTTCTGTGCCATTGATGTGCTTCTTTCATAGTTGCTCTTGCAATCAAACATGTTGCTCTTTCAGCAGAATTTACATTCTTTAAGTCTATGCTGTACACATCATTAGTTCTTGGTGCTCTCAGCAACACCAAGTTTCTATCTTCTAACTTGAAATCAGGAGAAAGTATAAGACATTCTGTGTCAAAGAATAACACAGGGTACTTCTTATCACAAATCTGAGAGACTGACAAAAGATTAAATTTGAGCTCCTTCACATATCTAACATCTTCAAAATCAATGTTTCCTGCCTTGATAGTTCCTTTGCCAGTAATTCTTCCTCCATCAGGATCATTCCCAAATGCAACTTTTCCTCCAAAATAAGCTTTAAAATCTGACAAGAGCTCCTTTTCTCCTGTCATACTGCCAGAGCAACCACTATCTACAATAAGATGATCTTTAAGCTCCTCCTCTGGGTTGCCCTGTATTCACATGAAAAAGGTTAGTTAATTTTAGGAACCCAAGCCAATACTGACTTGTGTTCCCCTTGTGGAGTGACATACTCAAAATTTTTGAGTATGTAATCACCACTGTCTTTGAAAGCATGATCAAGAATTAAGGTTTTTCTTTCCAAAACAGTCGGTTTTTCATGATCAATTTTCCCTTTTTCACCCTTAACCTCTGAAAGTATTGGTTCTACCCCAACAGTACTTTCTTTCTTAACCCATTTAGTTGTAAGTTTAGGAGTTGGGTTCTGTGTTCTAGCATCTTTTCTTGTGTTGTAAGGCCTTCTAGGGTTGTAGTGATTGTACCTCCTAGGTCTTACATTTGAGTGTTTGCTAGAGACATCTTGGTTAGGGAACTTTCTATCAGTACTTTGTGAAGGTACTGGTATGACCTTTTCTGATGAGGGTACCTATAGTCTTTTGAGAAATTACTATGGTTAACCCTATTTATATAATTCCAAACTGGTTTGTTGTCCCTTGGCTTATTCTCCCTATGACTTGGTTGTGCAGTTCTGGTATTTGGATATTTACTTAGGTATTCTGAATGATAATCACAGTCCTTAATCAAATGATGAGGACTATAACAAACATAACAGACCTTTGGACCAATATCCCCAAATCCCCTTCCATAAGAGTTTCTAAAATTAGCAGTATTTTGAAAGAATTTCTTTGAGGTACTGCTGAGTGATCAGCAGTACTTTGAAAAGTGTTTGAAGGTACTACTTGTTTTGAAAACTTGGTCTCTTCAACCTTAGGTGCTTCAACAGACTTTTCTAAAGTTTCAGGGTTAGATTTACTTTTAAGCTTTTTCCTAAACTCTAGATTGTCTACACCATAACAGTCAACATCTTTCCTAGGTGGTTGAAAGCTACCTGGGGGGTGAGGAACTGCATTATATCCCTTTTCTTTCTTAAATACAGGAGGTGCTGGACTAGGGGATTCCTCATCACTAGAAGTGTTTTCATCTAGACTTATGAACTCTTCATCACTAGTGGAGGTATCTACTGTAAGATTTAGTTCCTTACCCTTAAATGGAATGCCTTCATTGCTATCATTATCATAACCTAGACCTGTCTTAATATTTGATGTTCTTTGCTTTTCAACAAATTGAACATGTGACACACCTGCCTCATTCCATACAGCAAGTTTTTCTAACAACTTATCCCTTTCAGCAGTCACTTTCTCTAGTTCAGACACCTTACAACCTAGTTTCCATTCACTTAACTTAACTAGGTAATCCTGTTGTTTATATGTTTCAAGCCATGCTACTTCATTGTTTTCATGTGTAATGATTTTGGCCTCCATTGACTCTAAAGTCAATTGATAACCAGTTATCTCAACCCTAGCCTTTTGAAATTTATCTCTTTCAGCTACATATTCACTAAGTAACTTTTGATACATATCATTACACTTAGAGCATACCTCAGATTTAGTGGATGAACTTGGTGAAGCAGCTACCATAGCAAGCTGAACAGGTGCTTCTTCAAACTCCATGCTCCAATCAAAGCTTCCTAGACCATCTCTTGACTCTGAAGCAGCATATCCAGGCTCTTCATCAAATGATGTGCTCCAGTCTTCCAATGCAACCATTGAATAGGTTACAGGTTTATCATCAAACTCATTGGACCAATCAATCTCTAACAGATTCTCTTGAGCAACCAAAGCTTTTGGTTTTGGTTCAGTAATTGGAATCTCTTTTCTCTCAGGCTTGGGTGGTTCAATCATCTTGTTTGCTTGAAACTTTGCAAATTTGCATTCCCTTGCAAAGTGACCAGTCCTTAGACAGTTGAAGCACTCAATCTTGGACTTATCAAATGTTATTCCCTGTTTAGCTCTAAAATTGATGCCTTTTCCTGTCTTATTCACATACTTCTTGATCCTTGCAGTGAGCATGGCAACTTGCCATCTGATATCAATTTCTTCCAAAGCATCATCATCTATTTACAATACATCTTCTTGATAGGTGACAGGTAGAGATGCTTGTTGAGCAAAGAATGAACATAGAACTTCATCTGAGGTGGGGGTAAGTGATTGTGATGAATTGGTGGTGACCATTGTCGTACATGGAACCTGTGTTTCAGTCACAGAACTTTAAACAGGATAAGCAGTACCTTTGTTCGTAGTACTGCTTCTTTTTTCAGACTAGACAAAAGCTATGTTTTGGAGTTGCTGATGTGTGCTTGAACCTGTAGTACCATTCATCTCATGCTTATACACCTTCAGATTGTTGTAGAGATCATCAAAGTCCATAGTATCCAGCCCTGGTTGTCCTCTGATCATAGTAGCAACTACATGCCATGCTGATGGCAAACTTCTCAGGAACTTTAAATTAGCATCTTCAACTGATGCCTCAGCATCATATAGTTCTAGCATACTCAGAAGATGTTGGAATCTTTCATAAGCAGAATCAAGACCTTCTCTTTCTCCAACCGTGAAAGTTTCAAATTGTTGCTTCAGCAAATTCCTATGCATCTTCTTGGAAGCATCATTACCTCCAAACTTCTTCTTTATTGCAGCCCATAGTTGTTTGGCATCCTTGGCATCATGAAACTTTAATAAGTGACCATCATGAATAACAGAAAGCAGTATGTTGAGAGCTTTGTCTTGATTTCTTTTGGTAGCAGCAGGTACAGTAATTTTAGGTGGTGTTGGTTGTCCAGGTACCTCTACTGGTTCATCAATTTGCATGTTACCATTGACAATCACATCCCACAGTGCATGGTCTGTGACGGCAATGTACTGCCTCATCTTCATGGCCCATAGGTTGTATTCTCCCTTCTTAACAATAGGGGTTCTCACAGCAGTTATTGAGGGAGCAGGTGCAGCTTCAGTCGACATCTTGAAGGGTTTGTAGTGAAATTGGTTTAAAGGTTTAAAGGTTTGTCTTCTTAATCAGAGTTTCCAACACAAGCTCTGATACCACTTGTTGGATCGTTATACTCTGACCAAACTACTTTGTAGCTTGTAAGGGTTTAACAATATTGAGTAAACTCAACACTTATTAATATTGAAACACTGTTTAACCTTGTAAAGTATGCGGAATCTACTAACACAAAGCTTAAGAAGAACTTTTATATTAACCAAACTTTGAACCTGCTTTGTTACACAGATTCACTAACAATCCCTAACTATTTATCAACTTTGACCGACTTCTAAAACTTATGAGAACATCTCTAAAACTTATATCGACTAATACCTCTTAAGGCTCTTTATATAGATAACCTTAAGTCGGTTTACAACAAATAATCCTTGAACGACAAGTCATTATCCCTAACTAATTCTAGAATATTCGTTCAATATTACACATTAATCCTTATCTAATACTGCACATCAGTCCTTGTTTCCTTCGAAGTACTTTAAACATTCTTCAATAACAGCAGTACTTTGACTTTTTCCTTCAGCAGTACTTTGACTTTATTCTTCATGCAGCAGTACTTTGACATCCAAAAGTACTTTGATATTTTATATCCCAACAATAACCCTTGTGTTAAACCCGTATTATAATTATTTGACCAATAAAGTCAATACATTTGACTAGTAAAGTCAATTAATTTTCCCACACCTTTGCGATGTACTCATTTTTAATACACGATACCCCTAGTACACACCTCCGAGCCTATCTTATTCATTTCTAACTTTAAGCATTTTTACTTAAAGGTAGAATTTGTTTACAATCCACGCCCAAATGTACACCCAAATCGCCTTAGCCTTCCTTGTATGCACTCATCTTTAGTGCATTATTGTTACATGTTTAAACCCTTAGTTAATTGTCTAATTGATTACATGGTTGCTAAGTCGAGTCATATCTTGTACATATTGTTTTGGGACGATTGGGACTCATGGGTAAAGTACTATTGTTATGGAGTAATGGGGAAGAAGTTAATTATTACCCCCATATATGCGTTAATGTCTTTTAAAAAAAGTACGCCAAGTGTTTTGATTATCTTAATTCGAGTCATTAGAATAGTTGATTGTGAAGTATGTAAAAGTTCAAGTGTAAGGGGAATGCAAATTCCCTACAATGTATTATTTTGGATGGTAGAGCAAGAGTGTATGAAAAAATAAAACAAAAAAAAAAGAAAAAGGAAAAAAAAATTAGAAAAAGAAGTAGAAAAAACATACGGACTAACATCCCCGTTTCCTTTTATGTTTCTTTTTATGTTTTTGTAGTTTTTATTAGCTTAAGTCGAGTCGAGTCTTGGCTTAGCAACTCCACATTGTACATGTAATTGACCAAGATGATTAACTCGCCACCACTAAAGATTGCCTTTATCCAACAAAACCGTGTTTATCACATCCCTACACCTCACGTTACAACCCTTTAAAAGACCTCTTTGATAGTTTATCCTAGGTGCTTACGCCAAAGTGGTGGAGGTTTGATCCTTTCACAAGCCTATGGTAATCTATGTGCTATGACAGGTAGTGAGAAATATTTTTCATTTTCATTAATGATATATACCTTTATTACACCCGAGAGATGTGAGTATCCAAACACTATTTGTGAGGTGCTAGTATATAATTTCCGTGCTTGTTTTGTTTAAAGTGGGACGATCATTTGTTGTAATTACTTTTATATTAGTGTTAAATGACCCCTAGCTTGTATTTTGATTAGAATAAAAGCGCATTTGTGTCACACCCCCAGAATCGGGTCCAGCGGAAGCATACATGTAGCTGGGGTGTAACTCAATTGGTATTACAGCACAAGTACAAATTTGGTTTTCACTTCAATCATTTAGAATAAAATCGTTTAACTAAAAGTATTGAATTTACATTGTTTAAAATTAGTGTGGAAGTAGGCCTTTAAATAGTTAAAAATGGTCCCCATAAGAATATCAGAGTCTTCTATGACCATGCCATGCCCTGCCAAAACCTCCTGTAGTGTGCCATTGCTTAAAACCTGAAAATACATGCTAAAACGTCAGCATAAAGCTGGTGAGTTCATAGTTTTAAGTAAACAAGTATTTCCCGTAAACAAGTGTTTCCAGAAATCAAGTATTTCCCAGCAAAGGCATCGTAAATCCACTCAGTTACAAGTCCCGCCATAAGAGACTTGTAACCTGTGTGTTTACAACCCACTGCCAAAAGTAATATATTTAAGTAAACAAGTCATTTGCGGAACACGAGATTTTCAGTAGCAAGACAATATAACAAATATAATGTCACAGCTAAATATAAGGTATACAGTGCCTAAAGCTCATGACCCCGAAGCTCGACGTAATCGTATGCAATCAAGCATAAAATGCCCAAATTAAGTGTTTGCCAGACACTCGGAAGTAATCCGAATGATATGCGTCCGTTTGACAGGTTGGCGCGACCAACTCGGATGGGGTGTCAACCCAAATAGATCTATCCACAGCATTCGCGCTCACACGCATGTAATTAACGGTTCATGATAAAGGGGACTTCAGTGGCAGTAATAGGTAACTCAGGCAAAGTAACAGTTTTATATTTATGTCCGCAAAAGCAAGAACTTGTGTTCATGAGAAAGAAATCAAGGATGGAATAAGTAATTCATAATGTATTCAAGTAATAAATCAAGTATTTCAACCATCCAGTAATGTTTGAGAAAATGAATCGCGTTCAACAAGCATTTAATTTAAATAGTAATGAGCATGTATCTTCCCCCAAAGAGTTGTAAAACAAGCAAAAGTAGGGGTTATGAACTCACCTGGTGCGATAGCTATGATGACAAAAGTGAATACACAGAAATGAGGCACGATCTCTAACCGCAACCTAATATGAATGGTATGATCTAATGTAAGAAATGAAATAATGCTACACATGCAAATACGTATGTTATCGATACCACTCATTAGTTTTGAAAATAACGTTTATCGTCGACAAATACGTTTTTGACGTCTCGTTAGGTTAATAACCACTTTTCATGGAAATAGGTTGAAACGGTACTCCACGATCCTTGTTTGGTGTCTTATCGGCAAATATAAGGTTTTCGTCGCAAAAATAGCATTTCCATTACTTGAAAATATGCCCAAAATGGCCTCGCAAAACAAGTCGCGAAATGTTGTACGTTAAGGGTTAGTGATAGAACTCGGTGTTTTTGAAAACCTTGCAACAATATCTTGAAGTCGTGTCATTTAACTTTTGGCGATACGGATCTCGATTGATGAGAAAATCGACTCTTATTGTTGTTGCTTGAAAGTATTATGTTCAATACTTAGAAAATTTCATTATAGTAAAAGCTGTCAAATATATATAGTTTATCGGGTATATAGATGAGATCGTAGTTTATTCGTTATAAGTCTATTCGATGAACGGCCAATTGATTTGAAAAGCTTGTTGGAAGATCTTGATTTCATAAAACTACGGCTCGGACTCAAATTGATCCGATCATGAAGAAAAACAGCCAAGAAAGTGGTGTCTCGCAAAGACAGTTTTGCCGCAAAATAATAATAGAAAAGCTGATGGAAATTTGTAAAAATCGTCTAAGTTCAAACGCTTGTATCTTTTTCGTTATAAGCTCGTTTTCTACGTTCTTTATATCCCCGGAATCATGGGACAACGTACTAATATATTTTTGATAAGTCGGGACGGCTAGATCAAGTTTTACATCTCGAAACAGTCCATGAAAACTGTTCAACAGCAAGCTATTTTTCAGAAAATAGTTTTCGTCGTTAAAATTGAAAATAACATATCTTTTTCGTCGTAACTCGGATTTTAGTGATTCAAGTGGCCACGGTTTTGTTTTTGAAAGTATTTTCTGAATATCTCACCCAATGTTACCCGGAAACCCCTGAGTTTTCTGAAATTGGCGATTTGGGACAGAACCTATATTTGAAAGTATTTTTCGTTGTTAATATTCGGAAAATCATATCTCCTTTGTTATTAACTCGTTTTTATCCTCGTTTTCGGCCATAGTTTTGTCTCGGAATATATTTTCTAAATCTTTGGTCCAAAGTTACACCCTAGACCATGAGTTTCCCACGTTTTACAAAAATGGACAGCAGCTTTGAAAGTTTGTCAAAATCAACTTTTCTAGTTTGTAACTTGTTCAAGGCTTAACCAAACTATTTCAAATCAACTCCACAAATACCCAATCCTACCATACACCTTCTTAGGGTGTCATGGGTTCCTAAACATCACCAAAAATGGTGGATCTCATGAGATTGATAATAAAAATTGTAGATCTATGTTTATAAACAAAAATAAACAATAAGTGGTATGGATCATAGTATATTTGCATGTTTAACCAATATATCTTGAAAATATATCAAATGGAAGTATAAAAAGTAGAGAAATTTATTTAGGTACTTACTTGAAGGTTTGATGAGTTTTTGGAGAAGATTATATATAAGTAACCTAGGGATTTTAGCACAAAACCCCAACTAGATTATGATTAGGACTTGATAAACACTTGGATCTTGAAAAGTTAGTGATTTCTTCTTGTGTTTGAGCCATGGCCGATCCACCCCAAAGAGAGAAAGAAAGGAAATTTGCTAGTTTGTTTGAAGTATAAAATGAAGAAAAGTGGTGTAATGGAGTATATATTTATGGTCTAGTCAACCAAAAGTGGTCTTTGGTCTTTGGTCTTAGGGAGGGGCGGCACCAAAAAGGCCAGAAACAAGGAAACATGTTGGTGGCTTAATTAATAAGCATGTCTAATGTGTAAGTATTGGTTAGATATTTTGTATTTTAGGTGTTATCGGGTACCAAGTTAACTAAAAATAAATGTTACCGAGGTGAAATAAAATACGACGAAGTTGTAAAAGTTGTAAAATAATATTCCTGATGAGAATCGGGTGTTGAAATAATTATCGAATTGAGATTACGCAAACCGACGGAGTAATAAGCTCCGACCGTAAAATATAGTAATTGATTAGAAAACACCGGGTAATTTAATAATATAATTTTTATATTATTATAATGAGTATGAAAATATATTAGGATCATAGTCGGGAGTATTGGTATACATTGTAGTAAAACTGAGTGGTAACGTTAATTACAAATTAAACATACGTAAATGGAAATAATGCGTATCCGTGCATTATCTAATGAGATGATGATGTGTAGACTATTCCAGTCTATATGAAGTGTCATTAATGATGATGCATGAATTTGCAGCTAAACCACATTGGTTACGCAAATTTGAAGACTCGTAAACTCAGTTTACGATGAAATGAACGGCAATCGTGAATAGTGATTTCCTTCCAGAAATGAATAGTGTCATATGAATAGTAAAATTTTTGAACGCTTCTCGGAATCACAAACTGACTCCGAGAATGATGAATAGTGACTGGTGAATAGTAAATGATGAATAGTAACTGATGAATAGTGAATTGGAGAAATGTCCTGAAAATGCGGGTTGTTACAGTCTCACCCCCTTAAAAGGAACTTCGTCCCGAAGTTCAGTTGGTGTTGGTCTCTAGAGTGGTATTGGTTAAAAGATGATGATATTATCGTGTAAGCTACTGAGCTCTAACAAGGTTCAAGTCTGACGGCCACTAGGCCTACTCTGTCAGAAATCGTAAATGGTTCAGTGTATATCGGGTTTAACTTTATGAAGTTTTCTGAATGGTATCGTGCCTTTCCTAGGCAGAACTTTCAACATAATCATGCCACGAACTTGAAATTCTAATGGTTTACCGCTTATCGAACTTGTAATTGATTCTTGATTTGTAGGAAATTCCTGGTTATTTCATGAATGCTTACGGGACTAGTGAGTTGGGCTTTTCCAAATTTTGATCCGTCAATGGATGTTGGCACTTCGACCCTAGAGTGCTTCAAATGGTGTAGTCTCTAAGCTCGTGCGGTAATTAAGGTTGTAACTGAATTTGATTTATGGCAAATGGTTAATCCAACCATTTCTAGTGTCAATCACACCCGATTTGGGCATATCTCCCTCTGTTTGAATCAATCTCAAATTCTGACCATTGGTCTACAAATGATAGGTGGTGTGGTTCCAAAAAGATCTTAATGAAATCGCTAGGAGTTGAGGTGAATTAAATTCCTTTATTAGGAATAATTGAAATGGGTATCATGAATCTTGTTTTGAAAGACTTACAGGGTTAAATCCATAAAAGGGTGTTGTTGAAAATAATAGATTAGGATAAGGTTGGGATCCTCCGCAGGATGTCGTGAATTGAGTCTTTCTCCACCTACGATGCTTAGTCTCCATTACTAAGGTTTTCCCCAAGCTCTATGTCGTCAAATTACATACTCCTAAAGGTATAAGTGATGTATTATAGTGATTGAGTTTTCAAAGTTTGTTTTGAGATTGTGTGTTTTGTTCATAAACCTTTCCTGAATAAATAGATTAACAACTTTAAGCATACGGCTTTTTAGGTAACATTCTTCTTGATGTTTCAAAATTTAGTAGTTATGCAATATAGGAAAATTTTCAACATAAGGTGGATAATATGGTTTACCAAAGATCGATGTTTAAAATTTCGTAACATTCAATAGTTTTGTAAAAGATTAGCCAAAAGGAATTTACTTGTCAAAATAAGTGCCTCAGAAAAGTTTTTTTTTTTTTTTTTTTTTTATATATATATATATATTTTACAAGATATATGTTTCGTATAACGGTAGTTTGGAGAAAAATCCATTTAAAAGTGAAAGTATTAAGAGGATAAAATAGCCAGGTATGTATGTCTGCACAAATGCATAGGTGTCTAACATGTTTGAATAAAGTCTATTGGTGAGGACATGTTCAATCTATAGTCTCGGTTAAGAGGTTGGATTTATCTTTATGGTGTTGCTTAGTGAGCATTCGCATCGAAACAAATCATGTAATTCAGTCAAGCCAATACTTTATAGATGCTGGAATTTTTGGTGATCAGGCCAGTGATAGTGGTCCGAATGGTTTCGTGATATCCTGAGATTTCTGTTGAGTTTTGAAAGGTCTTAATGTATCGAGGGATCATCCTCATAGAAGGTATGGAAAGTCTTTCCTAGGGAGGTCATTGATAATATCCACTTATCAAGATAGGGAGTAGTGAGGGATGAGTGACATCGAAATCTATAGAGTGTCACCTAATTCTTTATATATATATGGGGGTGGGGAAAGGAAATGATAGTGATGGTGAGAAGGGAAGAGACTGTGACAACTGCGACAAAATGGGATTGTGATAAAAGAAAATAATGTGATGTAAGGGTATCATGCATAAATATGAAAGTTGATGAGATAGAATGACTAGTTGACATGCTTCCAATCGGTGGTTCACGAAGTGATGAAAAGTATGAAGGTTCCAACAACGAGAGTATACACACATGAATGAAACATTTGGAAATTGAGTAGGGGATTCAATCCAGACATAATCTTATTATAACCATTCTCAGTGTTGCAAAATTCATGTCTGAGTCAGACATAGGTGGTCAGCCTATATCTCACTATCCCGGGTTGAATATAGATGACCAGTCTATATTCCACCGAGGTTCCATGAATTTTGAAATACTCAGCTCAGTCATACTAATACCATGTCCTTCACAAATACCAAGACGTTCTGAAAGACAAAAGCAAGTGACCAAACTCGAGGTCAATTGATGAAACTATGCAAGGAAAACATAATGCGGTAACATATATGATACGTGAACATGCGTATATGAAAGACAATTATAGTAATCGACTATAATAAATGAATATAACATACCAGATAATGAGATAACAATCTCATCACCTATGTCAGCAACTAACCACAAATGAGGCTTCAGCTTGGCAGGCAGGCATGTGACGGTCATAGGGTTAAGTTTTCGTAAAAGTAGCTATAATCTAGGTTTTAAAAACACTTAGTTCGCTATAGCCAAAGCTCTGATACCAATCTGTCACACCCCCAGAATCGGGTCCAGCGGAAGCATACATGTAGCTAGGGTGTAACTCAATTGGTATTACAGCACAAGTACAAATTTGGTTTTCACTTCAATCATTTAGAATAAAATCGTTTAACTAAAAGTATTGAATTTACATTGTTTAAAATTAGTGCGGAAGTAGGCCTTTAAATAGTTAAAAATGGTCCCCATAAGAATATCAGAGTCTTCTATGACCATGCCATGCCCTGCCAAAACCTCCTGTAGTGTGCCATTGCTTAAAACCTGAAAATACATGCTAAAACGTCAGCATAAAGCTGGTGAGTTCATAGTTTTAAGTAAACAAGTATTTCCCGTAAACAAGTGTTTCCAGAAATCAAGTATTTCCCAGCAAAGGCATCGTAAATCCACTCAGTTACAAGTCCCGCCATAAGAGACTTGTAACCTGTGTGTTTACAACCCACTGCCAAAAGTAATATATTTAAGTAAACAAGTCATTTGCGGAACACGGGATTTTCAGTAGCAAGACAATATAACAAATACAATGTCACAGCTAAAAATAAGGTATACAGTGCCTAAAGCTCATGACCCCGAAGCTCGACGTAATCGTATGCAATCAAGCATGAAATGCCCAAATTAAGTGTTTGCCGGACACTCGGAAGTAATCCGAATGATATGCGTCCGTTTGACAGGTTGGCGCGACCAACTCGGACGGGGTGTCAACCCAAATAGATCTATCCACAGCATTCGCGCTCACACGCATGTAATTAACGGTTCATGATAAAGGGGACTTCAGTGGCAGTAATAGGTAACTCAGGCAAAGTAACAGTTTTATATTTATGTCCGCAAAAGCAAGAACTTGTGTTCATAAGAAAGAAATCAAGGATGGAATAAGTAATTCATAATGTATTCAAGTAATAAATCAAGTATTTCAACCATCCAGTAATGTTTGAGAAAATGAATCGCGTTCAAGTAAAACAAGCATTTAATTTAAATAGTAACGAGCATGTATCTTCCCCCAAAACAGTTGTAAAACAAGTAAAAGTAGGGGTTATGAACTCACCTGGTGCGATAGCTACGATGACAAAAGTGAATACACATAAATGAGGCACGATCTCTAACTGCAACCTAATATGAATGGTATGATCTAATGTAAGAAATGAAATAATGCTACACATGCAAATACGTATGTTATCGATACCACTCATTAGTTTTGAAAATAACGTTTATCGTCGACAAATACGTTTTTGACGTCTCGTTAGGTTAATAACCACTTTTCATGGAAATAGGTTGAAACGGTACTCCACGATCCTTGTTTGGTGTCTTATCGGAAAATATAAGGTTTTCGTCGCAAAAATAGCATTTTCATTACTTGAAAATATACCCAAAATGGCCTCGCAAAATAAGTCGCGAAATGTTGTACGTTAAGGGTTAGTGATAGAACTCGGCGTTTTTGAAAACCTTGTAACAATATTTTGAAGTCGTGTCATTTAACTTTTGGCGATACGGATCTCGATCGATGAGAAAATCGACTCTTATTGTTGTTACTTGAAAGTATTATGTTCAATACTTAGAAAATTTCATTATAGTAAAAGCTGTCAAATATATATAGTTTATCGGGTATATAGATGAGATCGTAGTTTATTCGTTATAAATCTATTCGACGAACGGCCAATTGATTTGAAAAGCTTGTTGGAAGATCTTGATTTCATAAAACTACGGCTCGGACTCAAATTAATCCGATCATGAAGAAAAACAGCCAAGAAAGTGGTGTCTCGCAAAGACAGTTTTGCGGCAAAATAATAATAGAAAAGCTGATGGAAATTTGTAAAAATCGTCTAAGTTCAAACGCTTGTATCTTTTTCGTTATAAGCTCGTTTTCTACGTTCTTTATATCCCCGGAATCGTGGGACAACGTACTAATATATTTTTGATAAGTCGGGATGGCTAGATCAAGTTTTACGTCTCGAAACAGTCCATGAAAACTGTTCAACAGCAAGCTATTTTTCAGAAAATAGTTTTCGTCGTTAAAATTGAAAATAACATATCTTTTTCGTCGTAACTCGGATTTTAGTGATTCAAGCGGCCACGGTTTTGTTTTTGAAAGTATTTTCTGAATATCTCACCCAATGTTACCCGGAAACCCCTGAGTTTTTTGAAATTGGCAATTTGGGACAGAACCTATATTTGAAAGTATTTTTCGTTGTTAATATTCGGAAAATCATATCTCCTTTGTTATTAACTCGTTTTTATCCCCGTTTTCGGCCATTGTTTCGTCTCGGAATATATTTTCTAAATTGTTGGTCCAAAGTTACACCCTAGACCCTGAGTTTCCCACGTTTTACAAAAATGGACAGCAGCTTTGAAAGTTTGTCAAAATCAACTTTTCTAGTTTGTAACTTGTTCAAGGCTTAACCAAACTATTTCAAATCAACTCCACAAATACCCAATCCTACCATACACCTTCTTAGGGTGTCATGGGTTCCTAAACATCACCAAAAATGGTAGATCTCATGAGATTGATAATAAAAATTGTAGATCTATGTTTATAAACAAAAATAAACAATAAGTGGTATGGATCATAGTATATTTGCATGTTTAACCAATATATCTTGAAAATATATCAAATGGAAGTATAAAAAGTAGAGAAATTTATTTAGGTACTTACTTGAAGGTTTGATGAGTTTTTGGAGAAGATTATATATAAGTAACCTAGGGATTTTAGCACAAAACCCCAACTAGATTATGATTAGGACTTGATAAACACTTGGATCTTGAAAAGTTAGTGATTTCTTCTTGTGTTTGAGCCATGGCCGATCCACCCCAAAGAGAGAAAGAAAGGAAATTTGCTAGTTTGTTTGAAGTATAAAATGAAGAAAAGTGGTGTAATGGAGTATATATTTTTGGTCTAGTCAACCAAAAGTGGTCTTTGGTCTTTGGTCTTAGGGAGGGGCGGCACCAAAAAGGCAAGAAACAAGGAAACATGTTGGTGGCTTAATTAATAAGCTTGTCTAATGTGTAAGTATTGGTTAGATATTTTGTATTTTAGGTGTTATCGGGTACCGAGTTAACTAAAAATAAATGTTACCGAGGTGAAATAAAATACGACGAAGTTGTAAAAGTTGTAAAATAATATTCCTGATGAGAATCGGGTGTTGAAATAATTATCGAATTGAGATTACGCAAACCGACGGAGTAATAAGCTCCAACCGTAAAATATAGTAATTGATTAGAAAACACCAGGTAATTTAATTATATAATTTTTATATTATTATAATGAGTATGAAAATATATTAGGATCATAGTCGAGAGTATTGGTATACGTTGTAGTAAAACTGAGTGGTAACGTTAATTACAAATTAAACATACGTAAATGGAAATAATGCGTATCCGTGCATTATCTAATGTGATGATGATGTGTAGACTATTCCAGTCTATATGAAGTGTCATTAATGATGATGCATGAATTTGCAGCTAAACCACATTGGTTACGCAAATTTGAAGACTCGTAAACTCAGTTTACGATGAAATGAACGGCAATCGTGAATAGTGATTTCCTTCCGGAAATGAATAGTGTCATATGAATAGTAAAATTTTTGAACGCTTCTCGGAATCACAAACTGACTCCGAGAATGATGAATAGTAAATGATGAATAGTGACCGGTGAATAGTAAATGATGAATAGTAACTAATGAATAGTGAATTGGAGAAATGTCCTGAAAATGCGGGTTGTTACAATTTGCTTGAGGACAAGCAAATCTCAAGTGTAAGCTTATTTGATGAGGCAAAAAGTGTTACGCTTTTAGCGGGTTATTTAAGCCCTAAGTCATGATAATTTGATCAAATATTGCCTCAAATCGTTCCTTTTGTCATTTTAGGTACTTTGGAGAAGAAATCTGGAAAAGGAAGCATTTTGGACATTTTTGGAGCGAAAAGTGAAGAAAACGACAAAGTCTCCAAAATCACGCTGGAAATAGCACCTGACGGCGTCACGTTCTATAGGTGAAGGCATCACGTGTTGGCAAAGAGGTGGATATAGACGCGCCAGAAGGTTTTTTGGATTTAAAGAGTGATGGCTTCACCCTTTGTGACGCCTAGGCCGTCACGAACATTCTATAAGGTGACGGCCAGTGAAGAATAAAAGGGGACGGCGTCAGATCTGGATCTAAGCAATCCGAGGAAAGTATTGGCGGCGAGTTGACGGCGTCACATGTATAACGTGATGCCGTCAGAATGTAATCTCTATATATAGTTTTCTAATTTTCATTCATTAAAGAGAGAACTTTTGGAGGAACTTCACCATAAACCCTAGGACGAATTTTAGCCATTTTGTAAGGGTTTCAAACCCTTCTTTCATCCATGATTAATTAAAGATAAGTCTTCCAATAATCATTCAATATGTCTATGTGTTGTTTGATTCTATCTTATGCTTCTCTTTACATTAACATGCTAGGCTAGGTTTATTTGTGTTTGCTTAGATGTAATGAAACCTCGCTATTGATTATTGATTGATTGTTTGTTATTAATTGTTGTTGGATGAATGATTTTGAAGTTAGTCTTAAGAAAATTGGCTAATCTCCAATTGGTGACATGCTTGAACGTCTTAAGAAACATGAATCGGATGTGTACTACGATTTCAATGGTTATATTTAATGAATAAGTGACTGCTAAGGAGGCCATGTTAGGAGCTAGTTGTCGGCTCGACATAGGAAGATGTAGAAGCTTATAGAATTGGGGAAGATTGTACACGGCCCCATGAATGGTATTAAGGAATATAACCCGTCATCCACGCAATTGTAACAAACTAATCAATGAATGAAAGATAGCTAGGGAGTAGTGAAATCTAAGTAAACACGTTTCTCTCTATATAGGGTTTTTCTAACACTTATTTTCTTGTTATTTTATTTTTAATGCATTTGTAGTTATTTCGGTTAGTTGACTAGCAACTAATTCCGCCCACACTTCTAATACCCGAGATTTTTACTTGCTTTCCATAAAATATAAAAATACAAAAATAATCATCCTTCACCTCTAGACCTAGTTAGATTAAGTTTCAATCCTAATGAACACTATTCCCTAAGTAGAACGATCAATCCCCCGGTACTTGCCACTACACTAAACTACATCGATCAGGTACACTGCCTGGTGGGGATCGCAAGCTTCTCGAGATCCCTCGAGAGGTAAAACCTTTTGCAAGGTTGCAAAACCACGCATCACCTCTGAACTTTCATAAAAGAATAAAGCAGACTTACTCACTGTTCTTAAAAATCACAAATTAACTTTTGCTTGGAAAACTTCATATATTCCTGGGATCTGTCCTTCATTTTGCAAACACAAAATACAAATGCTGGATGATAAGAAACCAGTTTTCCAGAAACAAAGAAGGTTAAATCCTAAAATGCAAGAAGTAGTGAAAAAGGAGGTAACTAAACTCCTTGACGCCGGAATTATTTATCCCATCGCTGATAGCCCATGGGTAAGCCCTGTTCATTGTGTGCCAAAGAAAGGTGGTATCACCGTGGTCACAAATGTAAATGATGAGTTAGTTCCCACCAGAATAATGACTTTTGTATTGATTACCAAAAACTCAACGAGGCTACAGCCAAAGATCACTTTCCCTTACCATTTATGGATCAAATGCTAGAAAGATTGGCAGGAAATGAATATTTTTGTTTTCTTGATAGTTTTTCTGGATACTTTCAAATTCCTATCGATCCTCTCGATCAAGAAAAAACAACATTCACATGTCCTTTTGGAACATATGCTTACTGACGAATGCCTTTTGGTTTATGTAATGCACCTGCTACATTCCAAAGATACATGATTGCAATATTTCATGAAATGATCGAAGAATCTATGGAAGTTTTCATTGACGATTTCTCTGTCTTCGGAAATTCATTCAAAAGTTGTTTGGTCAATTTATGTAAAATGCTTAAAAGATGTGAAGAGGCTAACCTAGTTCTCAATTGGGAAAAATGCCACTTCATGGTTAAAGAAGGAATTGTGCTCGGAGATAAAGTGTCTAGAGCAGGATTAGAAGTTGACAAAGAAAAAATTGAAGTCATAACAAAACTACCACCTCCTACTAATATCAAAGGTATTAGAAGCTTTCTTGGACATGCCAGTTTTTACTGTAGATTTATAAAAGATTTCTCCAAAATAACTAAACCTTTAACTAAGCTTCTTTGAAAAGACGTTCTATTCGAATTCAATGAAGAATGTGTAAAAGCATTTGAACTATTAAAAGAAAAACTTACATGCACACCTATTATAGCAAACCTATATTGGAGTCTTCCATTTGAGCAAATGTGTGATGCAAGTGAAAGTGCTGTTGGAGTCGTACTTGGCCAACAAAAAGAAAACATTTTCATCCAATCTACTTTGCTAGTAGAACATTGAATGCAGCCCAACAAAATTATACGATAATAGAAAAAGAGCTAATGGCTGTAGTTTTTGCATTTCATAAATTCCGATCATATCTATCCAAAACAGTTGTTTACACAGATCATTCAACATTAAAATATCTCTTTAAGAAGTTAGATGCCAAACCTCGTCTCATACAATGGGTTTTGCTCTTATAAGAATTCGATATTAAGATAAAAGACAAAAAAAGGTGTTGATAATGTTGCAGTAGATCACCTATCTAGAATTGAAAAACAAGATGGTGATGATGAAGAATTTGAAATAAACGATTACTTTCTAGAAGAAATTTTGATGGAAATAAATTCAGATAAAGAACCTTGGTTTGCTGCTTTTGCAAATTATTTGGTTGGACAAATTCTACCTAAAAGCATGACATACCAACAAAAGAAAAAATTCTTCTCCGATCTTAAAAACTTCTTTTGGGAAGAGCCACATCTTTTTAAGATATGTCCTGATAGGATTGTTAGGTCACCATATTGATTTCACACAAACAAGAATGAGATAGATATAAGGATTTGGGTGATTATAAGAATGAGAGAAATATAAGTGCAAGAGTTTCCTTAAGATATCAAATAACCAACCAAGTATTACATGAGAACATAAGGTCCTATTTATAGGAGGGAAGCTAGGGTAACACTCCTAGCTCCCATCTATCTTGATTTCGTGGGCCTTGAAGGCCTTTTGGGCTTTCATAAGCCTTAAGTACATAAATGATAACCAAATATAAGTAACTAATAATAAAGCAACCTAACATTTATTACAAATGACCGAGACTTGATAAAATAGTAAAACTTTGATCCCAACAATCTCCCCCTAAGGGCGGTCATCACGGTTGCTTGACGTCTTTGTCATTTCTTCATTTTTGACTTTCATAGCTTTAGACATCTTTCAAAAATCATTCATCATTCTTTGTTCTTTGTTCATTGTTGTTGTGATGGTGATCAAGTAATGAAGTTGTCTGCCTTTCGTCACTTCTGCGTCTGTGGTGGTAGTCCGCCATTTCAACATGCTCATACATCTTTGAATTCTGACTTATGCATGCACGTATTTCCCATTCTTTCACTTTTGATCTTTAGTCTTTATCCTTTGTAGATTCTTCTTTTTGGCGTAGAATTTTTCTTTGAACCTTGTGTTGCTTTGATCTTTGAGGGAGCTTTAGATTACTTCAAGATGCATGTATGAGCATGTGGAATCCGTCGCCATGGATATGATGTGTCCCTGTAGGTAAACAGTTAGCAATAAAACATCCGGTACTTACAGATAAGGAATTAGAGATCGTCAACAGCATATTGTGAAGACTCCTTCTAATCCTTATCAAGGCCATTCCCATGTCAGATACTCCCGAGGGAGCTTACAAGACCTACTAAGTAGCTCAATGACTGGGTGAGTCACTGGGGATCACTTCACGACTGTAGACTGCTAAGAAACCACCGTAAACACTAAGCGTAACCCACAAGGAGATACTGAAGTGACCTGCTGTCAGGGCTGTTTGATGTTGACCCTGGCAGGATTTCCGTTCAATCATTGAGAAATACTTATGTAAATTCTCTCATAAACGTTCTCGGGGGATTGCTAAGATCTGCGAAGGACTCAATAATTTACAGCTGGTGTCCATTGATGTAGAACACCAGTTGCAGAAATACTAAGTGTTCCTAAGAGATTTTTGATGTATCTCATGGCTCTAGACTCGAAAAGTGCACTCTTAGGTTTCCTATTCGAAGACTAGGGAGGGGTCTCCTGCTTCAATATCAACCATCTCTAAGAGATAAGTCGATAGATTACACCGGTTCCCCGTGATAATGAAACAAGCTCTTTTAAGAGAACTTGAGTGGCTAGAAGGTTTAGTGCATTGCGTCACTGGGTCCATGATGACTTTATCTTCAATACCGGTGTTGCCTTAGCAACAACCAGCAGCATACGAATTGAACCCGGTGTCTGCCCTAAGGTTGAACATATGGAGGGCTATTTCTTTTCACCCTTTTCTTTACTTTTCTTTTTAATTCTTCAACTCCTTCTTTCCCTTTCATTCTTTTCTCCTTTTTTCGTATCATACCTAAGGACTTCTAATTCTAACTATTGGTGGTGTCCTTGGGTAGATCCCTCCGGCTCTGGCGGATCATAGGACGATTTTTCCTATCTTAATCACCTTATAACTCCATGATTATCCGACAGTAGCCATGAAACCTTTGAAAATCTCTCAAAGTGTTTGTTATAATCAGACATTTTGTTTAACACTTTGAGAGTTTTGTGTTTTCTTATGAAGGGCTCCCCCTTCACATGTGCTCATAAGTATTTAATAAATTTGTACATGCGGGAGGAGCAAGCACTTTTGAATTGATCCACTTTCAGTGAACAAGACCGATTCAAGACACGCTTACATCACTAGTTAGACTAGCTTGAAGTTATTACCCGGCCTGGTCAAGTCCACAGAAAGTTTCTCGAAACGGTACATTTCTACTAAGACAAATCCTTTTTGAGACACGCTTACGTGGCTAGTTAAAGAGTTCCATTGTCAGCTTTTAGGTGGCAACTAGCTCTAGTAACTGACTTGATGTTATTACCCGTCGAAGATAAGTCTTTTCGAGATTACTAACTTTTGTGTTTCGTCAATTCTTGGGTGAATCTGAGTCTAGCTCGCATGAGATTTGACTTTTAAGCAACTTAGAACTTTCATATTTTAATCACTTTCACTTTTCTCCCCCTCAAAAATAGCATATGAGATGTTGTTTTTGATAAACTTTTGATTAAAATATGTTTTTTGAGTCTTATGGGGAGATATCAACAAGAACTTTTGGTTTTTCAAACGATGAATTTTTCAAGTGCTCCCCCTCAACAAGTGAATACTCATTGAGGTGAAATACTTGTCTTTTGAGCAGAATTATGAAAATCAGGAAATGTTCGATAAATTCTACTCAAAAATAAGAAGCCTTCGCCTCTTATATAAGGATTGAGGCACTGATGCGTACCTCAGGGTCCTTTCATTACAAGTGCGGGTTGTACACTGTTATGTGTGCACAAGCCATAGTGATAACAATTCAATCAAATGAAACAATTAATATTGAAAAGTTAATACCCATGTGTACCAGTTTAAGCTTCATCAGTGAGTGGAGCATCAAAGTCAGCGAACTTTGGTTCGGGTCTTTTGAAGAGGATGATGGGAAATGATGGTCTGACACCGATATAGCTTTCCAATCGTCTGATTTGTTCCCGTCGAAATAACCTTTCTTCAATCTTCAGGACAAAGTTACGAATTTGTCTTCTGGAGTTGGATTTCCACCTTGGAGTTTCACCTTTTGCTATCTTTATGCGATCATCATTCAACCTTTTGACTAGCCCATCACGAACGGTTTTTAGCGTAACATCACAGAACTTGTGTATCTCATCGAACCGCATGAAGCTTTGCAGCTTTTTGCTGTTGATGTAGGTGAAACCAAATGAAGGTTCTTGGATGAGAGTATACTGTGACGTTTGATAGATTCCATCAAATGTGAATTATGGCTTTGTCAAATTAATCTTCTGTTGGTAACTTTCCACTCCAAGTTGAAGATCTTCCACTCTTTCTTTAACCATCAATCGTCGGATGAAGAGAAGTAGAGATGCCATGAAGTTGTATTGAGTTTCTCTTTCGAATCCACGCATTCTTCCTTGAACTTTTTCTAGATACATGTCTTCAATGTCATTTAGATAAAGGTCCGGAAAGTCTGCTTCGGAGAATTTGTACTTCTTTTCATCTTGTCGTTTAACCACAGTCTCATTCATGAACATGTAGTTAAACCGTTTTGACTCTTGAATCTCCAAGATAGCAATGATCTTAGATTTATGCTTCACATTCTCCAATGATTTTTCTTCTAATCTGTGAGTATAACCGAGACGACGACGTTCTGGCCAGTGCTGAATCCCGTGTAGAGCATCTCTGTCGTAGGCTACGATAGAGTTGCTGAATACTGGAGTAGATTCTTCAATTGCAGGAACTTCGTATCTCGCGGCTGGTACTGAGATAAGCATATTTCTTCTTAGATTTCTCTTGGGTGAATTGGAGGTTACGAAGATCTTTGTTGAAGAAGAAGCTGTAAGGTAACTTGGATTTTTTCAGAAATCCTTGCAGAGGTAATGGTTAAGTCCAATCGGTGAAGTAAGGCTTTTCGTGGTTTTTGGAACTGATGTCGATATTCACTTCAGGGTTTAGCCAGTCAAACTTGCCAGACATTGCACTAGCTATATTCTGCATGTGAAATTCGTATTCCATCTTGTTTCCAGATCTGGACTTTAGGAATTCCTGTGCATCCTGATTGATTCTTCTCAGCTTCGCCTTCATGAGTGTCTCAATCTGAAGATCCTTCATAATAACCTGAGTAAATTGTAGTGTATTACCTGGAAGAGGTTCTTCATCTTCGAGAGGAGGTTGAGCTTTGACCAATTCTGTCAACCAATCATTCTCAGGTGTGTCATCATTGTCGAGCCATGAATGACGTCTTCTTTTCTTTGATTTCTTAGACTTGGATGTAGCATCCTTGTCTTTAGCCTTTGATGGTGACGATGGTCCAGCTTGAGAATCGGAAATAGGGCAGGCATGGTAATCGGTATCGGGTTGACATTGGTAGTCATCAGTTGGTTGCATTAAAGTTTATTCCTCTTCTGTTGGACCTTGACCGGTAGCTGGTGTGTGTTGTTGATTTCCAGGAGGAGTAGAATCTTTTTGTGGTTGTTGAGAAGATGATGGACCGGTTCCAGACTTAAGTTTCTTACCTTTTGAGTTCGGGTCCGGGTCGTCATCTTTCCTTGACCTCTTCAGGGTTACAGCAGCATCTTT
Organism: Artemisia argyi; assembly: GCA_030686995.1. Classification (NCBI taxonomy): domain Eukaryota; kingdom Viridiplantae; phylum Streptophyta; class Magnoliopsida; order Asterales; family Asteraceae; genus Artemisia; species Artemisia argyi. Next base: position 19,101,610 of record CM060697.1, on the reverse strand, counting down.
GCACGACTCTTTGGACAAGTTGGCAGAAATAGCATCAACAAGTGCTTTTTCTTCAGTAGTCTGTGTGGTTTTGTAGGCAACTTTGTCGTAGAGTTGAGCAAGCGGGGCATCGAAAGATAGTTCAGGAATGGTTGGAGTTGCAGTAGAGACTTTTGCAGTGTGAAGCATGAATGGTGTGGTTAATAACATTTTCTTTACAACACTTCTAATTCTGTGATCCAAGTTGTCCCTGATTGGTTCAATGAGGTTTGTAACTTCAGGAGTGACAATTTCAACCAGATTGTCAGTAAGATAATCTAGTGTGAAAGTCCTGATAATTCCTGACAAATCAGCTTTCATGAACTTATCGATCTGCTGCTTTGCCTCCTGAAAGTCTTCAACTTGTTTAGCAAGACCGGTGACCATAGTTGTGAGAGTGTTGACTTGCTCCTAAAGATCATCTGGTTTAGTCGGTTCATTGATTGATTGTTACTTTGATGCGGTTTCAGAAGGTGTAGGAGATGAATGCTCAGGTGATGATTCAAATGACGACTCGTTGTGAGAGCTTGAAGAAGAAGCTGGAGGAGTCGGATACTTTGGTGGAGAGTCTTGAGGAGGTGGAGGTTGCGCTAAAGAAGTCTGCTTTGATTGCGAAGATGATTGAAGAAATATGTTGGTGTCGAAAGCGTCCTTTTCTTCATTTTCTTTTCTTCTGCGTTCCTCTGCTTCCTGTGCAAGAAACTCTGGAGTAGTGAATTGGTCATATTCCAGATCCCTAGCAACGTTCTCCTGTTTGCCCACATTCTCTTCTATATTAGTTGTCTCAGTCATGGTGATGTATCCTGTATCATCTGTGTCTTTAACTTCGTCATCAAGTTGTGAATCTGGTTCTAAAGTTGTGGACACAATGGGAGGAACCATGCTGCTTGCAGCTCCTTCATGTTCTGATTGATCGACGGGTGGTAGTGGTGATGGTTGAGACTGAAGTCGACTGAGGAGTGCTGCTTCCCTCTGTTCTTTGAGAAAATTGCTTTTCTTCGGCTCGTGTGTCGACAATTATACTTTTCAATTTGCGTTTGTCGACCAATTGTTCAACGATTGGTTCGTCTTCTTCATCATCATTTGGTTCATTAATCGTGATCCCTTTTCTCTTTCTAGACTCTGCTTCAAAAGTTTCAAGACTTTGTTGTATAGCAATCTCCGTAGCAGGAAATGCTTCTTCTGGTACTCTTACCCTTCGTTCAAAGTCTTCCTCTTCTTCTTCAGATTCAGTGTTAAATTCAGAGTCGCTTTCAGAGGGTGGTGGTGTAGGTTCATCTTGAAGAGCGAATTTTGGTGTTACCTTCTTCTTTGGCTTGGTTGCAGGCTTAGGTTTGGGTGTAGGTTTAGGTTTAGAGGATGTTTTGGTTTTGGCAGAAGGTTTGGTCTTGGGAGTAGGCTTTGACTTAGTCTGAGGTGAGCCAGTGGTGCTTGTAGTACTCCCAGATTTCACACTTCCTTTGCTGCGAGTCTGTATTGTGGCTTCTTCTTGTATCCCATTGTAAGCATCATCGTAGAATTTGTAGTTCAAACTTTTCTTGATGTTGTCGTCAAGAAGGTATTCGGGAAGCCTCATTCCTTTTTTGCTTGGTAGAGGAAGTGGTCGTCTTGATAAAAGAGGTGGTGAAGTCGTCCTCGAAGAGGTGCTTAGGCTCATTAGGGTCTCCCATTCTTTTGATGAATTCTGGTGTGTCTTTGCAGCAATATTAATGAGAAGCTTTGTGAATCTTGTAAACGGGATCATAGTCTTTTCACGTCCGGTTTGGATGTTGTAGACTATATCGTTCATGATTGGAACTGCAAAGTCAATAGGTGTCATGGTCACCATTCCCCAAAATGCTTGTAAATGCTCAAGTCTGGGATGTTCGTGACCACTTTTTCTTCCTGATATAGATCTTACAACTAACAAACAGAATGTTCTCCAGGGCTGAGGTATATTCTTTGCATTGAATCTGGAATGTTTAATCAGAGGTAAGTCATCATCAACATCGTATCCTAATTCAATGAAGAAATTAAGGAGATCCAGTTCAGGCAGTATTGGAGCAAATTCATTGTCAGGTTGAGGCAGGAGGAAGACTGTACGAAGGACATCGTGATCTACAGTGTAGACTTGTCGATCCAGCGTAACAGTGAAAGACTCATCATCTAAATTAGCCTTAGCCGTAAGCCAAAACTGATGAAGGTAAAACACAGGAACTGAAGTAGATCTGTTGAGCAGATGTTTGCATGGATGAGCAAGGAGAATATCTTTGACAATTCTGCATGAGTTCTCAGGAATTCTCAATTTGTCGAAGTCAACTCGAGGATTGTTGTTGCCAATCTTAACGTTGTAGTCAGCGGGAGTGATGTCATCCATGGTGAGTAGTGGAAGAGTTTGTTCAGGGACATTCTCGTTGTGTTTAGCCATGTTAATCTGAAAAGCATTATCATAAACCACACATCCAGATTTGTTACTTGTTAGCACGGTTGCAATGTTTGATTATAGACAAGCATTTACAATCAATTAATCACGGATGGTTCAATTATTACATGTATAGTGATAAGTGACGTATACTTAGATAATTTTGGAATTATGAAGCACTTATATGATCACACATGCACAAAAATCATCCAAGATGCACAAATAACATCACATTACACATCAACTAGAGATCATAATCATAATATACAAGTTTTCGAAATCACAAAGTCACAATGTTCTTGAAATAGTACATAAGGCCAATGTTTCGCATACACATTAAGACATTTCATGTTTTCGAAATAATACAAGTAAAGTCCAAGATACAACATTAATAGTAATTTCGAAAAATGCACTTCTGAAAGGTTTCGCAAACCCATAATTTAACTATTTGCGAAAAAATCCACAAATGGTGTTCTCGAAAGAAAAACAGAATTTGTGAGATTTTATCGCAAACACTCAATTGTGAGTTCTCGAAAAATTTCCAAGCTTGTGTTTTCGAAAAAGCCAGTATTTGGTGAAAAATTTCGCAAACATCCAAATCTTGTTTTCTCGAAAAATATCCAAACAGTAATTGCGAAATGAAGAATTTTGAAAAATACAGTTCTTTGAAAAAATTTCGAAAAGACAATTTTTGTGTGTTCTCGAAATTTATCCACCAAGACTGGTAATTGCGAAACACAATTTTTCGAAAGAATTCTTTACAAGAATTTCGAAATCAGGCCAACGTACATCTCTTAGTGAAATTATGAATTCCAAGTGATGAAACCTGTTGTAAGAATGATATTCAACAATTAGAATAATGGTATACACATGTGTTCAATGATCTCGAAACTATGCAAGAACATGTTTTCGATAAAGTACAACAACATGAATCCACAGAAGATTTCAAGTTCTAGTGTAGCACAAACGTGTATATGAGACCATTAAGCACAATTATCAATACATACAAGCAAGCACGTGACATTATCAGCATTAATGAGAAACCCTTACTCATCGAGAATCAAGCACACATTGATATGGATCAAATTAACAGGCACAACAGTGATTCTTACACACATGGCAACATATCCCACCAAGAAAAACACTAAAACAAACAACAAAACCACAAAACCCAAATCGAACCTAAACCCTAGATTTCGAATTTAGCCCAAACATGATAGAAAGAAAGATTAAATGATATAGGAAGGTTAGAAACAAACAATGTAACAAAACCCATATCAAAATTTAGCCCCCCAAACACGTTTTGATAAATTCCAAAATTCTTGAAACCCTAGGTATTAAAGGTTCGATTACAAGAAATCAAGCCGTAAATTTTACAATTCAACAAAAACCTATGCTTGAAATATACTCTAGATTAATAAGGAACTTACAAAACGAAGATTAGAAGCACGGACTTGTTGTTTTATTCTTAGCCGTGGATTTCAAAGAAGGGTTTAAGGTTTGATTGGTTTTTTGAGGTTTAAGAAAAAAGAAAAAACGGGGGTGTTTGTTTTTGTTTAATATTATGGAATTTTTGAAAAATGACACTTTTAGTCCCTTAACTATTAATTTTTGTAGCATGAGTCCACAAGTTTGATACAAGTTGAGTATCAAAGATATACTACCTTACGACACCATTTTGAGAAAAGGAAACGTGATACGAAATATCTTATAAAATCCCGAAACAACGCATCTAAAGGTAATATGCAAGTATACCATTTTTGAAAAATATGTGAGAAAATGTGAGCGTGTCTCCTCCTCAACACTTGTAAAATAACAAGGTGTTAAAAGAAAGTGATATACTTGCGGGTTCTTTTTTTTTTCTTTTTTTTTTTAATGCAAAGAAAAATATTTTTGTGTTTTTGAGATTTATGAAAAATAATAAAAAAATTATTTTACAAAGATAGTCGTAGTATTGATGTTTGACATTTACATATGTTTTAGAAACTTGTCCAGATCCACTGGTGTCAAACATCGCATACCAATTTGGTGAACTAAACTTGCAAACCTTGATGGAGCTAAGGGTTTCGTAAGTAAGTCCGCCAATTGGTACTCAGTACCCACAAAATATAATTCAACTGTACCCTTCTCGACATGCTCCTTGATGAAATGATAACGGAGATCAATGTGTTTGGATTTGCAGTGATGAACTGTGTTGCGGGAGATTGCAATGGCACTTTTGGAATCGCAGTAGATCGGAATCTTATTGAATAGGTAGCCATAGTCTTTAAGTTGTGATCTCATCCAAATGACTTGAGCACAACAAGCAGAGATAGCTACGTATTCAGATTCTGTAGATGACAGTGAAGTGCAGTCCTGCTTCTTTGATTGCCAAGACACAAGTTTATCTCCAAGAAACTGTAAGCCACCTGATGTACTTTTTCGCGAGTCTAAGCATCCTGCATGGTCAGCGTCTGAAAAAGCTATTAGTTCAAAACCAGAATCCTTCAGATACCAGATCCCCAAATGGTTGGTTCCCTTTACGTATCGATGGATTCTTTTTGCCTCATTGAGGTGTTTTTCAGTAGGATTAGACTGATATCGAGAACACATAAAGACAGCAAATACAATGTCAGGTCTGCTAGATGTGAGGTACATGAGGGACCCAATAATACTTCGGTATTTGGTAGGGTCAACAGGAGTCCCATGTATATCAGCATCTAGTTTTGTGGAATTGGCCATCGGTGTATTCATAGTATCACAGCTTTGCATTCCATGTTTCTTTAAAAACTCAAGAGCATATTTGGACTGATTTAGAAAAATTCCACGAGGTGATTGATGAACTTGTAGTCCTAGAAAGAATGTAAGTTCACCCATCATGGACATTTCGAAATTATCTGTCATTAATTTTGCATAATCCATTGAATAATTTTTGTTGGTTGAAGCAAAAATAATGTCATCGACATAAATTTGAATGATTAATAAGTCCATCCCATATGTTTTTGTAAACAGTGTTGGATCCACCGAGCCTAGAGTAAAACCATTAGCCAACAAGAATTTAGAAAGCTTATCATACCACGCCCTGGGGGCTTGCTTGAGACCGTAGAGAGACTTCTTAAGCTTGTAGACATGATTGGGACGTTCTGGATCAACGAATCCTTCAGGTTGACTGACATAAACCACTTCTCTGAGTTGACCGTTCAGAAAAGCCGTTTTCACGTCCATTTGGTAAACAATCATATTCCGATGAGCAGCAAATGCTAAGAATATCCGTACAGCTTCAAGTCTAGCTACTGGTGCAAATGATTCTTCAAAATCGATTCCTTCTTCTTGAGAGTACCCTTTTGCTACCAAGCGTGATTTGTTGCGTATGACAGTGCCTTCTGCATCCAGTTTGTTTTTCCAGATCCATTTTAATCCAATGACAATGATTCCTTCTGGTTTTTCAACCATTTCCCATACTTCTAATCTTTGAAAGGATTCGAATTCTTCTTGCATAGACTCAATCCAGTTTTCATAAGTCATAGCTTCTTTGACGTTTTTAGGTACGGTTTCACAAACTGTGAGTGCATAAATGCAAGTTTCACCGTCTGTGTGAAGGCGTTGTCTTGTCATAATTGGTGCATCTGGATGGCCAATAATTTGAACTAAGGGGTGATCTCTAGTCCATTTGTGTGTCGAGGGATGAAGTTGATAAGTATCTCGCAAGTGAGCAGGACCCAAATTGCGTGTAGATGACTCAGCAATATCGGGGATAGGTTGAGCATTTGCAAATGGATTAATGAATGGTTCTGGGTCATGCTCTACGGGTTGTGGAACTGATAAAGGTATGCAATCTCCAGCTGATTGTCGTGAGTTGGACCCAGTTTATTCTGTTGTTGTAGGTGATATGACTGGAGGACTGTCTCTTCCAACAGTAGTTGTTGTTTGTTGAGGTGTATCAGGTACTTGATGTTGATCAAGATGTGCAGCGGAATTTGGTGTGGCCTCAGATGGACGGTTAACAGGCGTATCATCAAACAATGGAGCAAACAAGGTTTCCACTTCTTTATCTCATATTTGAATTTCGTAGTATCATTTGCATAAGTTTTCTAAATTACTTTTGGTTAGTTAATTGATACTTAAGAGTAATCTCAGTCTCTGTGGAACGACCTGGTCTTACCAAAACTCTTTACTATAAATGAGGGTTATACTTTTACCCGTGTGTTTTGAATTAAGAGGATCGGTGAAATTAGTTATTATAAATTTAAAGCTTTCTAAATGCATCAACAGGTGTTATGCATCCTTTAGCTCATGCATTCCCCATTGTGCAATGTCAGACTCGTACATCTTAACCATTAGCGATATTTAGAACAGTTTTCTCTTTGTGCATGTACTCTGCTGCTTGCGAATTGCTATCGGGCCTTGCTCGACTAGGTTTTATATAGTTCTAGTTAAGATTGACTCATGAACTGCTGTTGTTTATGCCTGATTCGAGCATGTAATTAGCAGGCTTGGGCCACTAATAATGATACGCTATCAATAAGTTCTATAAAATCATTTGTTTACGTCCTTATAAATTTTGGCCAATTCATGTTCATATTTATATTTAATAAATTGAAATTATTGATTTAAAATTTATTCCATAACTTGACCAAAGGTGGTTAAGGAATTAATTTGATTGAAGACAAATGTAAGGATTAAGATCACTTGAATACTTTTATTTAAAGTTCTAGTGAAAGTATGATTCTCCAAATTTTGAAGAAAACAATTTTGCGTTAGCTAGTGGCTTAAGAAAACAAGTTTTGAATTGGCGTTTTGCAAAACAAAATGACTTGTTTTACGCATCTCTCTAAGTCAAAATCTTAATGCGAGTTTATCTAACAACTCAAATATCATGTATGAACCTATATTAAAAGAAGCACCTTAGTCGGGTAATAGGAAAACCGACTTGAAAAAACCAAGATGCGCCTGATCAATCCCTGGTGATTCATGTTTTGGTTTTTGGTTATCATTCGTGATCTTATGTGTTTACGAATATATATTTGTCATCATAAAACATAAGAGACTTTGATAATCAATTGCACTAACAAAAACATTGATTAAGAATTATGATTCATTCAGGGGAAGAGAATGAGCAACAAGTTTCAATACCCCAAGGACCATTAATAATAATTTCCCATTTTTTATATCCGAGGACCTTTTCTGCCAAATCTTCAAACTCCAGGGACCAAATATGTAATTTCACTAAACTTGCCATCCAAGGACCATTCCTGCCAAAGTTGAGTAGCACAAGGACCAAAATTTATTTTTCTCAAAGTTTTTACATCCCAGGGACCATTTTTGTCAATTTTGCAAAGTTGAGGGACTAAACTTGTAATTTTGTGAAACTTTACACCAAAGGACTTTATATGTTTATTTGTGATTCAAAAGGACCTTTGGTGACTTTTTCATGTTTTTGAATAACCAGGGACTAGTTTTGTCAAGTTTTGAAAGTTGAGGGACTGAAACTGCCAATTATGCAAACTTTGTTCATATTTCATCTGTTTTTTATCGTTTTGCATTTGAAACATATAAAACACAATTCTGGGATATTTTCAGTATTTTGATGCATATTTGAGTGTTTTTGGATGTTTTGGCAGCTCAGATTAGGTAAAAATGATGAGTATTTACACACTCATCTATCCCCCACACTAAAATATTGCTAGTCCCTAGCAATCTTTTGAGAAAACTTAATGGATTTGAAATTTCTTTACCAAAAGCCATTACTTCTGGAGTAGCCAAATGTTTCAGCTCAAGTAAGAACTATGGTACACTGATAACCATATGATTTTGAGCAAATCATCAGCTGTCAACGGATTTGATTTGTCTTTACCAAAAGCCGTTTGCTTCTGGACTAGCCAACTCTTTGATGGAAATAAAGTCATCATCTTGGTGAGTTGATTACCAATTATAGTTTTTCACTGCCCTTACCACAAGCCATAACCTTGTGGGCTAGCCAACTCTTTTACTTTTTAGGATATGATGAGTTGAATGTCATACAATTTTGGGCAAATTGTCAGCCATAAATGGATTTGATATATCTTTACCAAGAGCTGTTTGCTCCTGGATTAGCCAGTCCTTATGTGGCTTCGACAAGGTGGACTGATAACCATAAAAACTTTGAAATAAAGTGAAAAAAATTTTAAAATTTTGGCCAAAAACGGGGGTACTAGAAGATATAATGTGATTAAATTCGCTAGAATTTCCCCCCCCCCCCCCCCACACTTAGAGTTGAATTTTGTCCTCAATATTCAAAGTCCTGGCTATTATGCCGACTTTTTGAACGGAAAAAGATAATATTACAAGCTAAATGTGGAAATAACATTTATTACTTTATTTATGTAGATATATATGCATACACACAATTTTTTTTTTAAGATATATACATGGTGAACCATAGCAGGGGTAACTTCCCCCACACTTAGGGTGAAAACCCCTTATACATGCTACTGTTTTTGTTTATCGAGTCGCTAGCTTGACTCGATCCCCGAATTCATTGGTTCGTGGGGAAAGTTTGAAGATCCGGGACAACCATTGGTGGTACGTCCCCTCCAAAGTAGTGTTTTAACCGATGGCCATTCACTTTGAAGTTGGAACCGTCAGGTTGAGATAACTCAACAGTTCCATATGGAAATACTTTTGTTACAGTGAATGGCCCAGACCAACGGGCTTTAAGCTTACATGAGAATATCTTCAGTCGTGAATTGAAGAGAAGCACTCTGTCACCGATGTTGAAAACACGGTTCTTAATTTTTGAGTTGTGAATCTTTTTAGTTTTTTCCTTGTAAATCAAAAAAATTTCATAAGCTTGATCACGAAGTTCGTTTAATTCGTTTAGTTGAACCTTGTGGTGATCACCCGCTGTCTGAAGGTCGAAATTTGCATGTTTTAATGCCCAGTAGGCCTTATGTTCTAATTCGATTGGAAGATGACATGCTTTCCCACACACTAGCTTATATAGAGTACACCCGATGGGTGTTTTGTAAGCAGCGCGGAAAGCCCATAGTGCATCATCCAGCTTATCCGACCAAGAGGCACGGTTTTCTCCCACCGTCCTCTCCAGAATTCTCTTAATACCCCAATTCGAGACCTCCGCCTGCCCACTTGTTTGTGGGTGGTATGCAGTAGAAAGACGATGAGTTACACCATATTTCAGCATCACTCTTGAAAATTGTTCATTGCAGAAGTGTGTGCCACGATCACTGATAATGGCACGAGGAGTCCCGAATCTGGCAAAGTGAGACTTCAAAAATTTAACGACTACTCGGACATCATTGGTGGGTAAAGCTTTTGCTTCAACCCATTTAGACAGATAGTTGACAGCCACGAGTATGTATATATTCCCTCGTGAAGACGGGAACGGCCCCATAAAGTCAATTCCCCACATATCAAATATTTCACAGACTTGGATGGCGTTTTGTGACATCTCGTTCTTTTTGGAAATATTCCCGTCACGCTGGCAAGCCTCACAGGTTTTGATAAGTTCATGGGTGTCTTTATAGATTGTGGGCCAAAAGAATCCTGAATCAAACACCTTTTTGGCGGTGTAGTTTGCGTTATGATGTCCCCCCGTGGGTCCATCATGACAAGCTTTAAGAATTTCCATGGCTTCTTGGCCATGGACACACCGTCGGATGACTTGATCCGCACAGATTTTGAACAAGTAGGGGTCGTCCCAGAAGCAATGTTTTAAATCTTTAAAGAATTTTCTTTTTCTGTTGGGACGACATCCCTTTCACAACAAAATTACCCGCATGGTAATTTACAAAATCGGTAAACCATGGGGTAGTGGTATCATCCCAGGTAGAGATTAGATTGAGAGTCTCTAGAGGAAAGGTTTCATTAATCTCTTTTCTCTCGAGAATATCCTGATGAGGATTCTCTAACAATGATAAGTGATCAGCTGCAAGGTTCTCTGCTCCTTTTTTTGTCTCGTATGATTATATCGATTTCCTGAAGGAGCAGGACCCAACAGAGCAGTCTTGGCTTTGCGTCCTATTTAGCAAATAGGTATTTCAAAGCCGAGTGGTCCGTATACACAACGCATTTGGTTAGGATTAAGTAAGGCCTAAATTTCTCAAAGGCATATACCACAGCTAATAATTCTTTTTCTGTGGTGGTATTGTGTGTTTGAGCTTCAGTCATGGTCTTACTTGCGTAGTGTATTGGCTGAAAATGTTTTGTTTTGTGTTGCCCCAGAACTGCACCAATAGCGAAGTCGCTAGCATCGCACATAAGTTCGAAGGGTAAGTCCCAGTCGGGGGCAAAAAGGATTGGTGCCTCGGTAAGCCTTTTCTTTAAAGTAGAAAAAGCTTCAACGCACTCGGGGGAAAAGATGAAAGGAGCTTCCTTTTCAAGAAGATGAGTCATGGGCCGGGCTATTTTGGAGAAATCCTGAATGAATCTCCGACAGAACCCGACATGGCCGAGAAAACTCCTAATGCCTTTAACAGTGGTGGGATGAGGTAGCTTGGCAATAACATCAATTTTGGCCTTATCGACCTCAATCCCACTTTTTGAAATTTTATGGCCGAGGACAATGCCCTCCTTGACCATAAAATGGCTCTTCTCCCAGTTTAGACAAAGATTTATGTCTTCACAACGTTGAAGCATCTTTTCTAAATGGGAGAGGCATGAGTTGAAAGAATTCCCGATGACTGATAAGTCATCCATGAATACCTCCATGGTTTTCCCGATCATATTGTGGAAAATAGCCATCATGCACCTCTGGAAAGTGGCCAGAGCGTTGCGTAACCCAAAAGGCATGCGACGATAGGCAAATGTTCCGTAGGGGCATGTGAAGGTAGTCTTCTCTTGATCCTGTAGATCAATGGGAATCTGGAAGTAACCCGAGAAGCCGTCGAGAAAGCATTAATACTCTTTCCCCGCTAGTCTCTTGAGCATTTGATCCATAAAGGGCAGAGGAAAATGGTCCGTGCGGGTAGCTTCGTTAAGTTTTCTGTAATCGATGCATACTCGCCACCCCGTAACCAACCGAGTTGGTATCAACTCGTTATCCTCATTTGTGACAACAGTAATGCCACCCTTTTTTGGAACACAATGTATGAGACTCACCCAAGGACTGTCAGATATCGGGTAAATCAATCCAGCGTAGAGAAGTTTGAGAACTTCTTGCTTGATAACTTCGTGGATTTTTGGATTTACCTGTCTTTGATGCTGCACAGCAGGCTTAAAGTCATCCTCCATTAGGATTTTGTGTGTACAAAAATACGGGTTAATACCCTTTATGTCAGAGAGCTTCCAAGCAATTGCTTGTTTGTGGGACTTTAAAGCCTTAAGCAGCGAAGTTTTCTCCTCATCCTTTAAATCTTTCGCAATAATGACTGGTAATTTATCGTTACCTTCCAAGAATGCATATTCTAGATGAGGAGGTAGGTCCTTAAGTTCGACCTCTGGGAAATTATCATTTTTCTCAACATATTTGATTTTCGCGTTATGAAGTTGTTGAGGTAGAACAGGAAGAAGAGAGGAATCTTTGTTTAATAATTTCTCAAGGAGAAAGATATCCCTCTCCGGGCCAATCTCTTGGTTATCAATTCCTTCGGGAACCGAATCACTTTTGAGAAAGGCCTCTATTTCCTCAAGGACGAAATCACTTCCCTCAAACAGAGTGAGGGAAGGAGAAGAATTAGCGATTATGGGGTGAGAAGATGGAGTGGGATTGCCACTTGGAGAACTATCAACGAATCCAAGGATTTCCTGAGCATACTCCTGGGATGCAATGTCAATGACATCAATTCGGTTGACCGATTAGGCATCATAATTCGAGGAGTATCTCGAGGTTTGATCAAGGTTGAACATTATCGCTTCAGTGCCAACTCGTAACGTGATTTCCTCATCGAAAACATCAATCAATGCACGACCCGTCCTTAAGAATCCCCTCCTAAGAATGAGAGGGACTCTTGGATCCGCATCGAAATCAACAACGACAAAGTCTGCCGGAAAATGAAACTTTCCCACTCTTACAAATACGTCCTCGGCAATACCAAGGGGACATGAAATTGAACGGTCTGCAAGCTCGACAATCATGCATGTGGGTCTGAGTTTCGGAAGAAAGAGCTTTTTCCAAACTTAGTGGGGCATTAAGTTGATGCTTGCACCAAGATCGGCCGAGGCAAAGCATTCAACCATCCCCGGGAAAATACATGGTATTAGAAATTTCTCAGGGACTCCTAGCTTCTCGGGAAGCTGTTTCAACAGAACTGCAGAGCAGTTTTCATTGAGTGGAGTTCGTGCCATCTCAAACAGTTTTTCTTTATTGCTCAATAAGTTTTTGATTGTCGATGCAAATTTGGGCATTAAAAGAAGAGCATCCGCAAAACTGATATCAAAATGTAGATCTTGAAAATTTTGGAAGAATTTTTCCATCTGATGATTAGCTTTTTCATGGAGCTTCTGGTCCTGCAATCGTGAGGGATATGGAATTGATGGTTTTGGGTTGGCTTTTGGATTTTCAATAGGACCTTCAGGAGTTTCAAACACGACTCTTTTAGGGGGAGTCAGGATCGGGACAACTGGAGGAGGGATGTCATCGGTACCTCCGTTATTAGTAGGAAGTACCGTGTTCGTAGTATCCTCAGTTTCACATTCCTGTACCTGGATAGGAAAAGAGGTAGACGGAGTTGTGGGTCCTTTATAAGAAACTCCACTTCTTATGGTGATCGCCTTTACATCGCCCCTCGGATTAGCGATCGTGTTGCTAGGTAAAGTACCTGAGCCCGAGGGTTGATCATTTAAAGACTTCTTCAATTCATAGATCTGACTGGCCTGCATTTTTTTCAGTTCATCTTGGGATTTCATAAACTGTTTTAATAACTCATCAGATGATGGTCCAGTTGGAACAATGGCTTGATTTTGATTTGGAAAATTTTGTGCCCGATTGTTCTGGAAATTCCCGTGTTGCAGGTTGTTATTACCCTGGAAGTGATTTTGTTGTTGAAAATTACCCTGATGGTAATTTTTCTGACCTTGATTACGGTTATAATTCCCTTGGTTTTGATTTTGTTGAACCTGGTGTTGACTAGAGTTGAAATTCCCTTGGTTGTTAAAACCTTGGTTCATTCGGTTCTGGTTCTGGTTCTGATTCTGGTTAAAGTTCTGCTTTCTGTTTTGACCATTTTGGTTCTGGGACTGATTAAATCCCGATGGTCCAATGTAGTTATTGGAACGATAACTCAACAGATTTCGGTCCCCTTGCGGTTGGTAAGAATTAGGGCTGCGAATACGTTCTCGTGAGTGAAGCCACCAGAGGCTGGGCACTCATGGTACGGGTGTGGACCACCACAGGTTTCACAAGTGACAGTTTTGATCTGCTGATTGTGATTTGTCTGGTGAATTCGGAGAACCGCAGCATACAAATCATCAAACTTTTAGGTAAGGGCAGCTATTTCATTATTTGCCGGAGTGACTGACTTACATGAGTCATTCCTCTCTACAGAGGAGTCCCAAAAATTGTGATGGGCAGTCATGTTTTCGATTAAGTCATTGCCCCCAACAGCAGCATTGATGGTGTCACGATGACGAAGTGTCAAACCATTATAAAAGGTATCAATAATTGTGACAAGAAGCATGTTATGATTGGGACACCGATCAATAGCAAGTTTGTAGCGTTCTCATGCCTCAAATAAGGACTCGTCGGGTAGCTGTCTGAAGTTACTAATATCGTTTCTCAGCTTTGTAACCATGGATGGTGGAAAGTATTTAACTAAGAATTTAGTAACCATCTCATAAAAGGTATGGATCGAATTCTTAGGAAGTCGATCGAACCAAGCAGTAGCATGATGAGTGAGAGAATATGGGAACAGGTATAAACGTAGGCCGTCTTCGGTGACGCCATTTTGTTTCATGCTCTGGGTGACGGTTAAAAATTTATCGAGATGCTTGTTAGCATCGTCACCTGGCAAACCGTGGAACTGACACGAATTTTGGACCTGCTGTATGATGTTGTGTTTTAGTCCATAATCCGAGGCTCCAATTGTAAGTGGTGCAATGGGTCTACCTCTCCCGTGCATGGTAGGTTGACATAGTTCCTCCATTGTTCGGGTGTCAGGAACTATCTCATCCTTGGGAGGATTTGGGGGCTCGTCGTCTATTTTTATCGTGTGTTCTTCTTCAACAGTACGTAACTCGGTTACGTTTTTATGACGATTACGTCGTGATTGTGAACGAGTGCGCATGCACTAAAAATTATTTTTCAAAACGAAATCGAGGCAAAACCAAAGTGAACTTAAACAAATAATCACAGGTGAATGGCTTCTTTAGAAAAGGTACATCACTCACAGGGATACAATGGCAAGTTTTTATCTTATGTTTGGGAACTTATTATGTTCACACCCCCAGTTGGTAGGTGTTCTGCCTTGGTTTGCGGTGGTAATCTTTTATGTAATTATTCACAGTAAAAATGTTTTAGGCTTTTCGTGTATGGGTAAAAAAAACTTGGACAATATTTTTGGAACTTATTCGTTAACCGAAATCGTTCCTTTAAGATTAGTGATATGTGGGAATCGCACCAGACTTTACCTCTCGAGGGATCTCGAGAAGCTTACAACCCCACCAGGCAGTGTACCTGATCGTTGTAGTATAGTATAGTGACAAGTACCGGGGGATTGATCGTTCAACTTTGGAATAGTGTCGCTAGGATTAGAAAGCCTAAAAATTAGGTCTAGAGATGAGGGATGATTCTTTTTGTATTTTTTATATTTTATAAAAGCAATTAAAATCTCGGTTTTTGGAAGAGTGGGCGGAATTAGCTGCTAGTCAACTAACCCAATAACTAAAGATGCAATCAAAATAAAATAACAGATATGAAAATAAATCTAATTACTAATGTGGTGTAAACAATGATAGGGAAAGTTGTGTTTACTTAGGTTTCATTACTCCCTAGATATCTTTTACAGGTTGATAGTTTGTTACAATTGCATGAATGATGTGTCGTATTCCTTAATACTAGTCGTAGTGCCGTGTACAATATTCCCTAACTCTATAGGATCCTACTTCACTCCTATGTCGAGCCGTTAGAAGCTTTTAACATGGGATCATTAGAATTCTCCTACGCATTAAATACAACCAAAAATCATAGTACACCTCTGATCATGTTTCTTAAGACATTCAAGCATGTCACCAATGGAAGTCTGCCAGTTTTCTTAAGCCTAACATCGAATACAATCATCCGTAACAACTATAAACAAACAATCAACCCATAATTAACATCTAGGTTTCACTACATCTAAGCAAACACACAAGAGATCTAGCCAAGCATGTTAAATTAAAGACAAGTGTAAGATATATTCAAACAACACATAGACATATTGAATGAATTGAAAGAGTACTTATCTCAATTGAACATGAAAGGTTTCAAAGGGTAAAAACCCTTGAAAAAGCTGTAATATTCGGACTAGGGTTTCTCTCCAAAGTTACACCCTAGTTGTTCCTCTCTAATGAATGAAAATTGCAAAACTATATATTGATTTTACAGGGTGACGGCGTCAAGAAGGAAATTCTGACACCGTCAACTCGCCGCCCATAATGAAATCGGATTGCCTAGATCCACTTTTGACGCCGTCATGTGTAATATTACTCTGGGCCGTCACTCTTATTTGGACCATGACGACCTATGGTGACGCCGTCATGTCCCTAGTATAAAACTCTTCTGGATCGTCATGGACTTTATCCATTTCCACCTCTTGTATTACTCTTGACACCGTCACTTGAGAACTCTTGACGCCGTCAGGTACTGTTCCCAGCAAGGAAAATTAAGACTTTGCCGTTTTCTTCACTTTTACACTCCAAAAACTTCCAAAATGCTTCCTTTTCTAGAATTCACTCCAAAAGTACCAAAAATGACAAAAGGAACGATTTAGAGCATTATTTGATCAAATAAATTCGAATCCGGGATAAAATGACCCCCTAAAAACGGTTCATTTTTCGCCTCATCAAATACCCTTACACTTGAGATTTGCTTGTCCTCAAGCAAATGCGCTTTTATTCTAATCAAAATACACGTTAGGGGTCATTTAACACTAATATAAAAGTAATTACAACAAATAATCGTTCCACTAAAGACCAAAGACAAGCACGGAGGTCATACACTAGCACCTTACAAATAGTGTTTAGATACTCACATCTCTTGGGTATAATAAAGTATATATCACAATATGGAAATGGAAAACATCTCTCACTATCTGTCATAGCAAAATAGATTACCATAGGCTTGGGAAAGGATCAAACCTCCACCACTTGGCGTAAGCACCTAGGATAAACTATCAAAGAGGTCTTTTAAAGGGTTATAGCATTAGGTGTAGGGATAAGGAATACACGGTTTTGTTGGATATAGGCAATCTTTACTTGTGGCGAGTTAATCATCTTGGTTAATTACATGTACAATATGGCGTTGCTCAGCCAAGACTAGACTCGACTTAAGCTAATAAATCGAAAATAACAAAAACTTAAAATAAACATAGAATGAAACGAGAAGGTAGTCCGTATGTTTTTCTCTTTTTTTTTTTTTTTTTTTTTTTTTTTGCATACATGATGAGGCGAAAAATGATCCGTTTTTAGGGGGTCATTTAAGCCCGAATCCGACTTTATTTGATCAAATATTGCCCTAAATCGTTCCTTTTGTGATTTTAGGTGTTTGGAGAGTGAATTCTGGAAAAGAAGCTATTTTGGACGTTTTTGGAGCATAAAAGTGAAGAAAACGGCTAAGTACCAAATTTCCATGCTGAAAATACAAGGTGACGGCGTCAAGACCACCATCTTGACGGCGTCAGACATGAGGAATTAAACACCGAAGGTGGTGACGGCGTCAGAAGGGTTTGTGACGACGTCAAAGTGGCAAAAATAATATACCGTGGGTGGTGACGGCGTCACATAGGCCGTCATAAGTGGATCAAGGCCGTCCGAGGAAGTATATGGCGGCGAGGTGACGGCGTCACAAGTAACTCTTGACGCCGTCAGCCTGTTTTTCCTATATATAGTTTTCTAGTTTTTTCATAAAGAAAAGAGAGAAGTTTTGGTGAAACCCTAAAGACGATTTTGGTGCCTCTTTTACAGGTTTTTCAAGGGTTCCAAACCCTTGAGACCTTGCATTGTAATTGAGATAAGTGTACTTTCAATTCAATCAATATGTCTATGTGTTGGTTGTTTATATCTTGTTCTTGTCTCAATTCCATTATGCTAGGCTAGATCTCTTTTGTGTTTGCTTAGATCTAATGAAACCTAGATGTTGATTATGTGTTGATTACTTGTCTATTCTTGTTTTGAATGAATGATTTATATGTTAGGCTTAAGAAAACTGGCAGATCTCCAAATGGTAACATGCTTGAACGTCTTAAGAAACATGAACCGAGGCGTACTAGGTCTTTATTGGTTGTATTTAATGCATGAGCCACTGTTTACAATCCCTATAGTTGTGCTGGGTCATGGTGTAGGAGGAGATAAGAGCTCATAGAGTTGAGGAGTTATGTATGCCACCCCATGAATGGTATTAAGGAATACAATCCGTCATTCATACAAGTGTAACAAGTAATTAACATGTAAAAGATATCTAGGGAGTAGTGAAGTCTAAGTAAACACAATTTCTCCAATTACTGCTCACAACCTTAGTATAATTTAGTTTAATTTCATTTTCATTATTTTAATAGCTTTGGGTTAGTTGAATAGCAACTAATTCCGCCCACTCTTCCAAAACCCGAGATTTTACTTGCTTTCATAAAAATATAAAAATACAAAAATAATCATCTCTCACCTCTAGAACTATTAATTAGGTTTTCTAATCCTAGCGACACTATTCATAAGCTGAACGATCAATCCCCCGGTACTTGTCACTATACTATACTACAACGATCAGGTACACTGCCTGGTGGGGGTTGTAAGCTTCTCGAGATCCCTCGAGAGGTAAAGCAAGGTGCGATTCCCACGCATCAAGTTTTTTGCGCCGCAGCCCGGGGAATAGTTATTGTCTAGGTTAGGATTTCTTTTTATTAGGTCTACTTGCTAGATTCCTTTCTAGTAAGATTTTTATTTTTATTTTTAGGTCTTCTTTAGTCTATCTTTTTTCTTCGTGCCTTTGTTCGTAACTCTTTACCATCCGACATCATGGAAGGTGGTAACATCTTTGAACCCATCATCCCACCACAACAAAACCCACCATTAGAACCCCTTAGGCCCCGAACCTTAGGAGAGTATTCCCGACCTAGCCACCAAGGCTACCGAAACACCATTGAGCTCACCGGAGCCAATGTGACCCCCTTGCGATCCGACACCATCCGGTTGGTGCAAAGCGGATGTGCATTCCATGGACTTCGTTCCGAAGATCCAAACCAACACCTTAAGGACTTCCTCAAAACCGTAGATTCCATAGACCCAGGTGTTGAGACCAGAGAGACAACCCGATTACGCCTATTCCCATTCTCTCTACGAGATCAAGCTAGTCAATGGCTTGAACACTTACCCGCGGGATCCATCACCACATGGGACAATCTCGCCAACCGCTTCCTTACCCAATTCTTTCCGCCAGAAAAAACTGCAATGCTTAGAAGGGACATTTTGATGTTTGAGCAACAGCGGGGTGAACCTTTCTACGAGGCTTGGGCCCGTTTTAAGGATCTCCTCCACAAGATCCCTCATCATGGCATTAACCTTTGGTTATTAGTTCAGATTTTCTACGACCATGTTGACTATCACACTAAGCGCACCATCGACAGGGCCGCGGGAGGCAAATTGCGTGATAAGAATGCTGAGGAGTCTTGGGCAATTATAGAAGATCTCGCTGTCGATAATAATGAGATTTGGGAATTCAAACATACGATAGAAGCGGCCATCAATGCAGTCTCGACATCTGGAGGAACCACCGAAATCCCCGATGAACTCTTATGCAAACTTGAGGCAAAAGTTGACTATTTTGAGGAAAGGCAAAGGAGACCCTTAAGTCTTAGACAAGCCACTGTCAATTCTGTCTCAAGATCAACTTCGGCACCATTATCTGAATCACCTTCTAGAGAACATGTCGAAACTTTTCAGAGATACACCCCACCTTGCTCCCCTCCCAAGGAACTTAGCTCGGAATTTGAGGCTAGGATGAGAGAATATATGGCGACTCACTCTGATCGGCTTGCTAGATTCGAAGAAGCAGTTTATAAGCAAAAAGAGGAGATGCAGGAGAAAATGAATGAGATGTTGAGTCTATTGGAGGAGTATGCCAATCAGAAAACCCCCGAACGAATACTGCTAAGGAAAGAAAGCGCCACTCCCACCACCCAATTTGTTAACTCCATCACCATTTTCCATACAGATAATGAGAAGGTAAAAACTCCTGCTAAACAGACCTTAGAAAAACCGCCTGAGTCCCAACCTTTGAGGTACTACCTGAAACACGACATAAACAAAAACACCATAACAAATTGGATTAAGGATGATAGGCGTAACCAATCCTCCGAACAGGTTCCCGAGAAAGAGAAAGAAGAGGAAGATGAGTATGATACGCTTATTGGAGGATCAGTGGTCGAGAGGTTACTGGTACAGAAAGTGGCCACCAAGCAGGTAGCATGTGGAATTTTGAAATACCAACGAGCATCGGGGACTTGAAACATCTTAGTGCTTTCGCCGACCAAGGATCGAAAGTAAATCTTATGCCCCTAACTATTTACATCCAACTGACGTCGAAAATGCCAGCACCTACTCGTGTTAGGCTATCTCTTGTTGGACACTCGTACGTATACCCCCTAGGAATCGTAGAAGATGTATTAGTTAATGTGGCAGGATTCATGTACCCCGTTGATTTTAGGATCATTGATGATAAAGGGGATGGATGCATGCCAATAATCCTTGGGGCACCATTCCTCACCACCGCTAGGGCTGTCATTAAGTATGAAGATAGGAAGATTGAGCTTAAATCTGGGAAGAGAAAGATTAGCTTCCACATGACTCCGCGAAATGGACATGAGAATTTGAGTTGGAGAATGATTAAAAACAACATTGGCGCGACACCCGTTCGTGTTCAGAATAAAATTCTTGCATGGGAGGCAAGAATCAAAAGCTATAAGAAAGCTAAGGATGAAAGAAGAAGAAGCAATAAGGTTCCGATTGAACTCAAACATACTCAACACGAAAGCAATCATACACCGTTTGAGGAAGGGAACTTAGTACTCTTGAGACACTTAGAAACAACAATACCACCCGATAAACCAAGTCCTTGGTGGTATGGGCCATTCACAATCGAAGGATTGAGCCAAGATGGGGTAGCTAACTTGAGAAGCAAATTAGGTGGGAAGGTGATTGCGAGTATTGATAGATTGAGGCACTACCACCATAACAGTAATGATCGCAATTATATGGGGTACATCATTTCAAATGATGAGATCACGTAGTAACCCACGACTTTGAGTCTAGCTACAAGACTCGTAAATAAAGAAAAGCGCTTCTTGGGAGGCAACCCATGTTTTGTGTGATTTTTATTTGTTTGATTGTTATTTGCTTCCGTATGCATGTTTTATTTTTATTGTTGGTTGATCATGTTTCTCTACTAAAATGTGGAAATACTTTATTATGTTGTTTAGCCTAGTCTTAACTCCAACCTAAAGGTATTTTTGCAAAAGATAAGTGTAAGGGGAAACCCCAAATATGTTTTTAAGAAACAAACCGATCATGATTCTCCACAATATTTAATGAACATGTATATTCGTATTTGTTAGAGTCAAATGCTTGTATTGAGTCATAATGAAGTTTTGCAGGATTTTCCAGGAAGTAGGACAAAGTTTTTCCAGAAATTTTCCGGAAACTTAACATAAGAATTTCTGCAGGTCCATTCTGACGGCGTCAGGGTATTGCTCTTGACAGCGTCAGGATGTAAAATCTGGAAATTTTACCGGTTTTGTTTTTCTAACGGAGTCTTATGGTTTTTGTGAATTATTAAGTTTTATAATCTCCAGGAAATCTGCAAACTTCATTCCACAAGCATTATATCTTACTTTGTTTTCTAGGATTTAGTAACTTATATAGGATGCCGCCGATTTTACGCGAGGTTGCCTTGTCTATTGTTGTCAGGATTTACAGGTTATTTATGACAAGAAGATGATTTATATTCTGGAAGGGAAGCTTTGATTGTTCATTTTCTTGGAGGAAGATTTAACCTGGCCAACCTAAAATCCATACCGAGCGAATCAGGGAAGTATTCGATTTCATTCTCTTTACTTTTTAACTTTTACATTCTTTACTTGAACATTGGGGACAATGTTCATCTTAAGTGTAAGGGGAGGGTAAAAAGATGATACCTTACATATGCACTTTCGCTTGAGTTTGTTTTGTTTGATAGTAGATGAGTAATAAAACTACGAGAAATACTTGTTAGTGTAATTTTAGCGCCAAATTTAAAATTTTTTACAACATTTAGGAGTGAAACTTTAGCCATAGCAAGCGTCTCATGGATAGGAGATTGTATGACTAGCACATAACCGTATATTCAGAAAAATTTTCCACCCAAAAATGTGAGGTTCGCCTTTAGATTTGATAGGAAAAGCATTTACTATTAGTGCTTATGAGTGTACCGGTAGCATTTAGATTCTAGAACTTGCGTTAGTGATGCATCCCGAGACCGCTAGTGAGACTACATTCGTGTGGTAGGATTTACTACATGATAAGAGGCATTAGGATCACCCTTGTGTTAAACCCGTATTATAATTACTTGACCATTTAAGTCATATTACCTGGCTAGTTAAGTCAACTAATTTTTCCCACACCCTTAGCGTTGTACTCATTTTTAGTACACGATACCCCTAGTACACCCCTCCGAGCCTATCTTTTCGTTTCTAACTTTAAGCATTTTACTTAAAGGAAGAATTTGTTACACCCCACTTAAATGTACACCCAAATCGCCTTAGCCTTCCGTGTATGCGCTCATTTTTAGTGCATTATTGTTATTTGTTAAACCCTAAGTTAACTTTCTAATTGATTACATGGTTGCTAAGTCGAGTCATATCCTTGTACATATTGTTTTGGGACGATTGGGACTCATGGGTAAGTACTTAATTTATGGAGTAATGGGGAAGAACATCATTTATTACCCCCATATGTACGTTAATCTTAAAAGTGCACCAAGTGTTTTGATTTTCTTAATTCGAGTCACTAGAATAGTTTAATGTAAAGTATGTAAAGATTCCAGTGTAAGGGGAACTCTCATCCCCTATGATGTATTATTTCGGATGGTAGGGTAAGAGTGTATGCAAAAAAAAAAAAAAAAAAAAAAAAAAAAAAATAGAAAAAGAAAAAAAAATAGAAAAGAAAAAGAGAAAAAACATACGGACTACCATCCCGTTTTCATTCTATGTTTATTTTATGTTTTTGTTATTTTTCATTTATTAGCTTAAGTCGAGTCTAGTCTTGGCTTAGCAACGCCATCTTGTACATGTAATTAACCGAGATTGTTAACTCGCCACCAGTAAAACTTCCTTTATCCAACAAAACCGTGTAATTCATATCCCTATACCTAACGTTATAACCCTTTAAAAGACCTCTTTGATAGTTTATCCTAGGTGCTTACGCCATGTGGTGGAGGTTTGATCCTTTCCCAAGCCTATGGTAATCTATTTTGCTATGACAGGTAGTGAGAGATATCTTCCATTTCCATAATGTTATATTACTTTATTACACCCGAGAGATGTGAGTATCTAAACACTATTTGTGAGGTGCTTGTGTATGACCTCCGTGCTTGTCTATTGGTCTTTAGTGGAACGATTATTTGTTGTAATTACTTTTATATTAGTGTTAAATGACCCCTAACTTGTCTTTTGAGTAGAATAAAAGCTCATTTGCTTGAGGACAAGCAAATCTCAAGTGTAAGGGTATATGATGAGGCGAAAAATGATCTGTTTTTAGGGGGTCATTTAAGCCCGAATCCGACTTTATTTGATCAAATATTGCCCTAAATCGTTCCTTTTGTGATTTTAGGTGTTTGGAGAGTGAATTCTGGAAAAGAAGCTATTTTGGACGTTTTTGGAGCATAAAAGTGAAGAAAACGGCTAAGTACCAAATTTCCATGCTGAAAATACAAGGTGACGGCGTCAAGACCACCATCTTGACGGCGTCAGACATGAGGAATTAAACACCGAAGGTGGTGACGGCGTCAGAAGGGTTCGTGACGGCGTCAAAGTGGCAAAAATAATATACCGTGGGTGGTGACGGCGTCACATAGGCCGTCATAAGTGGATCAAGGCCGTCCGAGGAAGTATATGGCGGCGAGGTGACGGCGTCACAAGTAACTCTTGACGCCGTCAGCCTGTTTTTCCTATATATAGTTTTCTAGTTTTTTCATAAAGAAAAGAGAGAAGTTTTGGTGAAACCCTAAAGACGATTTTGGTGCCTCTTTTACAGGTTTTTCAAGGGTTCCAAACCCTTGAGACCTTGCATTGTAATTGAGATAAGTGTACTTTCAATTCAATCAATATGTCTATGTGTTGGTTGTTTATATCTTGTTCTTGTCTCAATTCCATTATGCTAGGCTAGATCTCTTTTGTGTTTGCTTAGATCTAATGAAACCTAGATGTTGATTATGTGTTGATTACTTGTCTATTCTTGTTTTGAATGAATGATTTATATGTTAGGCTTAAGAAAACTGGCAGATCTCCAAATGGTAACATGCTTGAACGTCTTAAGAAACATGAACCGAGGTGTACTAGGTCTTTATTGGTTGTATTAATGCATGAGCCACTGTTTACAATCCCTATAGTTGTGCTGGGTCATGGTGTAGGAGGAGATTAGAGCTCATAGAGTTGGGGAGTTATGTATGCCACCCCACGAATGGTATTAAGGAATACAATCCGTCATTCATACAAGTGTAACAAGTAATTAACATGTAAAAGATATCTAGGGACTAGTGAAGTCTAAGTAAACACAATTTCTCCAATTACTGCTCACAACCTTAGTATAATTTAGTTTAATTTCATTTTCATTATTTTAATAGCTTTGGGTTAGTTGAATAGCAACTAATTCCGCCCACTCTTCCAAAACCCGAGATTTTACTTGCTTTCATAAAAATATAAAAATACAAAAATAATCATCTCTCACCTCTAGAACTATTAATTAGGTTTTCTAATCCTATCGACACTATTCCTAAGCTGAACGATCAATCCCCCGGTACTTGTCACTATACTATACTACAACGATCAGGTACACTGCCTGGTGGGGGTTGTAAGCTTCTCGAGATCCCTCGAGAGGTAAAGCAAGGTGCGATTCCCACGCATCAATACACTCTTACCCTACCATCCAAAATAATACATCATAGGGAATGAACATTCCCCTTACACTTGAATTTTTACATACTTTACAATAAACTAATCTAATGACTCGAATCAAGATAATCGAAACACTTGGAGCACTTTTTAAGATTAACGCACATATGGGGGTAATAAATAATGTTCTTCCCCATTACTCCATAACTCAAGTACTTTACCCATGAGTCCCAATCGTCCCAAAACAATATGTACAAGGATATGACTCGACTTAGGAACCATTTAACCAATTAGATAATTAACTAAGGGTTTAAACAAATAACAATAATGGACTAAAGATGAGTGCATACACGGAAGGCTAAGGCGATTTGGGTATATATTTAAGTGGGTTGTAACAAATTCTTCCTTCAAATAAGATGCTTAAAGGTAGAAACAAAAAGATAGGCTCGGAGGGGTGTACTAGGGGTTTCGTGTACTAAAAATGAGTACAACGCTAAGGTGTGGGAAAAATTAATTGACTTTACTAGCCAAGTAATATGACTTAAATGGTCAAGTAATTGTGATACGGGTTTAACACAAGGGTGATCCTAATGCCTCTTATCATGTAGTAAATCCTACTACACGAATGTAGTCTCACTAGCGATCTCGGGATGCATCACTAACGCAAGTTCTAGAATCTAAATGCTACCGGTACACTCATAAGCACTAATAGTAAATGCTTTTCCTATCAAATATAAAGGCGAAACTCACATATTTGGGTGAAAAATTTTTCTGAATGGTACAGTTTTATGCTAGTCATACAACTCCTATCCATGAGACGCTTGCTAAGGATAAAGTTTCACTCCTAAATGTTGTAAAAAATTTTAAATTTTGTGCTAAAATTACACTAACAAGTATTTCTCATAGTTTTATTACACACCTACCATCAAACAAACAAACTCAAGTACAATAGTATCCTATAAGGTATCATCATTTACCCTCCCATTACACTTAAGATGAACATTGTCCCCAATGTTCAATTAAAGCATGTAAAAGCAAAATAGGTAAAAGAACGAAATCAAATACTCCACTGATTCGTTCGGTGTGGATAGTGTGGTAACAAGGTTAGATCTTCCTCCAAGAAAATGAACAATCAAAGCTTCCCTTCCAGAAAAATAAATCATCTTCTTGTGATATATAACCTGTTAAACCTGAGAAAACAAACAAGGCAACCTCGCGTAAAATCGGCGGCAATCTATATATACTAACAAGTCCTAGAAATCATATTAAGATATAATGCTTGTGGAATGAATGTTTGCAGATTTCCTGGAGTTTATAAAACTAAAGAACTAACAAAAACTTCAAGACTCCGTCAGAAAAACAAAACTAGCAAAATTTCCAGAATTTTACACATGACGCCGTCAGGAGTTAACTCCTGAAGCCGTCAGAAGTGACCTGCAGAAATCTTTATGTTAAGTTTCCGGAAACTTTCTGGAAAAACTTATGTCCTACTTCCTGGAAAATCCTACAAAACATCATTATGCCTCGATACAAGCATTTGACTCTAACAAATACTAATACACATGTCCATTTAATATTGTGGAGAATCATGATCAATTTCGTTCTTAAAAACCAATCTGGGGTTTCCACTTACACTTATCTTTTGCGAAATACCTTTGTATGAAGTTAAGACGAAGTTAAACAACAAAATAAGGCATTTTCACAATTTAGTTGAAACATGATCTACTAACAATAGAATAAAGCATGTATACAGAAACAAATAAAATCAAATAAACAAACAAACAAACAAGTAAATAAAGTTTGGGTTGCCTCCCAAGAAGCGCTTGTTTTTGTTCGAGTCACGAGCCTGACTCTACCCTTATTTAACGGAAATAGGGGAGGTTTTCCCTACACTTAGGATTAAGTGTGGGCGATAGTAGTGATACACACCAACTTGGTAAGAGTATGCCTCGTGAGGAAAGAGTGGTGGATGAATTATATGCTCAAAGGGGTGTGCTCCTATCATCATAACCTTACCTAATTCAATCGGGTTAATGGGTGGATTAAGATTTTCTCCTAGAAAGGGATCATTTTCAATCAACTTCAAGAGATTACTAGTTGGGGATCCATCTTGACCTAATAAACCCAGTTTAAACCCATAATGTTTCTTGAGATCAAACATAAATGGGTGATGTAAGCATTTAAGGTCATTTTCGACTCCTATATTGGTTTCCTCTCTGCAAGGCTTAGAGTCCACTACCTTTATCCTAAGACTACCCGGACTATATGGTTTGATGGGTGGATCGGGACCTATTTCAATTCCTAAATTTTCATCCAAGGATGGAAGATTAGGTAACGGGTTTTGGTTGAGGCTCCGGTTCATCAAAACTAGGAACTTCCCTAGAACTAAGAGTAAGGCTGCCATTGTAAGTATTCAAACCTATATCCTCTAGTTGTGTTTGGCTCAAAGGTTCTACCTCTATTGGGATTCCTAAAGTCTCTTCTACTTCTTCCGGGTAAGTCACGGGTGGTGTATGTGCCTCAAATGATAGTAAGACTTGTGGGGTACTTTGTGGGCTTGGATTGTCCACCTCATCCTCCATTGTATCTAGATTACCTATGTGTTCATCTTGCATTATGGTGAAATCAAACCACTCCGTGCACCTAGGTATCTCATCTATAGGCTTATTATCCCCAAACAAACATCTTGCTTGTTCCCTTAAACTTGCTATCAATTGATCCGTAACAACGTTTGTTGGGTTGTCCATCTTCTTAGCGAGTATGGCACAATTCTCAATGGCTTCCCATGCTTCATCAGCACTTAATCCCCAAAGGTCCCCATCTGCGGTATGGTCAATGTCCATTTTGGTATAGTGGTCGACACGATGGTAAAATATTTCAATTTGGGACCATAGATCGAAATTATGATGAGGGACTTTTCGGAGTAAATTTTTAAAACGAGTCCATGCATCATAGATAGGTTCATCTTGATGTTGTTTGAACATTAAGATATCATTTGGAGTGGGTGAATTACGTGGTTGGTAGTAGGGTGGATTCGCGTTCTCCATAATGGCAAACGAAATAGTCAATGAACTTAATTACTAACAAATGCACAAAGAAAAAGATAGACTACAAAAACCTGTAAAAATAAAATAAAAATCTTACTAGAAAGGAATCTAGCAAGTAGGCCTAATAAAAAGAAATTCTAACCTATACAATAACTATTCCCCGGGCTGCGGCGCCAAAAACTTGATACATGGGAATCGCACCAAGCTTTACCTCTCGAGGGATCTCGAGAAGCTTACAACCACCACCAGGCAGTGTACCTGATCGTTGTAGTATAGTATAGTGACAAGTATCGGGGGATTGATCGTTCTACTCTGGAATAGTGTCGCTAGGATTACAAAGCCTAAAAACTAGGTCTAGAGATGAGGGATGATTCTTTTTGTATTTTTTATATTTTATAAAAGCAATTAAAATCTCGGTTTTTGGAAGAGTGGGCGGAAATTCTGACGCCGTCAACTCGCCGCCCATAATGAAATCGGATTGCCTAGATCCACTTTTGACGCCGTCATGTGTAATATTACTCTGGGTCGTCACTCTTATTTGGACCATGATGGCCTATGGTGACGCCACCATGTCCTTAGTGTAAAACTCTTCTGGATCGTCACGGACTTTATCCACTTCCACCTCTTGTATTACTCTTGACACCGTCACTTGAGAACTCTTGACGCTGTCAGGTACTGTTCCCAGCAAGGAAAATTAAGACTTTGTCGTTTTCTTCACTTTTATGCTCCAAAAACGTCCAAAATGCTTCCTTTTCCAGAATTCACTCCAAAAGTACCTAAAATGACAAAAGGAACGATTTAGGGCATTATTTGATCAAATAAATTCGAATCTGGGCTAAAAGGACCCTCTAAAAACGGTTCATTTTTCGCCTCATCAATTACTCGCAGGGTGGCGGAAGAGAATGAATGGATCTCTTTTCAGTTCGCAATTTAACGTCAGAACTTCCGTATTCCACCTGTATAGGTTGTAATCTTAAAGTAAACGAAGTAATTTAACTTCACAGTTTGTTTTGTTGTTTATGATTTTTTGGTGTTTTTAACACTTCAGGAAAAGTGTTAATGAAATTTTTCAATTATGATTTTGATTTTCACAAAAATTTACAAAGTGATGATATTTATACAAGAGGAGTTTTGAAAACCATTAAACCTAAAAACGTTTTGAAATACGCAACAACCTCCCCGGTAGCGGCGCCAAATTTTGACTCCTCCCAAACCAACCAGTCAACCGGGTGCAGTTGATAGGCCCACCTGGGAGAAAAAGTCAAGTGTTTAAAATTCATAGAAGTACAGGGAAATCCCCGGGTCGTTAAGTCTCAACGAGATTGAAATTGTATTTTAAACGTTTGTGGGAATGAGTGGTACTGAGGACAGTAACCAGAGATGAAGTGGGTTTGATTTACACTACTGATATTATTTGGATAACAGTATATAACAAGCACAGTAAACAGATATGTATACAAGTAAGCAATTTACAAATCAGAAATGCTTACAGACAGAAAAAAAGGTGAGTTTTAAACAATTTAAAACTTCAGGGGGTGCAAAGGAAAATTTTACAAACTTAACTATAAAATAAAATTAAATTAAAAAAGAAAATTATTTTTTTGATTATTTTATTATTTAATATTAATTATTTAAATAAAAAAAATATTTAATTATTTAATTTAAACTATTTAAATTATACTAAAAAGATTTATACTACAAATTTTAACTAGAAAATTGCAAAATTAATTTCAAAAATTCTAAAATGACTTAAAATAAATTTAAAATTTAAAAATACATATTTTTGTCTTTCTGTGGATTTTCTATTTATTAAATACTAATTATATTAATTAAACTATTTTAACTAATTTAAATTACTAATAATACTAAAATTAACTTAAAAAATTAAAGAAAAATTTATAAATCTAATTAACCATCACAGGATTCCTTAAAAATTACAAAAAGTTTATAAAAAATATATTTAGACTATTTTACTAATTATTAACTTATTTATTAATTAAAATCTAGTTTAACTAAATTAATTAAGAAAATTAGAAAATGAATAGTAGTAATTAAGAGACTATTTTCTAAAAATACTTAATGATTTATAAAGCCTAGGAAAAATATGAAAAGGTACTGTTATTAATTAAAAATTAATAAAACTATTTAATTACTAATATTACTTAATTATTTAATTAAACTAATATTAATTCTAATAATTACTAAATTAAAAGATAAAAATCTAGAAAAATTACTGAAAATACCTTAAGATGAAATAAAATTAAGAAAAATATAAAAATGATGAAGTGCTTAATAATAAGCTAAAAAGAAAAATTACAAAGATAAATCCTATTAAATAGAAGTTATCACTATTTTTAAAGTTGGTTTTTTGTTGGTTTTTCTTTTTGACAGATGATTATAAGCTAAAAATAAACAACTTTTATGAAACCACTTTTGTTATAGCTTATTAATAAGCTATGTGCACCCCAAGTGCTTAACAGTGAGTATATTAGCTTATCAGGACTTGTGGATTTTTGAAAATGCTATCAAATGGACAAATAAGCCAAAACAAATGGATAACAACTTGAAATAAGCAAGTGGAATCAAAATAAGCACATGAACAAGCTGTTAGAACCAAATAAGCACTTATACAAAACACTAGGCCAAAATAGGCCAAACACAGAGACTTTGGACCTCTGTGGAGACCACAGGCTTGATTGGAAGTCCAATATGAGACTTGTTCCTAAAAGCTACTCAGAAGAGCTTTTCAAAAAGCTAGGATATAAGCCCTGGGTGCCACTAATGAATACTAGGGGAGGACATGAAGTTGGGTGCTTTATGCTGAGCAATCAGTGTAAAGGGTGGAATGGGACAAACTTAAAGGAACTAGCAGCCCTACTAAATAAGCTACAAACCAAGAAATGAGCCCTGGTATTTCAAGATAGGCTTATTGGCTTTTCAAAAAAGTCAAGAAGCATATGGTGGGGCCCACTATTGAACACAGGAGAGGCTTGGGAAACTTGGTCAATTTCCTGTGCACAGGGCATGTACTTGCCTTGCAGCCTTAATTAAGCTGATGCACAAGCTTAAGGAAAAATCACAAAATTAAGCTGGGAGTGGGATTTTGTAGATTAGGTGATATATTTCAACCTCTAAAAGTTTCAAGTCCTGAATCAATCCACAAAATTCTAGAAAAATCCCCCAAGAAATGAGTTTCCTGGTCACTTAAGAAATTTGACTTTTAAAATTGATGAGCTAAATTGACTTCTGCCCATTTATGATGATCACAACTGATTGATTATGGTAAATTAAGCTGTTTTTAGACTAAAATAGGCTAACTTATCCACTAATGAACTGATTTGGTGATTGTGCTTACTCAAATTCTTAACAGTGACTGAGAATGATTGAATCAAACTTGATTTTGACTTTTTGCCTAATAATACTTGATTTTTATGCTTGTGAGGAACCAATAAGACTTATTGTGACATAAATGAACCAAGAATACCCACAAAAACTCCCAAGAGATCAGGGAAACTCACTGATCCAAACACCCTTATATTAGACTTTTTCACTAAATTTTTGAGTTTGAGTCCTAAATTAACCAATCTAATTGACCACCTACACTGCTTAACTGTATTAAATATTAACTTAACAAGAAAAATCAAGCAAAGAACATCAGAACACTAAAATGAGCTTGAATAAAAAAGGAATGATCTTACAGTTGCCTTCCAAGCTATTTTACCAAGAACCAAGAACTAAGAACACTCCTATAAGCCTTCCACAAGGCCACTAACCCAGGGCAATCCATAATGCACCCTGCTCCAGCTGAATCTCCATTAAACCTAAAACTTTGAGTTTTGTTGACTTTTTTGGTATTTTTGATTTTTGATACTAGATTGTATTTTAAGGTTTCTAAAACCTTTATTAAGCTTTCTGGGAGCCTAAGTGAGCTTAAGAGTCCATAATATCAAACAGAGACAATAATAAAGCTTAATAATGATTTTTGAAATAAAAGTGAAAATTGAATAACTGAAATAGATACTGAAATTGAAATTGATTGATGAAAGTAGTTTGAGATTACACTTGAAACACTGATTATATAACAACCTAAATTTTGTTATGGCATTTGAACCTTTGGTACGAGTACGACAATATATATATATATATATATATATATATATATATATATATATATATATATATATGAACGACATTTAAACATATATGTTATATGAGACCATTTGAAACTTTGAATACGAATAATCTGAGATTATGAATGTAAGCTTAAGCAACAAAATTAAACGACACAACTTTATAAAATATCACATGACATATAAGTTACAAAATTTAATATGGGCGAATTTAATTTTTATTTTATTTCATCTTTTGGGGCAGTTTCTCAATCAGTTTTGGCAACATTTTGACACATGTCTGCTAAGTTAGTTTGGGCCTAATATAACCTTTAGTTTGAGTCAAGTATCACACGCCTATAGGACTTGTTTGTTTATTTTTGTACACAAAACTTTAGAGATAGAAGTTGGAAAAATTTTGAAATGAATTTGGTCTATTTCTTTTCCTTTAAACTCGGCTGAATACTCACTTCCACTAGTCCTTGAGACTCGGCAAAAACTAACTCCCCACTCCCTCATTATAAGCAAACCGACCCTCATCTTTTCTTCACACAACAAACCGTAAAACAATACTCACAAGTGACGGCAGCCTCTATCTTGTTCTCTCAAGCTCCTTAAGTACAAAGGTGCGAACTAGTTGTAGTATGGTGTGGTAATCTGGGTAGCGAAGAAGGTGATCGTTGATGATTCTGTTTGGAGTGATCGTGGGTGTGTTCAGTTGAAAGAGGGTTTGGTTCGAATAGGTTTCGGTCTTTGGTTCTCGTATTCTTGTTGGTTCATGTGGTCGTCTTTGAGGTATCACCTTATCATATTTACGTTTCTGATTCGATATGTACCTATACGTAAACAACATGAAAACAGATTTAGCGTATGAGATAAATATGTTAACACCTAATGAAATCTATACGTAACATAACATCATGAATATACGAAACTCATGCGTGAATTTCTGTTCCGTTTTGCTCTCCGAATATGTGGTTGTATACGTCTTTAGTCCGGCTTTTTCGACATTCATTTCGATCAGTTGTGTGAAAAAGGAAACGTACATATGTTTTGAAATCTGTTTGGATATACGTATAATGAAAAAGGAATAACAACATGTTTATGATATGAAATATAAATGGAACAATACTTAAGAAGAAAAAGACGATCATGCATGTAAAACAAGTATGGGCTTTGATGTAAATTCATGGGGCTGTGAACATTTTCGTGCATGTATGTGGCTTGTGGGCTTGTCGTGTCTACTTGTTATGTCACTAGTAGTCGAGTGAAAATGAGACATATGAAAATACTATAGCATGCATGCTTTGTTTTTCCAGTATGCATGTAAAACAAATCGAATAGTGTGGAAAGGTGTGTGTTAACGAGAAGTGTTAAAACCAAGCTAGTCATTATTGGAATAAATTACGCTTTTAACCCTAATCTTTGGATATTGTCATAATAAACCCTAAAACTATGACAATTGTCATAAATGAGCCTTAATCGTTAATAGTTAACATGTTAAACCTTAAACTATGATATGGATAATATTAACCCTTTTAGTTTACTTAATTGTTATTTGTACACCTAAAGTGCGGAAAATTACTAATTCAGGAAAGTTACTATTTTTGGAAAGTTACTATATTTGGCAAGTTATTAAAAAAATGGAAAGTTACTAATAATGGAAGTTGCTAAAAATAGAAAGAAACCTAAAATGAGTACTTTGATTTAAAATAAACTTATAAATAATAAGACGATCATTAATTCGTGTAGATTCGCTGATGAAGGAGTAACTTCTGATCTTTGTGTCTCCTGGTGTGTTTTGCATTTACGGCTTAAGGTACAGATATTCTATCCTTTCTCAGTAAGGATTCTGGTCTCATGACTTTTCGATCCTTGACTTTGATTCGTTTGCTATGATATGATTCATTTGATATGAGCCTTTGCTATTATCTCTTTGATATGATTCGTTGATATGATTCGTTTGATATTATCATTTGATATGATTCTGTTTGCTATCCATTCTGTTATGATGATCTGATTACCATCTCCTTGATATGAGATTCTGTTCCGTTATGCTCTGGGAGCTCTGTTATGATTATGGATAGCTTTGTTTGCTTGGTTGGTCTGACATGTTCTGTTCTGATGCCCGAGTTTTTAGTCTATCCAAGGAGGTACCATGGGCTTGTCATTGAGGCACCATTGGCATGACACTATCTGGGGTGGTGTGATTAGTCACCGGCGTTCCCTTCTGTGATGATATGATATGATTATATGATTGTGTACACTTATGGCCATTCTGTTATATATATATGCATAGTCTTGTACTTGTATATGTATTCTATTTCAGGGAGTGTATGGATGCATCCTAGGTATATGTTTGACATGATATGATATGATGTGACTTAGTGACTGGATGTACGTGCCTTGTACCCCTTTCACTTCTGGTACTTAGAGGTCTCCCCTTTATGTACACCCTATGAATTGACGGATATGTGATTATGTGATTTGAGATCTATTCGAGTGACTCGGGTAGGTCGGCTCGTGGCTTTCCTATGTTCTTTGTGTCTATTCGAGTGTCTCGGGTAGACAAGCCTTTGTTGATACGTGCTCTTGATTCTCTTATGATTTGTTTATGCTTGATATATCTATGATGCATCGTTTTGTTTGACTTATGATATTCGTTCAGTTGTTCGTTGATCTCTTATGCATTTGACAAATGACTTTCTATTTCAACAGGAGTTTATGCTTTCCGTTTCATATGCTTATTTACATTTTGATTATCCATTTGTTTTGCTATATATCTGTTCACTGGGCTTTTTAAGCTCAGCCTCATTTCTTTTCCTGCGGCAGGGTTTAGGTTGGAAGCTGGGTTTGGGTGAAGAGTGCATAGGAGCGTTAGTGGACTATCCCGATGATTAGAAGCCCATTTACATCTGGATTAGACTTGGATTTGGATTCGATTAGATTTTTTTTGGATTTGTATTTCTTCCAGTATAGAGTTATTATTTCTTTTGTAACCTTAGAATATCTTTGTAACTTTATGATTATAATTCTTCCGCTTGCGTTTGTATGTTCTGATTTGGCACCATAATGTGACATTTTGACCCGTGTCAGGTTGTGGTGTTACAGATTACAACATTAAAAAGCTAACAGTTACACTAGAGAATGATAATTTTACTAAAACGACACTAATTAAGCTAAAAATGAACTACACTTTGTCTTCCATGCCTCTCTCCCTTTTATAGCCTTGAATTAGGGTTTCCAGCTCTTTGTGCACAAATCCCACCAACAATATGGTCCATTGGATGTCTGAATTCAATCCCAGCTGTTTAAACGAGTTTTGGCGCCAAAATGAGACAGGTGGATTAGGGATGTTTTCAGAGCAATTAAAGAACTGTGGAGTTTTGTGGAGGTGGTAGGGAGCAATTTGGATATTATGAGTGAGCATTGGGTCCAGTTGGTGCCACTATGGAGCTATGGAGTGGAGGTTGAGTGTTTTACGATGAGAAAGCATTAAATGCTTGATGATGGTTCTGCAAGGAGGGGGTGAGGTGGAGGAGTGAAGTGTAGTGAATTGGGTGGTGGAAAGGTGATGTGATGGTGGGGGAGGTGATGTATGCAGGGCAAGTTGCGGAGGAAGGGGACGTGGTTTAACTTTGGTTGACCCTTGATTATTTAGAACGGTTTAAGGGTTGTTGGGCTCAGGGGATGGGCTTTGGGGTATTAGTGGATCAGGGTTGGGTTGGATTTGGTTTTGGGGTATATTAATAATAAGGGCCCGGTTTGGTTTAGTGTTATCACAAGGACCAAGTTTGAAGTTTCTGAATTTTGAGGGGCCTGGATTGTAACTTTTTCAAAGTTTATAAAAGGGGTTAATCATGCCAAGTTTCAATACCCTAAGGACCATTAATGATAATTTCCCATTTTTATATCCGCGGACCTTTTCTGCCAAATCTTCAAACTCCAGGGACCAAATATGTAATTTCACTAAACTTGCCATCCAAGGACCATTCCTGCCAAATTTGAGTAGCACAAGGACCAAAATTTATTTTTCTCAAAGTTTTTACATCCCAGGGACCATTTTTGTCAATTTTGCAAAGTTGAGGGACTAAACTTGTAATTTTGTGAAACTTTACACCAAAGGACTTTATATGTTTATTTGAGATTCAAAAGGACCTTTGGTGACTTTTTCATGTTTTTGAATAACCAGGGACTAGTTTTGTCAACTTTTGAAAGTTGAGGGACTGAAACTGCCAATTATGCAAACTTTGTTCATATTTCATCTGTTTTTGTTCATTTTGCAATTGAAACATATAAAACACAATTCTGGGATATTTTCAGTATTTTGATGCATATTTGAGTGTTTTTAGATGTTTTGGCAGTTCAGATTAGGTAAAAATGATGAGTATTTACACACTCATCAAAACCATCAACCAATAATTAACATCTAGGTTTCATTACATATAAGCAAACACGAAGGAAACCTAGCCTAGCATGTTAAAGAAAAGACAAGCGTAAGATATAATCAAACAACACATAGACATATTGAATGATTTGGTAAAGTACTTATCTTAAATTGAACATGGAAGAAACAAAGGGTTGAAACCCTTAAAATAGCTAGAAAATTCGTCTAGGTTTTTATTCCCTCAAAGTTGCACACAATGAATGAAAACTTGAAAACTATATATAGATTTTGTCTCCTGACGGCGTCAAGAGTAAGGTGTGACGCCATCAACTCGCCCCCAAAATAAACTCGTATTGCCTAGATCCACTTCTGACGCTGTCACTCTTTATGGGTTCTGGGCCGTCACTCTTTACAATTACTCTTGATGGCCTTGGAAATTTTGTACGTGACGCCGTCAAGACCCCTTTACAAAACATTCTGGCACGTCACGTGTATTTGATTTATCCACCCTTTTGTCAACTCAAGACGCCGTCACGAGCAGTATGTCACGCCGTCAAGTGCAATTTCCAGGATGATTTGAGACTTTGCCGTTTTCTGCACTTTTTCGCTCCAAAAATGTCCAAAATGCTTCCTTTTGTAAAATTCCTCTCAAAAGTACCTAAAATGATAAAAGGAACGATTTAGGGCAATATTTGATCAAATAATCTCGACTTTGGCCTTAAATGACCCCCGAAAAGCGGTTAATTTTTCACTTCATCAAGAACAATCGATTCCAAATAAAAAGCTTTCAAATTACATATAAATAGAGCAAGAAGTTAAGATGATCATATCGAGGTAATAAGGACCCCATAATACTCTCCTACTAAGACTCTATACAAAGAGGACTCTATAAGAACCTCATGTACATAAAAACAATGAGATCTCAATAAATGATATGGTATAATGTCTAGTAATGTGTGGAATCAAAAAAAAATTGAATCGACGTCGATAGTAGTATTATATCTAATGATGCGCAAGATAATGAACTTATAAATAAAATAGCGCTATAATAACAGTGAGGATCTTGAAAATAATCCTATGAGAAGCGAAGTTGTAAAATGATTGGCCATATTGTAAAGACAAAAGTAAATGGTAAAAAATTGAAGTCTCTTGTGATACGACATGTGGGATTTGATGTAAAACCCTAAATTTAAAATACCTAATCTTACGTCTAATTTGAAATTTTTCTAAGTTATGGATGCGATTAAATATAAAACTGGAAGTAACTAAACGAATAAACCCTATATCCAAATAATTTAAACGAAACCTCATAATTGAAATTCTAAACATACTATGAATCCAAAAATATTTAGCAACCTAAAATTTTGAAGCTTGTGAAATTACCAAATTGCCCCTAATGCTTAAAATTGCTATAAAACACTTAAATAAAATACAAATAAGTCCTAAACAGTTAGTAATTAGCAACATATGATATGTAATATTTTTGTATGAACATTTTAATATTATTAAGTGTCCTAAAAATAATTGTCACATTTAAAAATATTGTATGGCCGAAAATTTCATATACAATGCATACTTTTATATTTAAATTATGTAAGATCAAAGATAATCATCAAATAATTATGAAAATGATCCAAATCAGTAATTTGCCTTCAAACCAGCAATTAGGCCGAAAATAATTCTCCCCCCCCCCCCCTCCAATTACACGGTTTGTATTTATATTTCCTTTTAACCTAAAATAAAACCCTAAAACCACTCTAAAATCCAAAAGTGACGGCTAAAAATTTTTGGAGGCTCCTAGATAATTTCCCTGGTCTTTTACAAGTCCTAAGAAGGTGGTAAAAATAGTTTTAAAGATTTTGGGTCGATCGATGAGACTGGGCGAATTTGTTTGTGTCGCGTTTTATTTAGTCGAGAAGTCCAAAATCGTTTCTGCTTGTTCTCTTCGTTCAAACCTTCAAACGGGTATTTGTATCATCTCTAATAATTATATTAGTCATGTTTGCACGTTCAAATCCATACCATGCATGCTTGATAAACCGTATGAGATTAAAGAATAAAAAACATAATAAAATCGTGTAATCGGCTATGCGATTTTGTGGGCATCATATATATTTTATTCTGGTCCTATATATGTCATATAACACTAGAAAAATAGTTTTCATAATTTTTGAAACCTGGAAACATAATTTGGAATTTATTTGTTACCGTATTTAAATAAGAAAAAGGAATCAAAAGAAATAAAATCGTTTTGGCTAGGGTTACGGTTTTTGGTGTTTTATTTGGTATAACTAATGTTGTTTAAGCTTGTTATAATGATTGTAATGATTGGAAAAATTTAGGGTTAGGGTTTGTGAATTTTATTGTAAACCAAATTGATTTTAAAAAAAAGTATAGGGGTGTTTTGTAATTTCATAAACTAAAGGGCTATTTTTGTAGAGTGTTGTGGACCAGGGGTGAACATAATAAAATATAACATGAGGGTTTTAAGTATTAAATTTGTAATTAAAAGGATTAAAATGGTAAATAAATATGTACGGATGGTAATTAAATTAAATTAAGGGTGAAATTGTAAATTTTGGAAACATGAGGATATTTTCGTACTTATTTTGAATTGAAGGGTGTAATGTGTAATTTTGGATAATTAAAGGTTAATTGTGCTAATTTGAATTAAATATGGTTATATTTGTAAATTAAATATTAATAAGGACCTATTTTGAAAATAATGTAAATTAAGGATTAATTTTTAACATTTGTAAAACTTGAGGAATTGAATGGTAAATATTGTTAACTTATGCGCTAAATTGTATGAAATATGGAAATTGTAATATTTACACTTTGAACCTTTAACCTTGGAATAATTACATCATAAACCGTAAAATATGGAATTATCATGACTTGTCGAAATGAACCCTAATTCTATAATATTATTTATTTAATGAGTTAACCTAATTATAATATGAGATCCTTTCTAATTTTGGAAACCTGCTATCTTTGAAAACTTTCTAAATATGGAAACTTACTAAATATGAGAACCTACTAAAAATAGAAAGTTACCTAATTTGGATAAAACTACTAAAATTGGAAGTTACTATTTTTGGAAAGTTCTAATTTTGGAAAGTCTATTTTTGGAAAGTA
This sequence comes from Artemisia argyi, assembly GCA_030686995.1. Classification (NCBI taxonomy): domain Eukaryota; kingdom Viridiplantae; phylum Streptophyta; class Magnoliopsida; order Asterales; family Asteraceae; genus Artemisia; species Artemisia argyi. The sequence continues at coordinate 19,062,269 of CM060697.1, read as the reverse complement.
AACTTAAAACCCTAATTTGGTAATCTTAACCTAAAACTTCTAATTTTGTAAAGAGGAGACCCTAAACCTAATCTGGAAACACTTATCACAAGTAAACCCTAATTTTGACAACATAAAATCAATTGAGTCTTTAATGAGCAGTTAAGTAATATGTAAACCTTTATTATGTAGATCATGTGAAGAAGGAGTGATCTGCTTTCTCTTCTCGTTCTTTGTTTCATTTCTGCATTTGTTTTCGAGCTACAGATATTCTGCCTTTTTAGTAAAGGCCATCCTTCTCTCTTTTGTTTAATGTTTCGATTATGATCCCTTCTGTTAAGCCATTGCTATGTTCCCTTTGTTTGGTTCGTTTTGCTGATACGTGATATTGATATGAGCTTGATATTCGTTTGCATGCTATATTTCTTTTCTATAGCATTCTTGATTCTATGCCCATTATGTGTTACTTGTATATGATGTGATTAATTTGTAGCCAGTCATGGGGAGTCCATGGCCTTGCCACTGATGCACCAGTGGTATTGACACTATCTGTGGAGGTGGGTTTTAGTTCACAGCGTTCCCTTTAAGCTAGCTATTCAGGTCTATATTTATTATTGTATATGTTTACTTAGCCTAGAGCTTTGTGCATATATATCTGTTTTGCAGGGAGCGTATGGATGCATCCTAGGTACTTTGTTTAGTATTATTTGGTGAATGTTTTGGTGTGTGTGCACTACACCCCTTTCACATTTGGTACAATGGAGGTCATGACTCCTATGTACATTTAGTATATATATTGTTGGGCATTCCTATTTGTTCTACTTCTCTATGATTATTATTATCTTGTCATCTCTAATGTGATTAACTTATGCTTGCTTTATTTCTTTTGCTTACACTTATGACTCATTTCATTTCGTTGATTGTCTGATATCCATTATCCGTATTTCCTTTGATCATATTCCATGTTTCCATATTCTTGATTTCTATCTCAGCAGGTTCGTTTGGACCTATGTCGTATTCACCTTCGTTTTTTTTTATTAGTTGTCGTTTGTTTATATCTGTTCACTGGGCTTTTTAAGCTCAGCCGCATTTCATTTCCAGCGACAGGTTTTTAGAAGGAAGTTGGGTTGGGTGAAGAGTGCTTAGGAGCTCTTAGTAGACTACACTGTTGATAGCTTCCCATTGGATTAGAGATAGACTTTGGAAGATTTCCTTCTTGGTTCTTAGCTTGAAATAAATTTGGAAGTTGTAATGCATAGAATTAGTCCTTTATCTTTTCTTTAGAACTGTTTTGTAAACCTTGTATTATTAATGTATTCCGCTTACTTATGATCTGATTTAACCCCATAATGTTACACTTTAGCCCTTTTCGGGTTGGGGTGTTACAATTATGGTATCAGAGACAAGTTTGATCGGCGGATTCAAAACCCGTAGAGCTTAGGCTATGACCTCTGAGTATTAGGCCCACTAGGTTTTGCACGATAGGAGTTATGAAAGAACCTTTGAGAACTTGCTTTAGGATTTCCACTCTGAAACTTAAGTTATGACCGGTGAGTATTGGGTAGACTATAGGGCTTTTGTTTAAGTATCCTTGCTTCTGCATCACTCTGATTCATGCTTTGTTTTTAGCCTTTTAAGAATTTCTCCTCCCGGAGATTTGAAACTCATTATTTTGCACAACATGAGATTAGTGACCAAGTAAGTTTAGAATGTGCTGAGAATGCTGCGGTAATGTTTGACATTACATAAGCTTCATCCTCTTTTGATTTCAACTTCTGTTTCATTGTTTAACCATTTAGATGTCTCTTCGATCATTCTTTGAATTTCTATGATCATGATGTGTTTGACACACTTTGTGAAATCTCTTGCTTTCGATAAGCACATTTAAGTTTCTTCCCTACATTGCTATATATATATATATATATATATATATATATATATATATATATATATATATATATATATATATATATATATATATATGTATATATATATATATATGTATATATATATATATATATATGTATATATATATATGTATATATATATATGTATATATATATATATATATACATATATTTATATATATATATATATATATATATATATATATATATATATATATATATATATATATATATATATATATATATGTGTGTGTGTGTGTGTGTGTGTGTGTGTGTGTGTGTATATATATATATATATATATATATTTTATCTTATCCATTCTATTCCTATGGGAAATCTTGTGATGATTAACCACGAGAATAGGAATGTCTACCTCCTTTATGAACGATAAGACTCGCTATGTTGATCTGTCTTTCCTTGGAAAGTTAACTTCGATGTTATTCTGGTATGGGTTAGTTGACCGGGCATCAAGATACGCATCTGAACCACTCTGATTTATTTTACCATGATTCCCGATTGTTAACTGGAAACTCGTGCGTTACTTTCACGTTTTTGAAGTTTTCCTAGCATCTATTCTTGTTCCAAGGGATGAATCTCACTTGAGAGTCAATTGGCAATCCGAATTTTACCGATGTAATCCCTGAATGAACCACCAAGATTTACACCAGGTTGTGAATTTGCTTTGACCTAGCACTGAGAGATTGTTTAGTCACGACTCGAGGTTGAATATGATTTTCCATAAAGGCATGTTTATACGATGCAAGTATTATGACGCCTGGCCAACGTAATAATAATTACATCATATAACTTGAACTTATGGGGATCATGGGATATCTTTGAGAAGTGCCCGAGAACAGTAAAAGTTTGATGAGTCAGAACCCTATCGGTATAAGAACGATGTTTTTCCTAATTTTGAAACTCCATATTGAACAGCACCAACCAAATTGAGAGAACAGGAGGAGGGGAAACCAAAAGCTATGAAATAGTTTGTTTGTCTTAGTGTATATCTTTGGAGTGCTTCAGTTTTATTCGCAATAAAGAAGGATGAGAGCAGGAGACTTGTATTGACTTCTGAAGGCTGAACCATATTTCTGCCGACAACGCATAAGATCAATTTTATTACACGGATTTTTCTTTTAGATGGATTTATGACTTGAAGTATTCTTAGAATTTCTTTTTGTATTCGTAACGGCCTCTACGATTATTAATGATGCTAATAGTATTAGCTGATGCTTTGACTATTCCATGGACTTGATGAATCGTGTTTTTGTAAGTACTTAGACAAAGTTGTCATAGTATGACATCTTAGTACATTCAGAAACGAAGAAGAAACATGAGAATCATTTTCGTATTATGTGGAAATATGAGGATCATTCGTACATTCTGGAAGCATGACATTGGTTGGAAGATGTTCACGACATGAGAACGGAGTTTTGGAAAGCTGAAATAGAAATTTGCCTCCATACCTTCAAGTGAGTATCAATTTTGAGACGATACAAGAAGGGACGTAGTTATGCCCTTATGCAACCCGGGGAAGTTATTGCTTTTGCATTAAGACAACTAAAACCGTTTGAGGAGAATTATTCAATGCGCGACTTGGAGTTGACGGCAGTGGTGTTACTCTCAAGATTTGAAGACATACCTTACATGGAGATGGAATCCAATTACAGATATTAGGAAGCTCAGAAGTAAGATGATGAACTATGATCTGTGAAGACCGGAAATAAATATGTTATGATTGAGATACATTTCTACTTTTTCTATACCTATTGGTTTTACTAAGATGTATAAGGGATCTAAGCAGGATTAGAAATTCTCATGAACCTGGTAATGAAATCTCCACGCCCACTTAAAAAGAATGACATAATTTGAGTTATGGTAGAGTTAGTCAGCTCACTTTTACCTCTTAGAATGTGTATTCAGTTAGCAAGTTGGCATAAATCCTCCGACAGAAGATTTCTCAATAACTTAGCACACTTACAGTGATCGTGTCAGAGATTTGCGTTGCTACCTCACAATACCAAGGAGAACTACTGGAGGCTTGAGGGACCAAACTCAAGTATATGAATGCTTTTCACCGACAGACTGATTGATAAGCAGAACAACTATTCGGACTTAGAAGATGTAGGATCGAAACATGTTGATTATTGTGGTGATTCGGGAGGTCTTGGGTAATGGAAGAACAAGTTCTTCATTGTTAGTGTTAGAGAGAGAAAGTGAGAGAGAGGGGGGATGTTCTTGAGAGAGAAAATTCACACTAGTTGTGTGTGTGTTATTGAATCATCCAACCTTTCCAAATGAGGTGGAAAGGCTATATATACAATTACAAGTATACGCCCTCCTGTGGGCTATGGATCAGGTATACAGTGGTTAAAGACCCGTCCTTCTTCCACGATGTTACCTAAACTAAACTAATATCTAACTAACTAATAAACTAACTATGAGCTATCAAAATGCTATTACATCATTTAGGTGACTGAGTCTTTTATAGGAATATTCGTATTCCTAACAATCTCCCCCTGAGCGAGGTCACCTTGGAAATTAAGCTCTTTGATCTTCAAGCATTCTTTTCTTTATAGCTCGTAGGTTCTGATTCTTAACTTTACAGCACACTTTGTACATCCAACAATGAACTTGTGTTATAAACTGATCTAGGTTATGTAAGACATAATAATAACAATAACAATAAGCAGCGGAATAATCAAAACACAATTGTTATTATTAACAAGGTTTCTCGCCATCATCTCTACTCTAACAATACAATAAGCCCCAATGCTATGTGATCAAGTATAGCACGGTTACACTCTAACAGTGATCTAAGATCGTTGAGGCTTAACACTAATCACCCTAGACGTTTTCCCATAAAACGTCTCTACACACACACACCTTTCTAGGTTTACATTGTGACACACATATTCTGAATTAGGGGTTTTGAAAGATAAGCAGTAGTAGCAATGTTTTAGAGAAACCCTAGAATCCACAATGACACAGCAACCGTAGCTTCTTGTTACAAACCAGTAGGGTTTCCAACAGTTAGGGTTTACAGTCTACATAAATTATTATTGCTAACAAGGTTTCTCGTCATCATCTCTACTCTAACATACATCAAAGCCCCAATGCTACGTGATCAAGTGTAGCACGGTTACACTCTAACAGCGATCTAAGATCGTTTAGGCTTAACACTAATCAACTAACCTAGGCGTTTACATAAGCATACTCACGCCCTAGGTTTACACACACACACCTTTTCTAGGTTTACATAATTTGTACGTACTTAATATCAATTCCCTGTATCTCTTTATATAATAGAGATACTAGGGTTACAAAGGATATTCTAGAATAATAAAAAGATATGCTGTAATCTTTTTATTTCTTTGCAAGTTTCTTCCTTTGTCTCCATAAGTCCCTCATGTTTCACATGTTTTGTCTTATCAACTTAATTGTAATTCCCAACAACTTGTGATTTGAGTTCCTTTGTGATTTGTGATCTTTGAGCTTCCTTTGAGATCATCAGCCATAGTAAATCTCCAAGCTCATCCTTAGTAGTATCTCCTTCATGTGATGTAGTGACATAAGGACCATCATGCTCACACCCTTCTCGATCTAGAGACATTACATTAGAGTTGTGGATCAGGAGACTTTTTCATCAGAGTTGCGAAAACGTTGTTGGTAGTCTCTCAACATTTGTTGTAGTATGTCTCTCATCATCATTGATAGTGATGAGGATGTGTGAGCATGAGGTATGGATTGACCCGATTCAGCTGGAAATAGCCATCAACACCATCTTTATATGTGTCCCTGAAATAAAACAGTTAGCAATAAAGATAGAGAACGAATATGGCTTTATCATTCGTTCTACGAGGACAGACTACCCTCCGGTTTTGTGAAAACCGACCTGTGATCAGGTAGAGTCTCTTTTAAAGAAGACTCTCCTTGACAGGAATTTCCAGCTTGTAGTAATGAATTTTCCAAAGAGTCCACTTTGGAATCTTCATACTTAGCATGTTCTCATACCGGAACGTCTCAAAGCAGACAGCACGATAGAGTGAATCGGTGAATAAGTATTCACGGATTGATGAGAAATAGATTTATAGAAATCACTCGCGTGTCATTTGATAAACCTTTTTGAGACACGACAAGAGTTTTAAGCTTTGAATCATATTTCCATCAAAAATAATTTTGTTTGAAAGGTTATACACAATCAATGTGCTCGAAAATTAGTTGATGAGCACATTGAAAGGCTTTTGCAAAAGTATCCGTCAATCCATATCCTGGAACAAGTTTGATTCATTTTTTAATCGCACCATTGTTGCTTTCCGGTTGTCACTTGATCATTGATCCAAGATGGACCTCACATGTCACCTACCAAGAGCTTGAGTGATGTTCGCTCTAGAAGGATTTCCATCTTCATTGTGAATATTTTCATATCACTCGGATGTTCTGGCAATACCACAAGGATAATGCGTAGGACTCTAAATATTTTTTCTTACTTTCCACATTGTGTGAAACAATAAGCATATTTGGAATGTGTCCTATCGAGATTTATGGATGATCTCATGGCTCTTGACTCAATAGTGCGTTTTGATCCGCTCCTGGAGACTGGGGAGGCGTCTCCTGTTTTAGGTATTAACATAGCTTGCAATGAGCGGTCGATACATTGCACAGGGTTCCCCGTGAGAATAAAACAAGCTCTTTTAAGAGAACTTGAGTGGTTGGGAAGTTTAGAGCAGTGCGTCACTGGGTCCACGACGTCTTGTCTTCAATATCGGTGTTACCTTAGTAACTGCCAGTATATTATGAATTGAACCCGGTTTCTGCCCTAAGGTTGAATATATGGAGGGCTATTTCTTTTCACCCTTTCTCATTTCATTTCCTTTTCATTCTTTAACCCCTTCAGTGCTTACCGAGACTTCACCACTAGAACCTTGTTGGGTTTGTTCTAGTCCTAGATCTATCTCATTCCGCACTCTTCCCTTTCTCACTTTACTCCTTTTTTCATTCATTCCTAAGGACTTCTAATCTATCTATGGATTGTCCCTGAGAAGATCCTTCCGGTTCTGGTGGATCATGGGAACTCATACCTAACCTTAACCATCCTTATAACTCCATGCATAAAGATAAATGGTCGGTATTTGGTATTACTTCCACAAACGCATTTTGCTCCCCCTCAATATGTGCATCGATATTCGAAAGTGTTTAGCACATATGTGGGAGCCTATTTATTGAGTCCAAAAGATCACTTTTGATTATCAGATTTCATATTTAAATCACATTCTCTCCCCCAATCAAAAATTTCAAATCTTTCGAGATTTTTGATCTCAATTGATTTAAATAAGTTAGAAATCTTTTGGGTGAGAAATGCGGTCAGTTTTAATATTTTCTGATAAAATAGGAACCTTTTTCATGCTCCCCCTCAATCTGTGAGGGAAGTTGTTATGTGTCAGATTTGATGAGTTTACAAAATATTTGAAGTTTTAACGAAAACTCTTTGAAAATGTTCTCATTCTGACACATAACCATTACAAATCGTTTTGCACAAAGAGTGGAGAGTTTTGATGATACATAAAATTTTGAGGAATCACTCTCCCCCTCAATCAATGACGGATGTTAAGATTAAAATATTTTCATAAAATATTAAAGTCATTGATTGAGTGAAAAATTTTATCAAAATTTTGAGTTTAATTTGATTTTCAATCAAAATCTCATGGTACCACCAAGTTTTGCACAAATACTTTCCGGAAAAATCATAGAAGAGAAAGTATTTGGCGGTAAAAAGAAGACTTCTCTTCTTTATCAAGAAATAATGCACTGAAACGTACATTAGATCGAGGAAACATGGATATAAAGTAATCCATGCCCAGGTGAACTTCACCCGGTAAAAGGAACAACCGTCTTTTTGGCGACGTGTTTTCCCCATTTTGAAGAATGGGTTGCTATCTAAAGTAATAGCAAGCCATAATTTTGAAGTCCGGGTTACAGCCAGAAGTGACTGTAAGCCATATTTAAAGAAGATTTTGAGAAACGACATGTTTTAGAAAACATTATTTGGAAAAAATAGAAAAACTCTCGCTCAAGCATATGTATGTTTCCGTGTCATTATTGAATAACATTTCTAGAAACGTACATAATATTGATTACACGAAAGACATGTCGCGAGAAGAATATTTTTGGAATTTTTATGTTTTTCCGATTTTTATGGATTGTGTTTATTTTATAATTTTCTATTTTCTTTTTGGTTTTTAAAATATGTACAAAGGATATTATGCAGTTTAAGAGGATGTTGACATGAATACCGAAAAGAGGATATCGGTCTGCACGTAGTAGAAGTCAGTAGTCAACATCTCTTAAACTTTCACCACCAAAGCATTCGAGGCTCCTGAATTATCGTCTGAACTTGAGCCTTCTCAATGTGAAGCTTTGATAGCTCAGCAACGTATCATCTCACGCTTGACTAGTTCTTCTCAACTTTCTTCCCTGCTGAAGGCTGAAGTAGTGTGTACCAAAAGTATCCAGAGACCACTTCCCCCTAAGTAGTAGAAATGATGCAATCAGTCTCATTATATGAAGCTCAGAAACCCGAAGTACATACACAATCCATTGTGTACATCTTTTGTCGTCAGAAACTGTTTCTTACATCACTTCCCCCACGTAGTTAGAATAACACATCAAAAGAACGAGTTAAAACACTGATTTTGTCTGCGGTTATGACATTTGTCTTCCCGGAATAACTTCAATTAAGATGAAGTATAAAGCTCATCATGTGTACTCGTTGTGCGTTCCGATGTATGTCTCCTTCCCCCTTGCTGGTTTTGATACCTCAGAATCAGCAACACATTTTATGCACATATTCTTGAAATCTTGTGAGAAGAACAAAATTAGCTCAAATGTATCCTGTGAGAATCAACTTGCTGAAGAGCAATGTGAGCACATCTAATTAGGGATTAACTTAGACTTTTCACTCTCCCCTAATGGGTGCTCTCCCCCAAACTGGCAACCTTTCAGATGAGTGCCTTGAATATGAAGAAGTCTTTTGATAATTAATTGGATATTGTCTTTAGTCTTCTAACACGCAGAAGAAAATGTAGAACAGACTGTAGACTCGACCCTCTTCACGGTTGTCCATTTGGGGAATAGAATATCAACATCTTCGTTTTGCCAAATGCATTCCAGTCATATTACATTTAACAAATCAGCCCATAATGTACACATGTACCCAAAGACAAGAAGAAACGATAACACCAAAGTAACATGTTGAAGCACTGATCATCTCTGCGGATATCAACTCCGGAATAACTGATTAAGCTCAATCATGTGAACCAGTTGTGCGTCCCTGATGTACACATTTCTCTCTCCCCTGATGGTTGCGATTAATCATCCCGTGGCGTGCACATGAAATAATAATACCAAAGTAACAAGTTGAACCACTGATCATCTTTAATTTGTTTCATAAGACATTAAGCCCGATCACGTGAACTCTTTGTGCGTCCTTGGTGTATACATTCCTCTCCCCTGATGGTTGCGATTAATCGGAATCATCATACTGATGTGTACATGAAGCATTAACTGGAAGCCCTTCATCACAAATAATATCAGCCCGGAAGAAGATGTCGATAAACCCTCATGAGTCCTGAACTGAAGATTTCAAGAGTCATGAAATGATGACTAATTGAGTTTGCTCCCCCTCAATTAGGCCATCGTATGTAAAGAGCCTTTTCGAAACTTGTGAAGTTTCTGAATCAGCTCCCCCTCAAGCTGACCATCCTCTTTTATGGATTCAATACATTAAGTCATGATTATGTTTGAGGGTCTTGATATTAACCATCTTCTTCTTTTTCTGAATCAATCAATCAACTGGAGTACTAAATGATAACACCTAGTTCGAATCCCCGCAATGACTAAAGAACTCGAACAGAGTAACAAACCACGGAATATATCTGAGAGGTAGACATTAATTTCCCCGACATGAATAATTAAGCTCGATCCCTTCATGATTTATAACCCCAGCATACACATTACTCCTCCCACAAAAGAATAGAAAGAGTACACGCCTATTCTCCCCCTCAAAAGTGGCATACTAATGACATTTTTGCCGTAGTCGAAAGGAAAAGGACATACGCTTGTTCTCCCCCTCAAAAATGGAATGCAATGACAATTATGCCATAGTTGAGATTCCGTGATGGTTGAAATTTATTAGATGCAGCATAAATATGTGTGTAGCACCAAAAACTACTGCGAAGAAGATGATGATTAAAACACTCTTGAAGCAGTCCCCTCTTTTGTTTCCTCATCAATGGTTTAGCAAATGAAGAGTTCCATGAAGCTTGTAATATGCCTAAACCACTTGTTGAACTGTGTTAAACCTTAAATGGAGAAAATATCTGTGTACAAGAGCCGAATGACCATTCTACAAACATCATCAACATGTAGTATCTTCATCCTTTCCCTTCTCCCCCTCAAAAATTGCATATGCCTGTTTGCAATTTTTGATTTGAATAAGTGAAGCACAAAAATATAATCCAATGTATGTCGATCCACTTGATGACTGTACGAACATGGGAAAAGCATGAAGCTTGTTGATTAGAATGGTCATAAATAAGAATATTTCTCTTCTTTCTAAGATAAGGCGCACTGAAACGTACACCTTTCTTTTATTTGAGGAATGGGGCCTGAAGTGTTATCTACAGATGCCATAATGTTGAAGAACATGGCTTGAACTGAAGTGTTCAAACGTCATCTCTCTCTTTTCTTCTTCTCTCTGCTAACCTGTTACCAACCCCATTATCATTCTGTCGGCTATATGTCGTGACTACTGATGGAGAAAAACCCAATATGATGAACTTGAGACTGAAGTAAAATAACCCGAACTTGTGACTTAAGCTTGCACTAATGTGTGACAAAGAGCGGTGTAGAGAGTTCGTGAAACATCAAATCCCTAAGTCCTCTATACTCTTCAACCAACCAACCATCAAGTATAAGACGTACATCACCTCTTGAATATCCACAACTTCGTGTGGAGCACTACAACGTAACTCCTTAAAATGATAGTTATTTTGTGGTAATAGAAATGAAGAATCCCAAAAATAACTAAATATCTAAGTCTTCGTCATTGTAAAGGTTAAAAGCTCGAACAAGGATCTCGAAGAATCTTCAACCAACCACCCTGATATCTTCAGATACTAAGTACACGCACCCGTGAAATTTCACTTCAACCTCAAATAAATAATAATGAATTGACGTCGTAGTCACATCTTGTGGTTTAACTGCCCAAATCTAGCCTCTTTGATGTTATGAATGAACTTTGATAATGGTTTTATCCCGATCTTGTCAAACACACATAACCCCATAAAAATTTGTTATAACCAAAATGCCATGAAGTATGTCAAACTCATCCAATACATGAAGTAAACCCATTATCCTTCTTTTGACGTTGCAGCCGTAGCACCAGAATCAATTAAGATCCGGAAATGCATTTTACTTTGTTCTGGATAGTTCCATCTTCATTGGTAGAAATTGTGTCTCTAGAAGTGCCGATCAGAAACGGTCCTTCATCAATTGATTTCAGACTATTTTCCCCATTCTCCTTCCCTTGACAGTAAAGTCAAAATCGTTGTGACCACGATTCATAATCAATCTTATCGAGCATAGGAGGTCGGGTATCGGACCCAGCAGGTTGAATGTCATCAATTGAAGCCGTAGTTGTCATGATGTAGTCTTAAACAGGATTTTACAATCCTAGTGACTTAAACCGAGAAATCGATTCTTTCCCGGGATTTTACTAAAGTCAACAGAAGAAACCGAAAGACGTAATATGCGGAATAAACTTAGAATGAGAACTTAGATAAGTCACAATTAGCACTAAGTGTCAAGTCGCGACAAGTCAAGTTACAATAGATCCGATCGTAATAAGTCAAGTCGTCAAGATTAACTCACAACGTCAAATTACAATCAGACTAATCGAAACGACTTAGTCACAACAATTCACCAAGCGCAAGTAGTTAACAGATCACTAGAATCTCACAACTGAGTTAATTGCTGGACACCACCAAATCATTGAATTTTTAGATAAGTCACAATTTGTACTGAATGTCAAGTCGCGACAAGTCAAGTAACAATATATCCGATCGTGATAAGTCAAGTCGTAAGAGTTAACTATCAACGTCCAATCACAATCAGATTAATCGAAACGACTTAAGTTGCAACAATTCACCAAGCACAAGTAGTTAACAAATCACAAAAAAAACTCACTACTTAGTCACCACAATACAAGAGCTAACCGCTGGAAATATAGGTGACCACTGAGTTGAGGAAACCGCTGGAGGTTGACCTTATATCATTAAAGTTCACGTTTCTCCCCCAATGATGGTTTCGAGCTATCGGAAGCATCATTTGACGTGTACGACCATATACCCAAGAAGCTCTTGTGAAGTATCATTGACATTCTGTAGCATCAAATATCCCATCAAAATTGTTGATCACATTTCAACCTTTGAACTCTTTGGCAAACAACCCAACCTCGTATTTGTTGGCTTTTGTTGTGACCACTTGGGGAAATAACCATGTACCACGATCTCATGATGACGTATATTACATAAGTCCCTCAACTTATACATGTGCTAAACGCGCGACTCAAAACGGTGTATACCATATACCACAACATCAAACATATATGAGTATCTAACCACCTGAACTATCCTCAACTACGTGAGACACTTAAAGTGATAGTTACTTTGTTTATAAAGAGAAGAAACACAAAAATAACTAGATAGCCAAGACTTCATCACGAACAATAAATGCTCAAACAAGTTATCTTCGTGCAGTAGGAAGAAAGAAACGAAGATACATAAGCGCACGAACTTGTGAAATACAACCTCATTTCCAATCCCGTAGTATATAGTAAAAGCCCCGCAGTCACATAAACGTTTCAGTTACCAAAAAACTAGCCTTTGACATGTGAAATGAATCTTGATAAGGGTCATTCCAGTAACAATTAATAACTCAACTTCATAAAATCAAAACTTAAGTCCACATGCCCATCAACCACCAAATAGTGGGCAAAACCAACAACTGTCCTACAAATTCACATGCTCGATTCACCATCCAAACACAAAACTCGGATAGAGGCTCATTCAAAAAACTGTGGACCAACACTTAACCTCAACAATTCACTTTGACTTATCTAACCCAAAAATGACGATTGATACGTGAGAATCGCACCAGGATTTACCTCTCAAGGGATCTTGAGAAGCTTACAACCCCCACCAGGCAGTGTACTTGATCGTTGTAGTATAGTATAGTGACAAGTACCGGGAGATTGATCATTCAGCTAGGAATAGTGTCGTTAGGATTAGAAAACCTAAATACTAGTTCTAGAGATGAGGGACGATTCTTTTTGTATTTTTATATTTTTTAGAAAGCAAATTAAAATCTCGAGTTTTGAAGGATTTGGGGCGAAATTAGTTGCTAGTCAACTAACCCAATACTAAAGATGCAATCAAAATAAAATACTAAAATGAAAATAAACTAATTTAAACTAAGGTTGTGAGCAATAAGTGGGAGAAATGTGTTTACTTAGATTTCACTATTCCCTAGATATCTTTTACACGTTAATTACTTGTTATAGTTGCGTGGATGACGGATTGTATTCCTTAATACCATTCATAGGGCGGCGTACTTACTTCCCCAATCCTATGAGTGCCTACTTCACTCCTATGTCGAGCCTGCAAGAAGCTCCTAACATGGGATCATTAGAATTTACTCATGCATTAAATACAACCAATAAAACCTAGTACACATCGGTTCATGTTTCCTAAGACGTTCAAGCATGTTACCATTTGGAGATCTGCCAGTTTTCTTAAGCCTAACATTGAAATCATTCATCCAATACAACCATAAACAAGTAATCAACACATAATCAACATCTAGGTTTCATTAGATCTAAGCAAACACAAGATAAATCTAGCCTAGCATGGTGGAATCAAGACAAGCACAAGATATAGACAACCAACACATAGACATATTGATTGAATTAAGAAAAGACTTATCTTAATAACACATGTAAGGATTCAAGGGTTGAAAACCCTTGAAAAGCTGTAAAATTCGTATATGGTTCGGCCTTAGGGTTTCTCCAAACTTGTTCCTCTCTAATGAATGAAAATTAGAAAACTTTATATAGATATTAGAGGCTGACGGCGTCAAGAACAAATGGGTGACGCTGTCATCTCGCCGCCAAAATAATCCTCGGACTGCCTTGATCTACATCTGACGCCGTCATGTTGTCCATTTTTGCAGGCCGTCACACTTTTAACTCTTGACGCTCTACTTGTAACGCCTTCATTTCTGTACTGGGTCGTCACGGTATTTACTCTTGATGCCGTCAGGAAAGTACTCTTGACGCCGTCACACACTGTTCCCAACATGGAAAATTAAGTCTTTGGCGTTTTCTTCACTTTTATGCTCCAAAAACGTCCGAATTGCTTCCTTTTCCAGATTTCACTCCCAAAGTACCTAAAATCACAAAAGGAACGATTTAGGGCAATATTAGATCAAATAAATTCAATTTCGGGCTTAAATGACCCCCTAAAAACGGATCATTTTTCGCTTCATCATATACCCTTACACTTGAGATTTGCTTGTCCTCAAGCAAATGCGCTTTTATTCTAATCAAAATACAAGTTAGGGGTCATTTAACACTAATATAAAAGTAATTACAACAAATAATCGTTCCACTAAAGACCAAAGACAAGCACGGAGGTCATATACTAGCACCTCACAAATAGTGTTTAGATACTCACATCTCTTGGGTGTAATAAAGTATAAATTACAATATGGAAACGGAAGATATCTCTCACTACCTGTCATAGCAAAATAGATTACCATAGGCTTGGGAAAGGATCAAACCTCCACCACATGGCGTAAGCACCTAGGATAAACTATCAAAGAGGTCTTTTAAAAGGGTTGTAACGTTAGGTGTAGGGATATGAAATACAAAGTTTTGTTGGACATAGGCAGTCTTTACTGGTGGCGAGTTAACAATCTTAGTCAATTACATGTACAATGTGGCGTTGCTAAGCCAAGACTAGACTCGACTTAAGCTAATAAATGAAAAATAACAAAAAACATAAAATGAACATAGAATAAAAAGGGATGGTAGTCCGTATGTTTTTTTTTTTTCTTTTCTCTTTTTCTATTTTTTTTTTCTTTTTCTTGATTTTTTTTTTTTTTTTAGCATACACTCTTACCCTACCATCCAAAATAATACATCATAGGGAATAAACGTTCCCCTTACACTTGAATCTTTACATACTTTACAATAAACTAATCTAATGACTCGAATTAAGAAAATCAAAACACTTGGAGTACTTTTAAGATTAACGTACATATGGGGGTAATATATGATGTTCTTCCCCATTACTCCATACAATAAGTACTTTACCCATGAGTCCCAATCGTCCCAAAACAATATGTACAAGGATATGACTCGACTTAGCAACCATGTAATCAATTAGATAATTAACTTAGGGTTTAACAAATAACAATAATGCACTAAAGATGAGTGCATACACGGAAGGCTAAGATGATTTGGGTGTACATTTAAGTGGGGTGTAACAAATTCTTCCTTTAAGTAAAATGCTTAAAGTTAGAAACGAAAAGATAGGCTCAGAGGGGTGTACTAGGGGTTTCGTGTACTAAAAATGAGTACAACGCTAAGGGTGTGGGAAAAATTCGTTGACTAAACTAGCCAAGTAATATGACTTAAATGGTCAAGTAATTATAATACGGGTTTAACACAAGGGTGATCCTAATGCCTCTTATCATGTAGTAAATCCTACTACATGAATGTAGTCTCACTAGCGGTCTCAGGATGCATCACTAACGCAAGTTCTAGAATCTAAATGCTACCAGTACACTCATAAGCACTAATAGTAAATGTTTTTCCTATCAAATCTAAAGGCGAACCTCACATATTTGGGTGGAAAATTTTTTCTGAATGATACGGTTGTGTGCTAGTCATACAATCTCCTATCCATGAGACGCTTGCTATGGCTAAAGTTTCACTCCTAAATGTTGTAAAAAAATTTAAATTTGGCGCTAAAATTGCACTAACAAGTATTTCTCATAGTTTTATTACACATCTACTATTAAACAAACAAACTCAAGCGAAAGTGTATTTGTAAGGTATCATCATTTTACCCTCCCCTTACACTTAAGATGAACATTGTCCCCAATGTTCAGGTAAAGAATGTAAAAGTGAAAAAGTAAAACTAATGAAGTCAAATACTTCCCTGATTCGCTCGGTATGGATAATAAGGTGGCCAGGTTAGATCTTCCTCCAAGAAAATGAACAATCAAAGCTTCCCTTCCAGAAAAATAAATCATCTTCTTGTCATACATAACCTGTAAATCCTGAGAAAACAGACAAAGCAACCTCGCATAAAATCGGCGGCAATCTACATAAGTTACTAAATCCTAGAAAACAAAATAAGATATAATGCTTGTGGAATGAACTTTGCAGATTTCCTGGAGATTATAAAACTTAATAATTCAACAAAAATTTTAAGAATCCGTTAGAAAAACAAAACTGGTAAAATTTCCAGATTTTTACACGTGACGCCGTCAAGATCAAGCTCATTACGCCGTCAGAAGTGACCTGCAGAAATTCTTATGTTAAGTTTCCGGAAAATTTCTGGAAAAACTTGGTCCTACTTCCTGGAAAATCCTGCAAAACTTCATTATGACTCAATACAAGCATTTGACTCTAACAAATACGAATATACATGTTCATTTAATATTGTGGAGAATCATGATCGGTTTGTTTCTTAAAAACATATTTGGGGTTTCCCCTTACACTTATCTTTTGCAAAAATACCTTTGGGTGAAGTTAAGACTAGGCCAAAACAACAAATCAAAGTATTTCCACTATTTAGTTTAGAAACATGATCTACCAACAATAAAAATAAAGCATGCATACGGAAGCAAATAACAAACAAACAAAAATAAAAATCACACAAAGCATGGGTTGCCTCCCAAGAAGCGCTTGTTTTTGTTCGAGTCACGAGCCTGACTCTACCCTTATTTAACGGAAATAGGGGAGGTTTTCCCTACACTTAGGATTAAGTGCGGGTGGAAGTAGCGATACACACCCTTAGGGCAAAAATATGCCACGTGAGGTAAGAGTGGTGGATGAATTATATGCTCAAAGGGGTGTGCTCCTATCATCAAAACCTTAACAAATTCAATCGGGTTAATGGGTTGATTAAGATTTTCTCCTAGAAAGGGATCATTTTCAATCAACTTCAAGAGATTACTAGTTGGGGATCCATCTTGACCTAATAAACCCGGTTTAAACGCATAATGTTTCTTGTGATCAATCACAAATGGGTGATGTAAGCATGTAAGGTCATTTTCCGCTCCTGTGTCAGCTTCCTCTCTACAAGGCTTAGAGTCTACTACCTTTGTCCTAAGACTACCCGGACTATATGGTTTGATGGGTAGATCGGAACCTATTTCAATTCCTAAATTTTCATCCAAGGATGGAAGATTAGGTAACGGTTTTGGTTGAGGCTCCGGTTCATCAAAACTAGGAACTTCCCTAGAACTAAGAGTAAGGTTATCATTATAAGTATTCAAACCTATATCCTCTAGTTGTGTTTGGTTCAAAGGTTCTACCTCTATTGGGGTTCCTATAGTCTCTTCTACTTTTTCCGGGTAAGTCAAGGGAGGTGTGTACGCATCAAATGATGGTAGGACTTGTACGGTACTTAGTGAGCTCATGTTATTTACTTCATTATTCCTTGTGTCAAGATCACCTATATCCCCAACATGTGTTTTATTACAATCTAACCCTAACATCTTCCCATGTATCTCACGTGCTTCTCTAGGCATCTCAACTTCTATGTCCGAATAATACGGATCATCCTCAATATTATGACTACTATATACAAATTGCCCAAAAGATTCATCATCTATTTCTTGAGATTCATCATCATCGATCATAAAACCTAGGTCTTTTTTATCAATGTGATCATGTTCGGCTAAATACTCCATCACATCAAGGTCACCTATGTGTTCATCCTGTATTATGGTAGGGCCTAACCATGACATGCACTCAGGTACTTCAACTCTACCCACCTCATTCCTAAACAAACCTTCCAATTGATCCATCCAAATACCAAATAGGTCTAAGCTTACCATTTTTGGGTGCCATGTTCCACTTCTTTTATGGGCGAGAATCTCAAAGATTTCCCATACCTCTTCATCATCATACTCCCACATTTTGCCATCTTCCATATCTTCAATCTGCTTCTGGGTTTGGCAGTCGATACGAGTGTAAAAGATTTGAAGTGGAAACAATAAGTCAAGACCATGATGAAGGATCTCTTTTAATAAGTATTTGAAACGAGTCCATGCATTGGAAAAAGATTCACCATTATGTCGACGGAACATAAAGATGTCATTTTGGAGTGGAAGGGGTAGATTAAGTAGTGGATTTGGTCGATTGGTTGAAAAATTTAGCGGATTCGCGTTTTCCATGAAGGTTGATGCTAATAGTTACGAAAAAAACATGAAGAAAAAGATAGACTAAAGAGAACCTAAAAAATAAAAATAAAAATCTTATTAGAATGGAATCTAGCAAGTAGACCTAATAAAAAGAGATTCTAACCTAGACAATAACTATTTCCCCGGCAGCGGCGCCAAAAACTTGATACGTGGGAATCGCACCAGGCTTTACCTCTCAAGGGATCTTGAGAAGCTTACAACCCCCACCAGGCAGTGTACCTGATCGTTGTAGTATAGTATAGTGACAAGTACCGGGGGATTGATCGTTCAGCTAGGAATAGTGTTGCTAGGATTAGAAAACCTAAATACTAGTTCTAGAGATGAGGGACGATTCTTTTTGTATTTTTATATTTTTTAGAAAGCAAATTAAAATCTCGGGTTTTGAAGGATTTGGGGCGGAATTAGTTGCTAGTCAACTAACCCAATACTAAAGATGCAATCAAAATAAAATACTAAAATGAAAATAAACTAATTTAAACTAAGGTTGTGAGCAATAAGTGGGAGAAATGTGTTTACTTAGATTTCACTATTCCCTAGATATCTTTTACACGTTAATTACTTGTTATAGTTGCGTGGATGACGGATTGTATTCCTTAATACCATTCATGGGGTGGCGTACTTACTTCCTCAATCCTATGAGTGCCTACTTCACTCCTATGTCGAGCCTTCAAGAAGCTCCTAACATGGGATCATTAGAATTTACTCATGCATTAAATACAACCAATAAAACCTAGTACACATCGGTTCATGTTTCCTAAGACGTTCAAGCATGTTACCATTTGGAGATCTGCCAGTTTTCTTAAGCCTAACATTGAAATCATTCATCCAATACAACCATAAACAAGTAATCAACACATAATCAACATCTAGGTTTCATTAGATCTAAGCAAACACAAGATAAATCTAGCCTAGCATGATAGAATCAAGACAAGCACAAGATATAGACAACCAACACATAGACATATTGATTTAATTAAGAAAAGACTTATCTTAATAACACATGTCAGGATTCAAGGGTTGAAAACCCTTGAAAAGCTGTAAAATTCGTATATGGTTCGGCCTTAGGGTTTCTCCAAACTTGTTCCTCTCTAATGAATGAAAATTAGAAAACTTTATATAGATATTAGAGGCTGACGGCGTCAAGAACAAATGGGTGACGCCGTCATCTCGCCGCCAAAATAATCCTCGGACTGCCTTGATCTACATCTGACGCCGTCATGTTGTCCATTTTTGCAGGCCGTCACACTTTTAACTCTTGACGCTCTACTTGTGACGCCTTCATTTCTGTACTGGGTCGTCATGGTATTTACTCTTGACGCCGTCAGGAAAGTACTCTTGATGCCGTCACACACTGTTCCCAGCATGGAAAATTAAGTCTTTGGCATTTTCTTCACTTTTATGCTCCAAAAACGTACGAATTGCTTCTTTTTCCAGACTTCACTCCCAAAGTACCTAAAATCACAAAAGGAACTATTTAGGGCAATATTTGATCAAATAAATTCAATTACGGGCTTAAATGACTCCCTAAAAACGGATCATTTTTCGCCTCATCAATGATTCACTAAAAGTTCAAACCAAAAATATAGTTGTAATACTAATTTCAGTTTTTACAAACACGACATGATCACATTTGGTTATTGAAGCCCGTGTATAAAGCGAATTCTAGCCCAAGTAAATAACAAATCCAATTAAATCGCAGCCCAGTCTAATGAAATGAAATACCCGGTCCAAATATAACACCCCTGAATGACCGAAACGAAAATCAAGTTTACCCTAATATTTTCGGGTATAAAAAAATCATTAATCACACTCAATATCCCTAATTTCACGCAGCCATCTCAACACCTCTCACCTAATCTCAGTTAAACACCAATTGATCCAAACACTGATCTTATCAAATGAAATAACAATTAATCCATCTCCATTATCTTCAATCTGATCTCCATCATCATCTAATAATCTCCATCTGATAATCATACGCACACCAACAATACCATCAAAGTCATCTCACAAACTTAACTAATTTCATCACACGAATCAAAGACCAAGCGTGACCCTTCAGATGTTCAAGATATAATCGGCTTCAAGATCCTTAATAGGGTCACGGTAGGTTCAACACGATTGATTTCGTTTCGTTGTGTTTTATTTTGTTTGACTTGCAATTGAACGAAAGATAACGAGTATAACACTCATGTTATATTCTGGTCTTTTATATTCGTATAGTGAGAAAGAAGATGAGCTTCTAAAGAATCTGTGATAATATCTGGTTCGTGTGGTTGGTCTTTGAGATCGATTTGCTATCATAGAATACGAACAAACAATCTGAGATCCATTTTTGTTATGTTTTTACTTTTCCATTTTTGTTAACTGTTAGATGTGAGTTAGAATGAGTAGGATTAGGATGGTGTAGGATTTGGTGGTTTGGATATAAGAAAGTGTTGGTGTCGGTGGTGTTTAGGATTTGACATGATCTTGGATGTGGTTGGTTTACTTTTGACTGATGATGATCAAAATAGTTGATGTCAATGTTTGAGTCTGGTATTCTGATTGTGGTCAAGGTCTGTTGTCTTCATCTTTATACTTTCTTTTGTTTTGGACAAACCGCAAGACTTAATAAAATTTTGGCAGCATTCCATTTTGATATTGCAAATAAAAATGATTTTTAAAATCAAACCGCTATTCCAAGTCACAATACCAAACCGCAATGGGATCAAACCGCAGGTCACTTTCACCAATTTTGTCTTTTACATAAAAACCAGATCTGTTGTTTTCACTTTTATCAAACCGCAACCAAGAATCAAAAGTTGCATCCAAGAACACAAGCTTTAACCCAGATCAGTTTATTTTTGACCAACTAATTCGACCATAATTCCGACCAGACTTATAAACCAAAAAAAACTTATTCACGGGTTGGGTACAGCAGTCACAAACATGATGGTAAAAAAATAGTCATAAAAATGATAGTTACAAGGAAACTGCTAACAGGAATGATAGACCACAAGATACAGTTGTGTAACATAGAGCACGAGACTTCTGTTTGACCATTTTTTGACACGCAAGTATTTTATTGAAACTGTTAATACCAATAAAGTAGGAGAAAAAAAATTTCCAGCTGCACACACAAGAATAAAAAACAGCTTCAAAAAGAGTACGAACCACACAGAAAATCAACACACATAAAACCTGGCTCAGGTACCAATTGTAGGATCGAAACATGTTGATTATTGTAGTGATTCGGGAGGTCTTGGGTAATGGAAGAACAAGTTCTTCATTGTTAGTGTTAGAGAGAGAAAGTGAGAGAGAGAGAGAGAGAGAGAGAGAGAGAGAGAGAGAGAGAGAGGGGATGTTCTTGAGAGAGAAAATTCATACTAGTTGTGTGTGTGTTATTGAATCATCCAACCTTTCCAAATGAGGTGGAAAGGCTATATATACAATTACAAGTATACGCCCTCCTGCGGGCTGTGGATCAGGTATACAGTGGGTAAAGACCCGTCCTTCTTCCACGATGTTACCTAAACTAAACTAATATCTAACTAACTAATAAACTAACTACGAGCTATCATAAAGCTATTACATCATTTAGGTGACCGAGTATTTTATAGGAATATTTGTATTCCTAACAGAAGAAGTGTTGAGCAGGAAGTTGACAAGTGTGTGGTCTATTTGCTCATTAAGATCGATGACATACAAGTGACAAAGTTTGTCCTTTCAGATAGTGTATGAACGGAAATGTAGAACACCTTCGGTTGAATTAGGTCGAGAAGCCGCTCATTGAATGTTTGGAGTTGATTAAAATGACTGACGGATTTGTTGTCATTGTGGAAGAGGAAGTTTGAAAGTTTAGACATGAATTTTTGTGTCCCGTACGATGTTTCCAACCTATCCCATTATACATTTTGATATGATTCGATACTGCGATCTATGCATAGTTAATCGTTAATACGATTAGGTTACCAACCTCTTTAGGAGACTTTTGGCATGACTGATAATTCGATATATACTCCTCTAATCTTAGCAAGATCCTTAGTTCGTTCAGAACCTGATTCGATTTGTGGAGTTTTCTATCATCTAGTTTCACTTCCGTATTCTTTCCAGATTCACCTGATGTTCAAATATCTCTTTGTGATATTACGACTATCATCTGTTCATGTTCATTTCGTATTTATTGGATCAGATTTGTTTTATGTGGAGAGCCCGGAGCTATCCTATTTTATTCAGATCGAGTCATGAGAAACCTTTCCGTTTGTTAAATTTCATTGGAGAAACAATTTTGAGCAAGTTAATCACTTCCTTTTCATTTCGTGAATTGGTACATTTTCGTTTGATCTCTTCATTTCAATTTCGCGGACAAAATTTTCTTTTAGGAGGGAAGAGTTGTAAAACCCTAAATTTAAAATACCTAATCTTACGTCTAAACGAATAAACCATATATCCAAATAATTTAAACGAAACCTCATAATTGAAATTCTAAACATACTTTGAATCCAAAAATATTTAGAAACCTAAAATTTTGAAGCTTGTGAAATTACCAAATTGCCCCTAATGCTTAAAATTGCTATAAAACACTTAAATAAAATACAAATAAGTCCTAAACACTTAGTAATTTGCAACATATGATATGTAATATTTTTGTATGAACATTTTAATGTTATTAAGTGTCCTAAAAATAATTTTCAGATTTAAAAATATTGTATGGCCGAAAATTTCATATATAATGCATACTTTTATATTTAAATTATGTAAGATCAAAGATAATCATCAAATAATTATGGAAATGATCCAAATCAGTAATTTGCCTTCAAATCAGCAATTAGGCCGAAAATACTTCTCCCCCCTCCCCACCTCCAATTACACGGTTTGTATTTATATTTCCTTTTAACCTAAAATAAAACCCTAAAACCACTATAAAATCCACAAGTGATGGCTAAAAATTTTTGGAGGCTCCTAGATAATTTTCCTGGTCTTTTACAAGTCCTAAGAAGGTGGTAAATAGTTGTGAAGATTGTGGGTCGATCGATGAGACTGGGCGAATTTGTTTGTGTCGCGTTTTAATTAGCCGAGAAGCCCAAAATCTTTTCTGCTTGTTCTCTTCATTCAAACCTTCAAAAGGGTATTTGTATCATCTCTTATAATTTAGTCATGTTTGCACGTTCAAATCCATACCATGCATTCTTGATAAATCGTATGAGATTAAAGAATAAAAAACCTAATAAAATCATGTAATCGGCTATGCAATTTTGTAGGAATCATATATATTTTATTCTGGTCCTATATATGTCATATAACACTAGAAAAATAGTTTTCATAATTTTTGAAACCTGGAAACATAATTTGGAATTTATTTGTTACCGTATTTAAATAAGAAAAAGGAATTAAAAGAAATAAAATCATTTTGGCTAGGGTTAGGGGTTTTGGTGTTTTATTTGATATAAATAATGTTGTTTAAGGTTGTTATAATGATTGTAATGATTGGAAAAATTTAGGGTTAGGGTTTGTGAATTTTATTGTAAATCGAATTGATTTAAAAAAAAGTATAGGGGGTGTTTTGTAATTTCATAAACTGAAGGGCTATTTTTGTAGAATGTTTTGGACCAGGGGTGAACTTAATAAAATATAACATGAGGGTTTTAAGTGTTAAATTTGTAACTAAAAGGATTAAAATGGTAAATAAATATGTGCGGATGGTAATTAAATTAAATTAAGGGTGAAATTGTAAATTTTGGAAACATGAGGATATTTTCGTACTTATTTTGAATTCAAGGGTGTAATGTGTAATTTTGGATAATTAAAGGTTAATTGTGCTAATTTGAATTAAATATGGTTATATTTGTAAATTAAATATTAATAAGGACCTATTTTGAAAATAATTTAAATTAAGGATTAATTTGTAACATTTGTAAAACTTGAGGAATTGAATGGTAAATATTGTTAACTTATGGGCTAAATTGTATGAAATATGGAAATTGTAATATTTACACTTTAAACCTTTAACCTTGGAATAATTATATTATAAACCGTAAAATATGGAATTATCATGACTTGTCGAAATGAACCCTAATTTTATAATAGTGTTTATTTAATGAGTTAACCTAATTATAATATGAGATCCTTTCTAATTTTGGAAACCTAGTTATCTTTGAAAACTTTCTAAATATGGAAACTTACTAAATATGAGAACCTACTAAAAATAGAAAGTTACCTAATTTGGATAAAACTACTAAAATTGGAAGTTACTATTTTTGGAAAGTTCTAATTATGGAAAGTCTATTTTTGGAAAGTAAACTTAAAACCCTAATTTGGTAATCGTAACCTAATCTGGAAACACTTATCACAAGTAAACCCTAATTTTGACAACATAAAATCAGTTGAGTCTTTAATGAGCAGTTAAGTAATATGTATCCTTTATTAGGTAGATCATGTGAAGAAGGAGTGAACTGCTTTCTCTTCTCGTTCTTTGTTTCATTTCTGCATTTGTTTTCGAGGTACAGATATTCTGCCTTTTTAGTAAAGGCCATCCTTCTCTCTTTTATTTAATGTTTCGATTATGATCCCTTCAGTTAAGCCATTGCTATGTTCCCTTTGTTTGATTCGTTTTGCTAATACTTGATATTGATATGAGCTTGATATTCGTTTGCATGCTATATTTCTTTTCTATAGCATTCTTGATTATATACCCATTATGTGTTACTTGTATATGATGTGATTAATTTGTAGCCAGTCATGGGGAGTCCATGGCCTTGCCACTGATGCACTAGTGGTATTGACACTATCTGTGGAGGTAGGTTTTAGTTCACAGCGTTCCCTTTAAGCTAGCTATTCAGGTCTATATTTATTATTGTATATGTTTACTTAGCCTAGAGCTTTGTGCATATATATCTGTTTTGCATTGAGCGTATAGATGCATCCTGTAACACCCCCAAAATACCGCAGCGGAAGACTGTGTCATAGGGGTGCTACTTCATAATACAAAGTACAAGTTATAGAAAACGAACTCTAAATGAGACGTTTTGAAAAGTTACCATTCGATTAATGAATTCAAAGTTACAAACATGAGATTCCAAAGTATGATACATAAATGTATACAAAGTTTTGAATGGTAAATGATAAAAGCGTAAGTCTTCAGAATATGCAGCTTGACTCTAAGTTCCACGCACTAGCTATCGCCTTACTAACCTGAGATAAACATGCTAAAGTGTCAACACAATGGTTGGTGAGTTCATAGAGTTTGTCTTAAAACAGTTGAAAAGCCTTAAAGAATGTTCACACAGCAAAGGCATTGAGAATCCACTCAGTTGCAAGTCCCGCCATAAGAGACTTGCAACCTGTGTGTCCACAACCCACTGCTAAAAGATAGTTTATACAATGCACCGGATTATATTCACCCAAGGTCAAGAATAGACACAAGGGCGGGGGGCATCTTCCCAAATAGTACTACGTCATCCAAGGTCAAGTATAGACACAAGGGTAGGGGGCATCTTCCCATGAGTACTACCAATACCTCTCCGACAGAATAGAGTATTATGTATGCACGTAAATACGAATCTTGTATTTAAATTAAGCAAGTATAGTGTAACAAGTATGTATAACGCAATCAAGTATAATGCCAATCAAGTATAACAAGTATAAATGTTTAAGAGTATTTGTACAAGTAAGCAAGTAGTTGAGCATGTATCTCCCCCAAAGAGTTAAAACAAGTATAAAAAGAGTAGGGGCTATGACTCACCTTAAGCTTATGTAATGAGAAATGAAAGTGGTAGTCGAATCGCAAAAGTCTCTAAGAGCAGCCTATAATAGAACGTTGCGACTTAGGTTTGGAGTAACGTCTAAGAATACGAAGAATTTCCAATATATGTCTTGCATAATGTTCATGATGTAGTACTTAGTATATAGTGTAAGTCGTTGAATATAAGTGGTCTATGAAACATGTATAGGTTGTATATCTCTTACTACCGTTCGGGCCTACATAATTCAGAAGTCATGGAGTAAACGTTCGAGGAGCCAGGACACTTTAATTCGTAAATCCACAACTCATCTCGACGGCTTACTTAATGAACTCCTCACATGAGGCTCCCTACTATTGTAGTATTTGATAACATATATATAAGTTTTGATCTTTAAAAGTTATATGGTCTTAGCCGTGGCTTTGCCGTGACCTTGGTCATTGTTACCATGGTCTTGAGACTCAACCTTGGCTTTAGCCATGGTTGTGGTCTTGGCTTTAGGTCATTAGACCTCTTGGTCTTAGTAAATCATAACTATTATATAGTGACTTTGGTCTAAAAATGGGCTGTTAAGAATTTGAAGAAATTATCACTCGGAAAGCGTTTTCAGGGCTCGAGCTTCTTTATTTCTGAACGAAAACGTCGTTCCGGACAACTTTCGTGTTTTAACTTTTTGATGAATCGGGCCAGAAGGGTGACTTTCAAATTGGCAGAATGCAAAACAGTAGGGTATAGGCAGTTTTGCCGTTTTGGTTTCACTAACTTCTTATGGCCCTAACTTTTGACTCGTGTACTCGTTTTAAGTGATTCAAATTGCTATGTTTTCCTTGTTAAGTCCTCTTTAACAGTAAGTAAGTGTCAAATATCATAGTTGTACTATTTTAGTCGTGGTTCTCCATAAAAATCACTAGTTTGCTTGTTTACTTGTCATAAGTTAACATATGTATACCAATACTTGTTTTATCCATTTTTAAACATCATGAACACAATAACAAGAACTTATATAGCATGAAAGGAACACAAAGAGCATGAAAATGATAATTAAGCAAGGAGTATGTTAGGGTTTGCTTACAACTTTTGGCTTTCTCTTAAGAAAGGAAGTCAAGTATGGAACTAGGACACTAAACCTAAGCTTTCAACCAATCACCACAACCCTTGCTAACCATTGATAGACTTGATATAGACCTTGTGAAAACCCATTAACTTCAGCCCCTAATCACCTTGTGTAGCTCCTAATTCAACCATGGAATCACCAAACAAACTTAAGAACTAGGTAGAGAATACTAAAACCTTGAACTTTGTAGTGTAACTTGTATATTGAAGATCAAAGGATCATGGTGCTAGGGATTTATGTTGTGGAGTTTTTAGTGATGAGAAAGGAAGGAGATGAGCTTGTATTTATAGCATGAAGAGGAGGTGCAAGGAAGGTGCCTAGGAAGGTTCATTAAGGAGGTTAGTTTTTAGGATATTTAGGAAGCTTACTTAGGAAGTTTTACACATGTTTGCTACCTAAAGTCCTCAAGACTTATCACAAGCCAACAAGGCTTGTGATACACGTTCATATGGGATAAGGGGTGACTAGATGAGTAGTCATGGTCTTATCTAAGTTACGGAGTGAGTTTTGGTCCCGGTAATCGCTAACGGTAAGTCGTTAAGTCATGAAACTTAAAATCAGGTATCCTAAAAATATGAAATTTATAAATATGTTAGAACTTATTAATATAACCTATCTTAGCCTATTTAATGAGTGATAAGTTCTATCGGGTTGCTTAAACGCTGCTAAAACTGGAAACGCGGGGTAAAACGCGTAATTCGCGTAAAACGCTAAACTGGAAAACGTAAAATTCCAAAACTTTTGGAATTGTCATAAAATGAGAGAAAATCATATTTCTATTGTTTATAATGTTTTATGGACATATCGGGATGCTGGAATGACGTTTAAACCTAAAAGTAAATCTCGGACACGGCTTCGTGATTTTTGCAGAAATGATCCGACGAGTGTGAAATTCTCGGATTATCATTAAAATAGTTTAACTTACGAGAATATGAAATAAAAATTTTGGATGTGAATAGTAAAAAGTGAATAGTGAAATTTTCGGGAATAAAAGTTAACCTGAAATTGCGAATTGTTACACATCCTAGGTACTTTGTTTAGTATTATTTGGTGAATGTTTTGGTGTGTGTGCAATACACCCCTTTTACATTTGGTACAATGGAGGTCATGACTCCAATGTACATTTAGTATATATATTGTTGGGCATTCCTATTTGTTCTACTTCTCTATGATTCTTATTATCTTGTCATCTCTAAAGTGATTAACTTATGCTTGCTTTATTTTTTTGCTTACACTTATGACTCATTTCATTTCGTTGATTGCCTGATATCCATTATCCGTATTTCCTTTGATCATATTCCATGTTTCCATATTCTTGATTTCTATCTCAGCAGGTTCATTTGGACCTATGTTGTATTCACCTTCGTTTTTTTTTATTAGTTTTCGTTTGTTTATATCTGTTCACTTGGCTTTTTAAACTCAGCCGCATTTCATTTCCTGCGGCAGGTTTTTATAAGGAAGCTGGGTTGGGTGAAGACTGCTTAGGAGCTCTTAGTGGACTACACTGTTGATAGCTTCCCATTGGATTAGAGATAGACTTAGAAGATTTCCTTCTTGGTTTTTAGCTTGAAATAAATTTGGAAGTTGTAATGCAAAGAATTAGTCCTTTATCTTTTCTTGACAACTGTTTTGTAAACCTTGTATTATTAATGTATTCCGCTTGCTTATGATCTAATTTGACCCCATAATGTTACACTTTAGCCCTTTTCGGGTTGGGGTGTTACACTTGAAATCCATGCACATGAATTTGTAAACTTATTGGACATACATCGGTCGTTATGGTTAATCGAAATTAATGTACTAAAATTATATTTTCGCAAAGACATGGAAAAATTAATTAGACATGTTCTCATGTGGTGGATCAAATAATGAATTTTGATATTATACAATTCTAGCAATATGAGAAAGTGGTCACCATTTAGTGAATACACAAGATAATCAATGATAGAAATGAGATGAGAAGAAGAGATGGATGATTACTTCAATATGAGAAATAAAATAGCTAGAGTTTCCTTAAGATAATGAAATAACCAACAATATTACAAGTAGCCTAATCTTAGTATTTATAGAGAGGAAGTAGGGCAACACCCCCTCTTCCCTCATTCTTTCCCATCGTGGGCTTTAAGGCCCATGGACTAATAATCTTAAGCCTAGTAACATAAGAGATAATAATATAATTAACTAAGCAACCTAATGTTTATTACATATGACCGAGACTTGATAAATAGTAAAACTATGTTCCCAACAATCTCCCCCTAAGGGTCGGTCATCAAGGTTTCTGGACGTCTTCAACTTGTCTTAATCTTTGACTTTCACTGCTTTAGACGTCTTCAAAGAATCATTAGATAAAATCATTCATCATTCTTTGTTCTTTGTTCTTTGTTGAAGTAATAGTGATCATCTTATGAAGTTGTCTGCCATTCGTCACTTCTGCGTCTGTGGTGGTTGTCCGCCATTCCAACATGCTCATACATCTTCGGACTTTGACTTTCACATGCACGTAGTTCCCTTTCTTTCACTTTGATCTTTAGTCTCTTTACTTTGTAGATTCTTGTTTTTGGCGTAGAATCTTTCTTTGAACTTTGTGTTGCTTAGATCTTTGAGGGAGCTTACTTTGACTTCAAGATGTATGTATGAGAATGCAAAATCTATCGCCATGGAGGTGATGTGTAGCTGCAGGTAAACAGTTAGTAATAAACAACCGGTATTTACAGGTAAGAAATTAGAGATCGTCAACAGCATAGTGTGAAGACTCCTTCTAACACTTACCAAGGCCTTTCCCATTTCGGATACTCTCGAGAGAGCTTACGAGACCTACTAAGTAGATCAACAAATGGGTGAGTCACTGGGGATCACTCCACGACTGTAGACCGTTTTGGAACCACCGTGAACACTAAGCGTAACCCACAAGGAGTTACAGAAGTGACCTGCTGTCAAGGCTGTTTGATGTTGACCCTGGCAGGAGTTTCCATTCAATCATTGAGAAATACAAAGGTATATTCTCTCATAAATGTTATAGGCAGATTACTAGGAGCTGCGAAGGACTCGATAATTTACAGCGGATGTCCATTGATGTAGAACACCAGTTGTAGAAATATTAAGTGTTCTTAAGAGATCTTTTCATGTAATCTTGCGGCTCTAGACTCGATAAGTGCTTCATTTAGTTGTTGAAGACTGGGGAAGCGTCTCCTGTTTCAATATCAACATGGCTCGTAATGAGCGGTCGATAGATTATGCAGGGTTCCCCGTGAGAATGAAACAAGTTCTTTTAAGAGAACTTGAGTGGTTAAGAAGGTTTAGTGCATTGTGTCACTTGGTCCATGACGTCTTTGTCTTCAATACTGGTGTCTCCTTAGCAACAACCAGTAGCATATGAATTGAACTCGGTGTCTGCCCTAAGGTTGACCATATGGAGGGCTATTTCTTTTCACCCTTTTCTTTACTTTTCTTTTTAATTCTTCAACCCATTCTTTCTCCTTTCATTCTTCACTCCTTTTTTTCTTATAATACCTAAGGACTTCTAATACTAACTATTGGTGATGTCCTTGGGTAGATCCCTCCGCCTCTGGCGGATCATAGGACGGTTTTCCCTAACTTCAGTCACCTTATAACACCATGACTATCCTATAATTGCCATGAAACCATTTGAAAA
Source organism: Artemisia argyi (assembly GCA_030686995.1). Classification (NCBI taxonomy): domain Eukaryota; kingdom Viridiplantae; phylum Streptophyta; class Magnoliopsida; order Asterales; family Asteraceae; genus Artemisia; species Artemisia argyi. The sequence continues at coordinate 19,031,338 of CM060697.1, read as the reverse complement.
ATCTCTCAAAGTGTTTGTGATTATCAAACTATTTTGTTTAACAGTTTTAGAGTTTTCTTTTGAAGGGCTCCCCCTTCACATGTGCTCATGTGATATTAAATTTGCGCATGCTGGAGGAGCAAGCACTTTTGAATTGATCCACTTTTAGTGAACAAGACCGATTCGAGACAAGCTTACATCACTAGTTAAACTAGCTTGAAATTATTACCCGGCCTGGTCGAGTCCACAGAAAGTTTCTCGAAACGGTACATTTCTACTTAGACAAATTCTTTTCGAGACACTCTTACGTGGCTAGTTAGAGAGTTCCATTGTCAGCTTTTAGGTGACAGCTAGCTTTAATAACTAACTTGATGTCATTACCCCTCGAGGATCAGTCTTTTCGATTACTAACTTTTTGTTTCGTCAATTCCTGGGTCAATTCTGAGTCGAGCTCGCACAAGATTCAACTTTAAGCATCTTTGAACGTTCATATTTTAATCATTTTCACTTTTCTCCCCCTCAAAAATAGCATATAAAATGTTGTTTTTGATAAACTTTTTGATTAAAATATGCTTTTTGAGTCTTATGTGGAAAATCTAACAAGAACCTTTACTTTTAAGAACAACGATTTTCCAAGTGCTCCCCCTCAACAAGTGAATACTTATTGAGGTGAAATGCTTGTCTTTTGAGTAGAATTGAGAAAAACTGAAAATTTGATTAATTATACTCAAAAGTTCGCTCCTTATATCAGGATTGAGGCATTGAAGCGTACCTCAGGGTCCTTTCTTTATAAGAACGGGTTGTACACTGTAATGTGTGCACAAGCCATACTAATCAGAAATCAATCAAATTAAAAGATAGTATTGAAATGTTAGTACCTGAGTAATCCAGTTTATGATTCATCACCAGTTAGAGCATCAAAGTCTGTGAACTGAGGATCAGGTCGTTGGAAGGTTTTGACAGTAAATGATGGTCGGACACCGATGTAGCTTTCCAATCTTCTTATCTGTACCCGACGAAACAACCTTTCTTCAATTGATCGGACAAAGTTGCGGACTTGCCTTCTTGCGTTGGATTTCCATCTAGGAGCTTCACCCTTATTTAACTTTTTCTTATCATCTTGCAACCTTACCAATACCTCTTGAACGGTTTTTAGCGTATCATCACAAAACTTATGAATCTCATCGAACCTCATGTAACTGAGCAGCTTCCTTTTATTGAGGTAATGATGAGGCAAAAAAATGTACGACTTTTAGGGGGTCATTTAAGCCCGGAATTGAATTTATTTGATCAAATATTGCCCTAAATCGTTCCTTTTGTGATTTTAGGTACTTTGGGAGAGAAATCTGGAAAAGGAAGCAATTCGGACGTTTTTGGAGCATAAAAGTGAAGAAAACGCCAAAGTCTTAATTTTCCTTGCTGGGAACAGTAGGTGACGGCGTCAAGAGTAATTTCCATGACGATCCAGTACAGATTTGAAGGCGTCACGAAGTAGGGCGTCAAGAGGAAAATGCATGACGGCCTGGAAACATACAACACTTGACGGCGTCAGATCTGGATCAAGGCAGTCCGAGATTTATTTTGGCGGCGAGATGACGGCGTCACAAAATTTGTCTTGACGCCGTCAGACCCTATTTCCTATATATAGTTTTCTAATTTTCACATTAAAAAGAGAGAAGTTTTGGAGAAACCCTAAGTACGAACTTGGTACAAATTTTACAGGTTTTTCAAGGGTTCTAAGCCCTTGATACCTTTCATGTGTAATTGAGATAAGTATTTTTTTAATTCAATCAATATGTCTATGTGTTGGTTGTCTATATCTTGTTCTTGTCTTAATTCCATCATGCTAGGCTAGATCTATCTTGTGTTTGCTTAGATCTAATGAAACCTAGATGTTAATTATGTGTTGATTACTTGTTTATAGTTGTATTGGATGAATAAATTCGATGTTAGGCTTAAGAAAACTGGCAGATCTCCAAATGGTAACATGCTTGAACGTCGTAGGAAACATGAACTGACGTGCACTAGGTTTTATTGGTTGTATTTAATGCATGAGTAAATTCTAATGATCCCATGTTAGGAGCTTCTTAGCCGGCTCGACATAGGAGTGAAGTAGGCACTCATAGGATTGGGGAATTAAGTGCGCCACCCCATGAATGGTATTAAGGAATACAATCCGTCATCCACGCAACTATAACAAGAAATTAACGTGTAAAAGATATCTAGGGAGTAGTGAAATCTAAGTAAACACATTTTCTCCACTAATTGCTCACAACCTTAGTTAATCTAGTTTATTTTCATTTCTAGTATTTTATTTTGATTGCATCTTTAGTATTGGGTTACTTGACTAGCAACTAATTCCGCCCAAATCCTTCAAACCCGAGACTTTTATTTGCTTTTCTAAAAAATATAAAAATACAAAAAGAATCATCCCTCTCCTTTAGAACTAGTATTTAGGTTTTCTAATCCTAGCGACACTATTCCTAGCTGAACGATCAATCCTCCGGTACTTGTCACTATACTATACTACAACGATCAGGTACACTGCCTGGTGGGGGTTGTAAGCTTCTCAAGATCCCTGAGAGGTAAAGCCTGGTGCGATTCCCACGTATCAAGTTTTTGGCGCCGTTGCCGCGGAATAGTTATTGTCTAGGTTAGAATCTCTTTTTATTAGGTCTACTTGCTAGATTCCTTTCTAGTGAGATTTTATTTTTATTTTTAGGTTTTCTTTAGTCTATCTTATTTCTTTGTGTCCTTTGTTCGTAAACTATTTCGATGGATAACAATAACATTGATCGTTTGATTCCTGTTATTCGTGTTTTTCATCGTAGGATTTTCCAAATGCCAGCCCCACTCCCTTTAGTGGAGAATGAGAACCCACCTAACCTCTCACCCAACCACCACTTTGACAATAATTCTGAGTTAGAAGAGTCTGATCATGATGATGACCGTAGGGCTAGTCCTTTCTACTATTCAGACTCCGATGAGGATCCTGATGATGGTGATGTGATTAATGAGAATAGGATGGAAGAAGAAATAAATCCCCTTAGGTATATCGACCCTAGAACCAGGATTGAGTGTGATAGTTCGTTTAACATGAAATTTCCTTGTAAGATCGGATTTAAGAGCTTTAACGCCTATCTTAACTCATCTCTCCCAATGAACATAATCTCGCGTAATGAATATAATAAAATCATGGTAGATGAGTTAGAATACAAAGGAGAAAACATTATTGCTAGGGCAATACCATTGCACGTGTTTGTAGGAAGCTTGGTTTATCTTGTTGAGTTCATGGTTATGGAGAATCTAGGAGAGTTTATTGATGATAAGTTGACCCAAGTTGTGTTTAGAAAGCCTTTCAAACGGTTGACCAACCTCGATGAAAAACGCATAGAAGGGTTAATTACATTCTCGGATGGGGATGAAGATTTTGTCTATCAAATGCCCCGCACACACCCTAGGTTCAAAGATTTTTCCATGGAAAAGTGTAGTAGGTATCCGCCCATAGAAATGTTAAGTGAAAGTGATAAGAGAAAAGGACTTAAGTATACTCATGAAAAGAATAAAAGATACTATCGCGGATGCTTAGAGTTAGGAGATGATTATAAGAATGATGAGGCGACTATTAGATGGCTCACACTTGGTTATGTAGGCATAAGCGATACACGTTAACCCATGACCTTGAGTCTAGCTACAAGACTCGTAAATAAAGAAAAGCGCTTCTTGGGAGGCAACCCATGTTTTGTGTGATTTTATTTTGTTTGTTTGTTATTCTGTATGCATGCTTTATTTTTATTGTTGGTTGATCATGTTTCTAAATTAAATAGTGGAAATACTTTACTTTGTTGTTTTGGTCTAGTCTTAACTCCACCTAAAAGTATTTTTGCAAAAGATAAGTGTAAGGGGAAACCCCAAATATGTTTTTAAGAAACAAACCGATCATGATTCTCCACAATATTAAATGAACATGTGTATTCGTATTTGTTAGAGTCAAATGCTTGTATTGAGTCATAATGAAGTTTTGCAGGATTTTCCAGGAAGTAGGACCAAGTTTTTCCAGAAATTTTCCGGAAACTTAACATAAGAATTTCTGCAGGTCACTTCTGACGGCGTCAAGAATTAATTCTTGACGGCGTCACGTGTAAAAATCTGGAAATTTTACCGGTTTTGTTTTTCTAACGGAGTCTTATGGTTTTTGAGAATTATTAAGTTTTATAATCTCCAGGAAATCTGCAAACTTCATTCCACAAGCATTATATCTTATCTTGTTTTCTAGGATTTAGTAACTTATATAGGATGCCGCCGATTTTACGCGAGGTTGTTTTGTCTGTTTTCTCAGGTTTTACAGGTTATGTATGACAAGAAAATGATTTATATTCTGGAAGGGAAGCTTTGATTGTTCATTTTCTTGGAGGAAGATTTAACCTGGCCACCTTATTATCCATACCGAGCGAATCAGGGGAGTATTTGATTTCATTCTTTTTACTTTTTAACTTTTACATTCTTTACATGAACATTGGGGACAATGTTCATTTAAGTGTAAGGGGAGGGTCAAAAAATGATACCTTACATTTGCACTTTCGCTTGAGTTTCTTTTGTTTAATGGTAGATGTGTAATAAAACTATGAGAAACACTTGTTAGTGCAATTTTAGCGCCAAATTTAAAATTTTTTACAACATTTAGGAGTGAAACTTTAGCCATAGCAAGCCTCTCAAGGATAGGAGATTGTATGACTAGCACATAACCGTATATTCAGAAAAATTTTCCACCCAAATATGTGAGGTTCGCCTTTAGATTTGATAGGAAAAGCATTTACTATTAGTGCTTATGAGTGTACCGGTAGCATTTAGACTCTAGAACTTGCGTTAGTGATGCATCCCGAGACCGCTAGTGAGACTACATTCGTGTGGTAGGATTTACTACATGATAAGAGGCATTAGGATCACCCTTGTGTTAAACCCGTATCATGATTACTTGACCATTTAAGTCATATTACTTGGCTAGTTAAGTCAACTAATTTTTCCCACACCCTTAGCGTTGTACTTATTTTTAGTACACGAAACCCCTAGTACACCCTTCCGAGCCTATCTTTTCGTTTCTAACTTTAAGCATCTTACTTAAAGGAAGAATTTGTTACACCCCACTTAAATGTACACCCAAATCGCCTTAGCCTTCCGTGTATGCGCTCATCTTTAGTGTATTATTGTTATTTGTTAAACCCTAAGTTAACTATCTAATTGATTACATGGTTGCTAAGTCGAGTCATATCCTTGTACATATTGTTTTGGGACGATTGGGACTCATGGGTAAAGTACTTATTTTGTGGAGTAATGGGGAAGAACATCATTTATTACCCCCGTATGTGCGTTAATCTTAAAAGTACTCCAAGTGTTTTGATTTTCTTAACTCGAGTCATTAGATTAGTTTATTGTAAAGTATGTAAAAATTCAAGTGTAAGGGGAACGTTTATTCCCTATGATGTATTTTTTTGGATGGTAGGGTAAGAGTGTATGCAAAAAAAAATAAATAAAATAAATAAATCGAAAAATCAAGAAAAAGAAAAGAAAATAGAAAAAGAAAAAGAGAAAAAACATACGGACTACCATCCCTTTTCATTTTATGTTTTTGTTATTTTTCATTTATTAGCTTAAGTCGAGTCTAGTCTTGGCTTAGCAACGCCATATTGTACATGTAATTGACCAAGATTGTTAACTCGCCACCAGTAAAACTTCCATTATCCAACAAAACCATGTATTTCATATCCCTACACCTAACGTTACAACCCTTTAAAAGACCTCTTTGATAGTTTATCCTAGGTGGTTACGCCATGTGGTGGAGGTTTGATCCTTTCCCAAGCCTATGGTAATCTATTTTGCTATGACAGGTAGTGAGAGATATCTTCCGTTTCCATATTGTAATTTATACTTTATTACACCCGAGAGATGTGAGTATCTAAACACTATTTGTGAGGTGCTAGTGTATGACCTCCGTGCTTGTATTTGGTCTTTAGTGGAACGATTATTTGTTGTAATTACTTTTATATTAGTGTTAAATGACCCCTAACTTGTATTTTGAGTAGAATAAAAGCGCATTTGCTTGAGGACAAGCAAATCTCAAGTGTAAGGGTATATGATGAGGCGAAAAATGAACCACTTTAGGGGGTCATTTAAGCCCGGAATTGAATTTATTTGATCAAATATTGCCATAAATCGTTCCTTTTGTGATTTTAGGTACTTTGGGAGAGAAATCTGGAAAAGGAAGCAATTCGGACGTTTTTGGAGCATAAAAGTGAAGAAAACGCCAAAGTCTTAATTTTCCTTGCTGGGAACAGTAGGTGACGGCGTCAAGAGTAATTTCCATGACGATCCAGTACAGATTTGAAGGCGTCACGAAGTAGGGCGTCAAGAGGAAAATGCATGACGGCCTGGAACGTACAACACTCGACGGCGTCAGATCTGGATCAAGGCAGTCCGAGATTTATTTTGGCGGCGAGATGACGGAGTCACAAAATTTGTCTTGACGCTGTCAGACCCTATTTCCTATATATAGTTTTCTAATTTTCACATTAAAAAGCGAGAAGTTTTGGAGAAACCCTAAGTACGAACTTGGTACGAATTTTACAGGTTTTTCAAGAGTTCTAAGCCCTTGATACCTTTCATGTGTAATTGAGATAAGTATTCTTTTAATTCAATCAATATGTCTATGTATTAGTTGTCTATATCTTGTTCTTGTCTTAATTCCATCATGCTAGGCTAGATCTATCTTGTGTTTGCTTGGATCTAATGAAACCTAGATGTTAATTATGTGTTGATTACTTGTTTATAGTTGTATTGGATGAATGAATTCGATGTTAGGCTTAAGAAAACTGGCAGATCTCCAAATGGTAACATGCTTGAATGTCTTAGGAAACATGAACTGACGTGCACTAGGTTTTATTAGTCGTATTTAATGCATGAGTAAATTCTAATGATCCCATGTTAGGAGCTTCTTAGCCAGCTCAACGTAGGAGTGAAGTAGGCACTCATAGGATTGGGGAATTAAGTGCGCCACCCCATGAATGGTATTAAGGAATACAATCCGTCATCCATGCAACTATAACAAGTAATTAACGTGTAAAAGATATCTAGGGAGTAGTGAAATCTAAGTAAACATATTTTTTCCACTAATTGCTCACAACCTTAGTTAATTTAGTTTATTTTCATTTCTAGTATTTTATTTTGATTGCATCTTTAGTATTGGGTTAGTTGACTAGCAACTAATTCCGCCCAAATCCTTCAAACCCGAGACTTTTATTTGCTTTTCTAAAAAATATAAAAATACAAAAAGAATCATCCCTCACCTTTAGAACTAGTATTTAGGTTTTCTAATCCTAGCGACACTATTCCTAGCTGAACGATCAATCCCCTGGTACTTGTCACTATACTATACTACAACGATCAGGTACACTGCCTGGTGGGGGTTGTAAGCTTCTCAAGATCCCTTGAGAGGTAAAGCCTGGTGTGATTCCGACGTATCAGGTAGGTGAAACCAAATGATGGTTGTTGGATGAGCATATACTATGACATTTGTTCAATTCCAGGAAATGAGAGTTGTGGTTTAGTCAGATTGATCTTCTGCTAATAACTTTCAATGCCTAGCTGAAGGTCTTCCACTCTTTTTTGAACTATTAGTCGTCTGATGTAGAGGAGTAGGGATGAGATGAAGTTGTACTATGTGTCGGTTGAGAATCGGCAAATTCTTCCTTGAACCTTTTCTAAATACATATCTTCAATGTCATTTAGATAAAGTTCGGGAATATATGCTTTTTGAGAATTTGTACTTCTTTTCATCTTGTCTTTTGATGACGATCTCACTCATGAAAGTGTAGTTGAACCTTTTTGACTCATGAATTTCCATGATGGCAATAATTCTTGATTTCTGCGAGTGTACCCAAGTTGACGACGTTCAGGCCAATGCTAAATTCCTAGTAGAGCATCTTTGTTGTAGGCTACAATGGAGTTGCTGAAGATAGGAGTTGACTCTTCAATTGCAGGTATATCGTACCTAGCAGCGGGGACTGAGATTGTCAATGAAGAAGCGTATCATTCTTTTGATTTCTCGAGAGTAAGTTGAAGGTATTGAAGATCTTTGTTGAAGAAGAATCTATAAGGTATCTTAGGCTTTTCAGGAAATCCTTGCAACGGTAACGGTTTGGTCCAATTGATGAAGTAAGGTTTATCGGGTTTTCCACAGTGGATGTCGAAATTCACCTCCGGATTAAGCCAGTCGAACTTGTAGACATTGCACTTGCAATTTTCTCCATGTGATATTCGATTTCAACTTTGTTTCCAGATCTTGACTTGAGAAAATCAAAAGCATCCCGATTAATTCTCCTTAATTCAGCCTTAGTTAATTTTTCAATCTGAAGACCAGCCATTATACTTTGAGTGTATTGCAGTGTGTTTCCAGGAAGTGGTTCTTCATCTTCAAGAGGAGGTTGTGCATTTATCATTTCAGTCAACCAGTCACCCTCTGGTGTGTCATCATTGTTAATCCAGGAGTTACGTTTACCTTTTCTTGGCTTCTTTGACTTTGTAACTTTACCCTTGTCTTGAGCTTTAGTGGTTGATGATGGTCCAGGTCTAGAGTCGGTGATTGGAGATGCACGAAAATTTGTATCGGGTTGTTCCTGATAATCTTCCACATGGTGCATGAATGGTTTTTCCTCTTCAGTAGGACCTGATCCAGAAGTTGAAATGTGTCGTTGTTTTGCAGGAGGTGCAGAAGCTTTTGGTGGTTGTTGGGAAGACGATGGACCACTTGTAGACTTGTGTTTCTTACCTTTTGAATTTGGATCGGGGTCATCATCTTTCCTTGACCTTTTAAGGGATCCAGCAGCTTCTTTGCATGATTCTTTTGACAAATTAGCTTCAATGGCCTCTACAAGAGCTATTTCTTCAGGAGTTATAGTTGTCTTGTAGGCTACTTTGTCATAGATTTGAACAAGCAATTCACCGAATGATGGTTTTGTAGCGGTTGGAGTTGTTGTTGAAGCTTTGGCAGGTTGAAGAGTGAATGATGTTGTGCACAGCATTTTTCTAACAACACTCTTGATTCTGTGCTCCAAGTTGTCTTTCAATAGTTCAATGAGACTTGTTACTTGAGGAGTGATGATTCCAACAAGATTTTTCATGAGGTAATTGTTGGTGTACGTTTTGATCATCCCGTCCAAATCTGCTTTCATGAACTTATCGATTTGTTGCTTTGTTCCATGAAAGTCTTCAACTTGTTTAGCATGATCTGTGACCATGGTGTTTCAGTGTTGCACTTGTTCTTGAAGATCTACAAGATTACCAGGCTTCTTGATTGATTTGTGTATCGATGATGTCACAGATGGTGGTGGAGATGAATGATGTGAAGATGATGATGATTCAGAAGTTGATTTGTCGTCAGAACCCGAAGGAGAAACTGGAGGAGTGGAGTCTTTAGGTGGTGAGTCCTTAGGAGGTGTTGCAGCCTTAGGACTTGTAGTGTCCTTTGCAGAAGTTTCCAGTGGAGGGGTGGAGGAAGAGAACTTGAGTTTTGTGGTGTTTTTATGAACTTTTCAGGATCAAATGGATGTTCTTCAATATTGACTTCTTTTTCAGGTTGAGGCCCAAATTGTGTTTCATCATTTATCCATCTATTCAACTCTTTATCTTCTTCATTTTCCTTCTCAAGTTTTGTTCTCGTTCAAATTCCTGATCGGTAGTTGATGAGGCGAAAAATGAACCACTTTTAGGGGGTCATTTAAGCCCGGAATTGACTTTATTTGATCAAATATTGCCCTAAATTGTTCCTTTTGTGATTTTAGGTACTTTGGGAGTGAAATCTGGAAAAGGAAGCAATTCGGGCGTTTTTGGAGCATAAAAGTAAAGAAATTCCTGACGCCGTCAAGAGTAATTTTCATGACGACCCAGTACAGATTTGACGGCGTCACGAAGTAGGGCGTCAAGAGTAAAGTTCATGACGGCCTGGAAATGCATAATACATGACGGTGTGAAAAGTAGATCAAGGCAGTCCGAGAAGAGTTTTGGCGGCTAGGTAACGGCGTCACCTATTTGGTCTTGACGTCGTCAGACCCTATTTCCGATATATAGTTTTCTTTTTTTCACATTAAAAAGAGAGAAGTTTTTGAGAAACCCTAAGTACGAACTTGGTGCGAATTTTACAGGTTTTTCAAGGGTTCTAAGCCCTTGATACCTTTCATGTGTAATTGAGATAAGTGTTCTTTTAATTCAATCAATATGTTTATGTGTTGGTTGTCTATATCTTGTTCTTGTCTTAATTCCATCATGCTAGGCTAGATCTATCTTGTGTTTGCTTGGATCTAATGAAACCTAGATGTTAATTATGTGTTGATTACTTGTTTATAATTGTATTGGATGAATGAATTATATGTTAGGCTTAAGAAAACTGGCAGATCTCCAAATGGTAACATGCTTGAACGTCTTAGGAAACATGAACCGATGTGCACTAGGTCTTTATTGGTTGTATTTAATGCATGAGCCACTGTTTATAATCCCTATGGTTGTGCTGGGCATGGCATAGGAGGAGATAAGAGCTCATAGAATTGGGGAGTTAAGTGCGCCACCCCATGAATGATATTAAGGAATACAATCCGTCATCCATGCAACTATAACAAGTAATTAACGTGTAAAAGATGTCTAGGGAGTAGTGAAATCTAAGTAAACACATTTTCTCCACTTATTGCTCACAATCTTAGTTAATTTAGTTTATTTTCATTTTTAATATTTTATTTTGATTGCATCTTTAGTATTGGGTTAGTTGACTAGCAACTAATTCCGCCCAAATCCTTCATACCCGAGATTTTTATTTGCTTTCTAAAAAATATAAAAATACAAAAATAATCATCCCTCATCTTTAGAACTAGTATTTAGGTTTTCTAATCCTAGCGACACTATTCCTAGCTGAACGATCAATCCCCCGGTACTTGTCACTATACTATACTACAACGATCAGGTACACTGCCTGGTGGGGGTTGTAAGCTTCTCAAGATCCGTTGAGAGGTAAAGCCTGGTGCGATTCCCACGTATCAAGTTTTTGGCGCCGCAGCCTGGGGAATAGTTATTGTCTAGTTTAGAACTTCTTTTTATTAGGTCTACTTGCTAGATTCCTTTCTAGTAAGATTTTATTTTTATTTTTAGGTTCTCTTTAGTCTATCTTATTTCTTTGTGTCTTTGTCCGTAACTCTTCACCACCCGACATCATGGACAATGGGAACATCTTCGAACCCGTCATCCCACCACAACAAAACCCACCATTAGAACCCATTAGGCCCCGAACCTTAGGAGAGTATTCCCGACCCAGCCACCAAGGCTACCGAAACACCATTGAGCTCACCGGAGCCAATGTGACCCCTTTGCGATCCGACACCATCCGGTTGGTGCAAAGCGGATGTGCATTCCATGGACTTCGTTTCGAAGATCCAAACCAACATCTTAAGGACTTCCTCAAAATCGTAGATTCCATAGACCTAGGTGTTGAGACTAGAGAGACAACCCGATTACGCCTATTCCAATTCTCTCTACGGGATCAAGCTAGTCAATGGCTTGAGCGTTTACCCGCGGGATCCATCACCACATGGGATGATCTCACCACTCGTTTCCTTGCTCAATTTTTCCCACCGAGGAGAACTACTAAGCTTAGAAATGACATCTTGATGTTCCAACAACGTCAAAATGAATCTCTTTATGAAGCTTGGACTCGTTTCAAGGACTTACTCCAAAAAGTCCCTCATCATGGCATAGATCTTTGGCTCCAAGTCCAAATCTTTTATGACCATATCGACATCTCCACGAGGTGAGCCATTGACCAATCGGCCGGTGGTAAGCTACGTGATCTAAGTGCGAAACAATCATGGGAACTCATAGAAGATCTTGCTCTCTATGACAACGAAAGTTGGAATGATCCCCGTGATTTAAACAAAACGGTCAAGGCAATTTCTTTGCCTTCGAACAATTCTAGCACTCCCGACCGTAGGATCATGGAACTTGAGGACCAAGTCAAGTTTCTCATGAAATCTTACGAAGCTCCTAAGCCTTCAAGCCAAGTGAACAAAATCACTTCTTCATGCGAATTATGTAGTGGTCCCCACGACACTCGTGATTGTGTGGAACTCCCCGGAACAGCTTTTGCGGACTACGCATCCACGTGTACCGACAAAGCGGGAGACAAGTGGTACACTTTCAAGCCCGAGCCAAACACTTACGGTGATTCATACAACCCCTCTTTGAAGAATCACCCAAACCTTAGGTGGAAACAAAATCAACCCAATTCTTCCAATCCGCCTAATCGTTACCAACAAAACGGTCCACCCTCCAACCGTACTTTTAACAACAATCCTTCTAACAACTATGGTAATACCAACAATCTTGAAGGGTTGATGTCTAAGTTCATGGCATCTCAAGAAGCTCGCATATCTAAGTTTGAAGCCGATTTCAAACAAAAGCAAAGCGAGATGACCACTAGAATTGACGCATTGTTGAAAATTCTCAATGACCGAGAAATGGGAGCACTCCCAAGCGACACAATCAAGAATCCGAAACTAGACGTTAATTCCACATCTTCAGTTTCGTCACCCACTTCGTGTCCACAATACTACTCGGTTAAATCAACGAGCACGTGTTTCAAACAAAACCAAATTCTTCAAAAAGTCCAATCGAATAAAACACCCGATGTAGAACCGGTCAAAAGTATAGTTGAAACACCTCCTACGCAAGACCTTGACGATGAATTCAAAGAACTTCACCTTGAACGCCCCGTCATTGATGTCTTAGCGCGTGCTCCTTACTATAGTGCCTCCTAGAAAAATATGAGAAGTTTAAACTAGGTAAAAATGGGACCGCCTTTGTTCAAAACAAGTTGCCTAAAAAGCTTGATGATCCGGGTATATTTGTTTTGCCTTGTAAGATAGGAAGATCCGAAGCTTTCGATACACTAGCCGATTTAGGGTCAAGCCTCAACTTGATTTCCTTATCCTTATTCACCGCTCTTAAGCTAGGGAAGTTAGAGGAAACGGAGGTAATGATAGGGCTAGCGGATGGGAGTATTGCCCACCCGGTTAGAATGATTAATGATGTAGTTGTGCACGTAGGAAAGTTAACTATATTAGCGGATTTTCACGTCCTAGACATGGTTAGTGACACTACATGCCCATTATTGGTAGGAAGAGGATTTTTAGCAACCGCTAGCGCCATGATAGATTGTAGGGAGTCTAAGATAGTGGTAGGTGAAGGCGATACTTGGCCGGTGTACGATGTTAAGAAGCATAGTTATGATTGGGATGATGAACCGACACCGCATTGGGTAGAGACGAATAGGAGACCTTCTAGATATGGACCTTGGATAGAAAGGAACTTCATAGGACCTCAATGCCCATTTTATCGAGAGAAAGATTTCGTTGAAAAGACACATTCGGTAGAACAACTCATAGCTAGAGATGAAGAGCTAGACCCCTTTGAGGACCCCTTAGTCTTTAGGAAGATGATTGAGTTCTTAAGCGTAATGCCTATTAACATAGAGATGAATAGGTAGAAAAGAGAGGGAGACAAGTGTAAATGGAGGTGGGATAAGCCACCTAAAGAAGGTGACGGATCATGGCATATGAGGATGACTTTGTATGATCCGGATGGAGAAAAGTTTGAAAGGTCATACCACACTAAGGAAACCGATAGGAAGTTGAAACCTAAGTTTGATCCCAAAGATGTCCTCAATGAGGAACTCACCCGTATCACGTAGTAACCCATGACCTTGAGTCTAGCTACAAGACTCGTAAATAAAGAAAAGCGCTTCTTGGGAGGCAACCCATGTTTTGTGTGATTTTGCTTGTTTGTTTGTTATTTGCTTCCGTATGCATGCTTAATTTTTATGGTTGGTAGATCATGTTTCTAAACTAAATAGTGGAAATACTTTACTTTGTTGTTTTGGCCTAGTCTTAACTCCACCTAAAAGTATTTTTGCAAAAGATAAGTGTAAGGGGAAACCCCAAATGTGTTTTTAAGAAACAAACCGATCATGATTCTCCACAATATTAAATGAACATGTATATTCGTATTTGTTAGAGTCAAATGCTTGTATTGAGTCATAATGAAGTTTTGCAGAATTTTCCAGGAAGTAGGACCAAGTTTTTCCAGAAATTTTCCGGAAACTTAACATAAGAATTTCTGCAGGTCACTTCTGACGGCGTCACGAGTTAACTCTTGACGGCGTCACGTGTAAAAATCTTGAAATTTTACCAGTTTTATTTTTCTAACGGAGTCTTATGGTTTTTGTGAATTATTAAGTTTTATAATCTCCAGGAAATCTACAAACTTCATTCCACAAGCATTATATCTTATCTTGTTTTCTAGGATTTAGTAACTTATATAGGATGCCGCCGATTTTACGCGAGGTTGTCC